>CAHIKZ030000395.1:90000-520000 GCA_903632075.3 Acanthosepion pharaonis
AACAGCTAATCAGTAAAGTATGTGCGTTAAGTATGAGTGTACCTGCAAAGATAGGGATAATAGTTCGAATAATTAATGAAATAAGATCGTACAATTGCTTTGGCGAGTTTTACGTTACAAAGCTGGTATTATCTACATATTTATTCTATACCATTGCCAGGTGACAACAGCAACTCCTGATCACCTGATCTCACCACAACAAGGTACCCCTGGGGAACATCTGCCATGGGCAACAAGAGACATGACAGTCATGTCAAAGCAGCTCTATTTCAAGATAAACAAATATATGCATAAGAGATAATACCTTATACTATAGAGATCAGTTTCACCCCCATTTTTGTTATAAAAGCCCAAAGGTATAAGACTACATTACGAATATCCCGGTGACTATGTGAAAGCCTAACTTGTTTATATAACTCTTTGATAAACTTAAAATAGTATGACATCAGGCCAAGTGATGAACCAAACACGTGACCTTGATGTAACTTGACCTGCGCATGTATGGACGAAAACTATCCCGCGTGGTTACTCAATTGGCTTTGAGAATTCATTGAATGGCCTTGGGTATTGTCTTAACATCACATTCACCAAAACATATCGTGTAGGGTTTTTAGCAGACTATCATATCACCTATGTCTGCCGATCATTCTCACTACAGTCCAATCTGGCCTTGCTGTGACTTCTAGATTTTCCCAAAACTAAAATTAAAAATGGAGTGAATTTCGGATCGTGGCCGAGATTACGGAGAACTGAACGAGGTAACTATCTCAAAAGAGGACTTTAGAAGCTGTTTGAAGGTTAGGTCCCAACGGTCGTATTTTGAAGAGTCATTGTTCTAGACATGCTATTTTATTTTCTTTAATACTTAAAGGTTAAAAGGTTGGAATATTTGCAGATAAACCAATTTAATATTTATATATATATATATATATATATATATATATATATATATATATATATATATATATAGAGAGAGAGAGAGAGAGAGAGAGTGAGAGAGAAGTTCAAGGTATAAAAGAGCATCAGTACTTCACCAATGAATACCTCTATGGTAATCTGCGAAAAATAAAAACCATCATTGCAGAGAGAAGGCTACGGTTCTCAGAGCACCGGTTATCGCATCAAGCAGGAAATTGTCCACAAAGACGTACTATAGTATCCTTCTTATCGAAAATCGAGTTGTGGATGCCCGGAGACATACACCGACCAACCAGGGTGGATACAAGAAATAGACCAGCTATAGAAAATCGTGAATTATGAAATAGATTTGTAGTGGATGTCCAATGGGATGATATATACAGTGAAGGCACGCTGGAGTAGAGGATAGCAGCTCGGATTGCGGAATTTGAGAGTCGAGTTCGAATTCCAGTCGAATCCATTACATTCACTTACGTGCTAATACCCTTGGGGAAGGTATTAATCCTCTTCTTGTCCCTCCAGGTATGGGTCAATAGCAGGACGGACTGTGTTCTATAGCCTTGAATGACAACTGATTTATGAATTTAATTTAAAACCTGCGGAGGGTCGTGGTTTGTTCCTCTGTAGCTAAATTTTATAGCACGTCAGGCAACATGGACGGTTCCATGTAAGATACATATTTTCTTTGAGATTTCTCGGACATTCAGACCGGTAAATGTTTGTTTGAGTAAATGCTCAATTTATAATAAACAGTATTGTTTATTATAAATTGAGCATTTACTTAAATATTTCTATCGATAAAAAAAAACGTATAAACAGAAACTATATTAAATGTATGATTGTGTGTGTGTTCGCCTGTTTTCGTATGTGTGTGTACCAAAGCAAATCAGTAACTAGAAGCCTGGCAGAATTGTTAGCATGGTATTGATTAGAAATGTTAACTATGATATTATTTCATCTGTTGTACATTGACAAGAAAATAGATTACGCTAAATAGATTTAAAGTCAATGTTTTTTTAGTCATTATGTATTATTTATTTATTTTCATCTTTTTACAGTAAGGCTGGGGGGCACTAGAGGTATAGGGTTACGTTAAGGAATAGTTTATACGAATAGGAGGGGAAGATGTGTGCGTGTGTGTCCGTGTTTGTGTGTGCACGCGCGTGTGTGTGTATGTGTGTGTACGGGGGCGTGTATTGTTAAAAAAGAATAGATTATATGTCTATTCTAGATAAATTATCCAATTTATCTATATACACAACCACATTTTCGAAAGGATATTTCTACATTAGAGAAAAAGATCAATACATATTATAGACACAAAATATCCACTGTTTTAACATTGTATGTTAATATGTATATGTGTGTACAGAGAGAGAGAAAGAGGGAGAAAGAGAGAGAAGAGAGAACTTCTGGTTGTATATAAGAGAAGTTGCTGATAAGTTCTCGATCCGACCCAGTTACCAAATTCTGACCAAACATCAAAATCTTTTAATCATTTCTAGATTGAACCGAGATTTTTTCAGCACACCGAGATCTTTTCAGCACCCCTCTTCTAAATAATAAGTAGAGAAAGAACAAATAAACGTAAGCAAAAGACTAAGAAGCGATTTCGAACTGCTAAAAACACAAAGAGAAGATGTCCCGAGCAATGAAGAGAGAACTACAAGAGGAAAACGAGAGAAACCCCGAGGAAAGGAAACGGGAGAAGATCATGTGAGAGGGGGGAGGGCGTGGCTTTGAATAGATAACTAAACAGAGACTTTGGAGGAAAAGAAGTAAGTAGAGATGAACCGACAATTTTTTTTTGTAATTGAATGAGTGATGGTTGGGGGAGCGCCACCCTACTAGGTCAGTGCATATCTCTCCTCACAGAATCTGTAAATATTCCTCACACAACACCTGATTCATTAAGAATGCTATCTTTCCCTGCCTTGTACATCGCAGTCGCTTCTTTTTGCAGTGCAGGAACATATCCATTACCCAACTACCGAATCTTGAAAATGTGCCTAATTTTGGTATCCCACAGTAACGATGCCAGAACAATCGCCACGCGTGCAAGAAACCTCAGAAAACTGATAAACAAAAAGATAGACTTCTACTGGAAATGGAGAAGCAGGTAGGAACGTATGTCATAATACATACATATATATATATATATATATATATATATATATATATATATACAGAACAGATATATATGGATATAGGAATATAATATATATATATATATATATATATAAGAAATATTCTGGCACTTAAAAGAAACCAATAGAAACGCCTACTGTGAAATGGAAATTAATGAGAAAAGCTAGAATATGTAGGTCATTAAATGACCCATGTCGTTTGTGCATACATGAGAAACTATATATTACTATGTTTATAAAAAATAAAAATTTACTTAATCAAAGAAATGAAATAACTATTCTTTGCCGACATTGTCAAAAATTTTCCTTAAATAATGTTTTAAAAAAGCTGATAAATGAAATATACATATTTATATTTGATATTTAATAATAATTTTTAAATAATTTAAGTAATTATGTTACAATTATTTGTTTTAAAAGGAGTATAGTCTATTAGTAACTAAAATTAAGAATAATATTTTAAAATTGTAGTTCAATACGACGTATTCATATACAAACAACCCTTTTAGGAAAATCTTTATGTATACAAGTAAAAATTTAACGGCGAAACAAAAGCGCCGAAAAGCACTTCATGCCAAGCCAAGGCAATAACGCCGCTAAGACAAAAGCCGGCAACTTGGAGTGAAAGATAAGAAAAAGACTTTATAGGAGGAGCCGGAAACCCAATTCTAAACAGGGAACATGGAATATATATATATATATATATATATATATATATATAATAGTGAGGAATCGGAGAGCCGAGTTCGAATTCCAGTCGAATCCATTACGAGCTAATACCCTTGGGAAAAGTATTAATTCTCTTCTCTCTCCAGGTATGGGTAAATAGCAGTACAGACTGGGTTCTGTAGTCTTGGATGGCAACTGGTCTAGAGGAAGGACAACTCTAAATTCAAAATCTGCGGCGGGTTGTTTGGTGACCTTGTGGCACGTAGTGCACCAGGTTTCTGTATTTGGCCCTTCAAAAAGTGTGGTTGGTTCTGCACAGAGCCTTCACCACTATAATCAAATCTCATGTGCTGGTGTCTGCCTGTCGGTTCCTAGGAACTGAGCTGCTTGACCCTCATACATTAAATACGACGGCAGAGTCCACCCATATATATATATATATATATATATATATATATATGTAATTATATAAATGGTAATACTCGTTTGGAAAACCTCGGATAGCTCAACTTGGAATGGAACAAAAAATTGGAAATAAAAAAAAATGGAAATAAAAAAGGAAAGAACCAAAAACATCAACACAATACGAAACCAATCGTCAAGTGCTTAAGCTCCAATTTGAAAGAAAAAAAACAAACTTGTAGAAAGACTAAACGTAGAGTCCTCAATACGCTAAGTAGAGCGATAAACTAGAAAAATCCTAAGGAGCCAGGCAAACTGGCCAGTTTTACCCGGAAGATCAGTGTAGGTGAAACCTAGGCAGGTTTGCCTGGTTCCTTAGGAAGGATTATTCTAGTATATATATATATATATATATATATATATATATATATATATATATATATAATATGTAATAACAATATATAAATATTTTTATATGGCAAAGTCAAAAAATGTTTCGTGTGAAGTGTTTGATTAAGTTCGAAACGTGTCACACGGAAAATTTTTCCAATTTAAACTGATCAAATTTTATTTCAGAGAGCAATAAAATTAAATAACATGGAAGTACCCAAGAATCATTTAAGGCACATAATGCTTTATGTGTTCAAGAAAGGAAATTCAGCAGCTTAAGCGGCTAGAAACATTCACTCAGTTTATGGAGAGGAATGTGTAAATGAAAGAACTTGCAGAAGATGGTTTGCAACATTCAGAGGTGGAGATTTTACCCTTGAAGATGAAGATCGAACCGGACGTCCAGTTGAGTTTAATGAAAAGCTTCTTGAAGCAGCCCTTGAAGAAAATCCTGCTTTATCAGTTGAGGAATTGGCAGTGGTTCTCAGTACAAACCATACAACTGTTCATCGTCATCTTCAACAACTTGGAAAAGTTCCTAAACTTGGAAAATGGGTTCCTCATGAATTGTCTGAAAACAACCTCAAATCTCGAGTTGACATCTGCTCTTCTCTCCATTCTCGCCAACTTGTTTCACCTTTTTTGGATAGACTTGTGACTGGCGACAAAATATGGATCTTTTATCGAAATTTTAAGCGTTGTAGACAGTGGTTTGGTAAAGGGGAAGGACCCCAGCAACAGACAAGAAGTGAACTTCATGGGCAAAAGGTTCTTCTTTCAATCTGGTGGGATCGCCATGGAATAATCCACTTTGAATTCTTACTACCTAATGCAACAATTAATGCTCAAATATACTGTCAGCAATTAGAGCGTTTGAACCAAGCTTTGAGGAAAAAAAGACCTGCGCTAGTGAATCGAAAAGAGGTGATGTTTCATCAGGGCAATGCGTGACCCCACACAGCAAGAATCATGTCACAAAAGATCGAAGAACTTGGTTGCGAGAAAATTCCTCATCCACCTTATTCTCCCAATCTGTATGTATTTAAATCATTAATTAATGATTTCTAGAATTCTATTCGTTGAAAATTATGCTCTTGTCCACGGCTGTATATATGAAATGTACAGGTGGTGTAATTTTGAGGTGTAACTTATACCTGTAAATAAATAATGTGATACCTGCCATAAAAAGTTTGCTTGGCATGTGCTAAGTACTTATTTACTCCATGATATATGCAGACCGTATTACAACCATATCACGTTGAAACTCCAGCTCTCGTCCGATCACCGATGTTGAGCCTGCTCAGTACCTAGAATATCAGGTGCTGTAAGCCTGGATGTGCGGATGGTGTAATAGATAATGGCTTGGAATTGTTAATCGGAAAGCTGAGTTGCAATTTCAGCCCGGTTTGTTATATTCACTTACGCGTAAATATACTTGGGAAAGGCATTATGCCCACTGCTGAAAAACCTTTGTTCAAAATGCGAACTGGATGGAAACAGTAAAATACTTTTCAGTCATTTTTAAGTGTCGATTGGCATGATTTCGGCCTGGAACGCAAAGGAAATTAGAGTGTGGTTTAAAAAAATGTTTGGTCATTAAGCTAGAAGCTTTCTTCAAATCGACCTTACAAATTGCCTAGAAAAGATCTGGGATTAAGTCAAAAGGGAATCTGAATAAAGTGATAATAAAGTGGAGAATCCAGCAAACAGTTTAATTTTTTTCTATTGCGAAAATATAATTATAAAAAAATGGCGAATAGGTACTTCAACGCAGTGTAATAGCAAGTTTGTCTCGCTAGGTCAATTACAACTGAATAGTGAGTTCGATACTCACTGGATGCTCTATGCTTTCGGCCTTGTACCACATCTAAGCTACACTTAGTAAATCGATATATATATATATATATATATATATATATATATATATATATAATATATATATATATATATATAAGACTGACAGACAGTTCAACATTGAGTGACGCCAGTCAAGGATTACTCTTTATACAATAAAACCCAATACAATCTGTATGTTTATGTCTCAGAAGAATAAATGCTATGAAGGGATGAATTAATAAAACCATGAGACGAGTTGAATTTTTCGTGAGTGTGAGTTTTATTTACATGCATTTGTGAATTTACATGTTTTTGCGCGTGTACAATTACTTTTTTTTATCCCGTGACTTATAGAGTCGTATGGGAAACCATGTGTACTGCAGCTATAGTAGAAATGATGTTTTTTTTTGGTGGGGGATAAACCATCCTCTCCAGGCCGGTTTTGAATTCAGAGTTTTTCCTTGTATTCCCAAAGAGACAAAGACAGAGTGAATGAATAGCAACTCGCGCGTAGATGAAAGAAGAGAGGTTTATTGTAAAAGAGAATACACTATAGAAAGACAGGGAATCGGGTGGCAGGCTAGTAATTCCCTAAGGAAACCCTCAGGTATATCCTCTGCTCACTATATATAGTCAGTTCATATAGGCGATAGGGAGTGTAGGACATTCCATTACAACACTTCTTCTAACCCAAGGTTCTAAAACCCAGTCTGTCCTGCTATTTACCCATAGCTGATGGGGTGGGGGGAGAAGAAGAGGATCCATAGCACTTAAATGAATGTAATGTATCCGACTGGAATTCGAACTCGGCTCTCCGATTTCTCAATCCGAGCCGCTATACATGACTCCACCTCAGTACAATTATAATTATTATATAATATTTATATAAACGTACAAGTACAACGTTTATATAAATATTCATGTGAAAATACTTCTTCAGTTTCTCTTAAACTGGAACAAGGCCACAATTTTAGTGCATCTAGTCGAGATCGAACTCATTAGAACTAGTTTGTGAGTTTACTAAACACCATTCCGTAACAGGAACCTTGGGAAGGCATTTACTACGTATAACTTAGTCTTGTACAAGGCCGTGATAAAAAAAAAAAAGAAAAAGAGGCGGCTCAGGACAACAATGCCACCAGCTAGTGAGTTCGATCCTCACTGGGTGCCGCATGCTTTCAGCATTAAAAGATCAACCACAATAAAGGTCCAAGTACCAAGAATATTTGATCAAGTACCTCTTGAATTTCTTTCGCGTATCTTCGGTTTGAGTACTCAATAACTGAGTACTCCTGATACAAACAGACAGACAGACAGACAAGACAGTCAAGACAGACGGACAGACACAGATAATCACGTAAAAAGGTCGATGCAAAGCCAAGGCGGATTACAGCTACATCATATTGAAACACTGGTTACCATACGATCACCGAAGTTAAGCAACGTTGAGCCTGGTCAGTATCTAGATGGGTGACCGCTTGAGAATACCAGGTGATGTAAGTTTGGATGTGCAGGTGGTGTAATGTATAATGGCTCGCAATTGCTAATCGGAGAGCCGAGTTCCAATTTCAGTTGAGTTCGTTATATTCACATTCGCGCAAATACCCTTGGGAAAGGCATGAACCCACCTCTTCCCCATAGCTCTGGGTTAATTAGTAAAACTTGTATTATTAAACCATTATTATCTAAAAACAATTTCTTACAATCAAAAATATTTTCTGGCTTTAAATAACCTGCAAAGGGTTGATAAAGGCGGTAGAAAACGAACCAATCAAAGAGCCGGAGATAAGACACATTGAAACAATAAATAAAAACAATGACTTAAATTTATTATCGCATCTATATAAAAAAGGGAAAATAACCGAGTTTTGAATATATTCCTCGGCGGTCGATCTTTAAAAATGGCGTATGGATTAATGGGTTATATAAACAATTTTTGGCACAAGTTTACATATTCTTACATGTATATGCCATCAAACGGCCAACTGATGAAAACAAATCTTACTTACACCTGTCGAAAACCTATTTTACTTACTAACTTCATCGGCAGGAGTTGCCACCTACGTCTACTTAGATTGTGTATTTGGTCGCCATGATGTTTAGAGGAAATGTTTGCCGAGAAAGAAGCTGATCTTTTATAATATCTATGCCAATAACAAGGCTGACATAACTATGGCATCTGGTAAAATTTGCATCCAGCAAATTTAATCAAAACACCTATTTAAATAACTTTGACAATCGATTTCTTCTTTCATTCAAGAGATGCCTACAGGCAATGGCATATATATATATATATATATATATATATATATACTAATTTAAAAATATGGTTCCATCGCTACACAGGAATTACCATGTTTCAAAAACAGAAACTAAACCTTAAATTTAATTATAGAATTAAATTTAAAATCTGTCAAGGAACTTAACTTAACATCCGCTAGGTGGCGTTGTATAAAACCATAAAGGACTCAAGCAGCCGCATCTCTCTCTCTCTCTCTCTCTCTCTCTCTCTCTCTCTCTCTCTCTCTCTCTCTCTCGCCTCAACCATGGTGAAAAGACACGTCTAGTTTATTCCCTGGCGAGCTTAATTCCTCAGGAATAGCACATGTCGCATAAACACGCTACACTATCGCCTGTTCCGAAAAAAAATTCGCGTGACTACAATAATATATCCACTACAATTAATCACATATATAAGTACATTTCTCTTCTTTTCTAAATTATGTTTATATCTATATCTATATTTCTATCTATCTGTCTATATATATATATATATATATATATATATATATATATATATATATAAAGAAATATAGTCTTAAGGTGTGCTATATTTATGGGATAAAGTGCTCAATATCAGAGACACAAAACATCGTTCACAAATAGTAAATATGCGAACAGTACTATGCTTTCTAAGTATATCTGGGAAATAAAAAACAAAACGCACATCACACCAAAAATATCTTGGAAGATAAGGAAAAAGTCATCAGCCTACAACAACCAATCAAAAACTTGCAAACTTTGCTTGGAGGAAAAAATAGCTATCATTACTTTCCCCGATCAAAATAAATTATTAAATAAAAGATCCGAGCTCATCTCAAAATGCAGGCATGAAAATAAATTTTTACTACGTAACCTAAAAAATGAAAAACGGAAAAAACGAAAACAAATACACTAATAAAAATAAAATAAAATAAAATAAATAAATAAATACTATATTGCTTAAAAACCGAAAACCGAAAAGAAAAATATACAAATAAATTGACCTAAATTCATCCAAGTAAATAGACAAACCAATCCCAAATTAAAAACTGTTCCCGCCAAAAAAAATAATAGTTAGAATGAACTACAACAACCAACCCCAAAATTGAACAAATAGCTTGAATTAAATTCTCAAACCAAAACAAAACTGTTAAATACGTGATATAAACAAATTTTTACTACGTTAAGAAATAAATATATAAAATAAGAAACAAAAAATAAAAACGAGCAATATAATTTGACCCAAATAAATAAACAAAGCGACTTCCGGTAAAAAATAACCGCCATAATAGAATACCCACAATGCACCACTAACCCGTATATATATAAATAGCCGAGAAAAATAACAGCATATGTGGCCTGACGATTGCATATAGCATGAAACAGACTGTCGCCTCTAAGTGTTGACTTCTATGTTCACTTTTATATATATATATATATATATATATATATATATATATACCGTATTTGGCGACTTACAAGATGCTGCGGCATGGAAGACACACCCTAATATTGGAAATATTCCTAAGAAAAAAAGTAATTCTCATGCAACAACACATTTACCATGAATTCTTTACATACTGATAACACATATTGTTTACATTAATCATTCGTCCGATTTTTTGTTTGTATACCAATGACATACTAGTCAAGCGCAGAAAGGCTTCCGCGGCTGCTAGCAAACAGGGGCATGTTTATGCTTGTGGCTCGGCTCCAGGAAGGTTTATATAGTCTTGGAAATACTTGTAACAGCTAAGCACTGAAGTTACATCATATAAAAGGCCGAATTAGATAGATAGCTAACGCTATAATGTAATGACTCGTCTTTATCAGTCAAGCGAATTAGGTAACCGTCCAAAATTACTTGAGCCTGGGCGTTGCCTTACATTCGTCTTAGAAGACGCAGATATTTTTCAGGATATTTTTTTTTTTAAAAAAGTGCGTCTTGTGAGCCGGAAAATACGGTATATATATATATATATATATATAATGGGCTCTCCCGTCGGTTTCGACGTATGAGGATCTGACAGCTGACAAGTTGCTTTTCAGCTTATCTTTATATCTTAGCCATGGGCTTCCTACATTCCTGTAGCCCTGATCTAGCTAGCTGTACATTAGAATTTTAGGAATCCTGTCATCAGACATTCTCAAGACATGACCAGTCCACCGTAACTGAGACTGTATGAGAAAGGTCTTGATTCCTCCAATATTACACCTGTCAAACAGGTCCACGTTAAATGTCCTATCTTGAAGGTTAACTCCACACATTGCACGCAAACAAATTTTATGGAAAACATCCAACTGGCGTATATGGTACCTGTCTGGAGTCCACGAGCCGGGTGGCAAAGACAACAGCTCTGTGACCAATATATATATATATATATATATATATATATATATATATATTGGTCACAGAGCTGTTGACACCGTAGTCTTCGAAATACTTTTTACTGAGGCTATATCATATAAAAGGCCGAATTAGATAGCTAACGTTATAGTGTAATGACTCAACATACACATGCATGTCCCTATCAGTCAAGCCAATTAGATGACCGTCCAAGATTATTTGAGCCTGGGCGTTGCCTTACATTCGTCTTAGAAGACGCAGACATATTTTTCATGGTATTTTTTGGAAAAAAAAGTGCGTCTTGTAATCCGGAAAATATGGTATATATATATATATATATATATATATATATATATATATATATATATATATATATTAAAAAAATCTCAAACATATATATTTATTTATATATTTTATATATATATATATATATATATATAAACTATATATATATTGAATTAACTTGATTTAAAAGTTTGAAAGTGACATTATGCCGTTACAATTGCTCACCTCTTGCCGTTTTAATATCTTTTCCTTTTTATCGTCAAACACAGTCTCTGATTTGTGTTCATATCATTTACAATTAACAAATTCAATCGCTTTTTTCACTGATGTGGTCGATATTATTACTATTGGTTTTATTGTTACTGTATGAATTTTCACCCAACTTCTGCCTTTTCACTGGAATCACGTCTGACATCACGTCCCTTCAAAACTACAGCCTTTTCTTCAGTAGTCTTACCAATTTTTTCATCAGTCTTACCAATTTCTTCAGCAGTCTTACCAATTGCTTCAGTAATCTTATTCATTTCTTCATCAGTATTACCAATTTCTTAAGTAGTCTTACCAATTTCTTAAGTAGTCTTACCAATTTCTTAAGTAGTCTTACCAATTTCTTCAGTAGTCTTAATTTCTTCACCAGTCTTACGAATTCCTCCAGTAATCTTACCAATTACTTCTGCAGTCTTACAAATTTCTTCAGTAATCTTATTAATTACTTCATCAGTATTACCAATTTCTTCAGTAGCCTTACCAATTTCAACACTATTGTTGAATTATTTTGATAGAATTTTCTAAAATAATAAAGCGTTCCAGTAATGATGTGCAACAGCGTTTACAATTTCTTTAGTTCTCCGGCAGAGTGTTGATATTTATCGATCTTTTGACTTTCAGTTATGTTCTTCGAATTGATTTGTTTCTTCCCCGTGAATTTTAGAATGATTGAAAATATTTTCCGATTATTATTATTATTATTATTAATGCGTTTTTTTTTTTTTTTTTTTTTTTTTTTTTTTTCCTCTAGGAACTCGTTGCTAAAAGCAGAGCGCAGCAGTCGTCGAAGGTACGAGAAGGCCCGCGGAAGTAGGTGAACAAAAAAAAGTCCAACCATGAGCAGAATTACTCTTACGTCGGTGCGCTATGATAAAGCCGTGTAAGTTTGTCTGTATTTTGATGTCATTAATTTAACGCTAAGAAATTTTTGATATTTTATAAGTACATTACAATTACAAAATTACCATCCGTTTATTTGTCAAGTTTAAAATAACAAAAAATTTTATTTTTTCATAAGAGTTTAATTATGATAGTCAATGTTCTACGCGTACTGAAATTTATTACACACACACAGACGGACAGACGAATAGATAGATAGATAGATAGATAGATAGATAGATAGATAGATAGATAGATAGATAGATAGGTTTCTCAGACAAGAATGTTCTGTTACTATAAAATTGTCAGCACTTCTCATTAGTAAAGAAATTATTTTTAAATTATCTAGTTTAACATTCTGTTTCTGTTATATCATCAGAAGAGTCTACGGCATATGGGCAATTCGTAGATAGTTTTTTTTTTTTCATAGATAGATGGGGAGATAGATAAAGTGTGGACATATGAATCAACACTGCATGGTCAGTTTCAGGCCCCAGTGCGATCTTTAAACACAAATCAGATTATACAGAGCCGAAGTAAAAACACAAAATAAATAACAATGAAATATGCAAAAGCAAAAATATATGGCATTTAAATGTTATATACACATTATGTTGTTGCTGTATTCGTAATATTTTTTTGAAATCATCATCACAACAAAATGTCGATTTTATCGCAGTTACAATGAGTTTATCTTTGTAATTTATCCCTGAAGATGATATTGGAAAAGTTCGAATGTACTTGAGTTGGAAAAAATAACGGCGCCTTCCTTGATGAATTTCATTTTAGCATCAAGAAATTTATTAGACAACTGAAACGATCAGTATAAAAATAATGACTATATTATTCAATGAAGATATGCTGCATATATATATATATATATATATATATATATATATATATATATATATATATATATATAAATTTCTCAGAATAATTCTGAAGATGACAAATTTGGATAAAAAGGCAATTGGAAAAGTAATTGCTGACTTGTTTGATTATTCGACTTTTTCATTTTAATTTGCCATCACTTGCATTGATAAAGTCGAATGATGAAGCGCGTTGGCAATTACTAAGAACTATTTTCCAATTGCCTTTTTATCCATATATATATATATATATATATATATATATATATATATATATATATATATGAAGTAATATAGTTTTAAGTTATGCTATATTTATGGGATAAAGTTCTCAATATCAGAAATAGAGCGTATGTAAATATAAAATTGGACACTGAAGTCAACACTCAGAGGCGACAAAATGTTTTATGCTAAACGCAATCATCAGGCCACACACATATATGTATTTAGTTGGATTGATGTGAGTTTGTAATTGCTATTTGCGATCGTCAGACAAACTCTTTATCACTGTTATGTTAGCTCTATCACTGATATTGCGCGCTTTCCAAAAGTACCATGCATATGAATATATAATATACAAATAATATATTTAAAATTGCATATATATATATATATATATATATATATATATATATATATATATATATATATATTTATATACATAAACATTTTACACACACGTGTGTGTGTGTGTGTGTGTGTGTGTGTGTGTGTGTGTGTGTGTGTGTGTGTGTGTAGGATTAATGTGAGTACAAGTTTGTCACTTAGCTGATTGATGTTATCTTCATCATCCCGACTCCAGGGTTCTGTAGGCAGACCTGTCCGTCCACTCTTCAGGGGGTACTGCTTGCCTCAAATCCTGGAAGTAAATTCATAGACACTATTTCAATTTACTTTAACACCTTCTCTCGCCTTCATTTTATGATTCTAATTAATATTTTTGGACCATTGCCTTTTTTTATTAACCTTCAATATATCATAGCCTTAATTAGAAACTTTCTTATAACTTTGACTTAACTCTTTCGGTATTTCAAGTTAACAATTTCAAATATCATGCATCTTCAAAGCCAAGTTTGTTATTCTGATATAGATTCTTCTGATATATGAGTATTAAATGAAAAACATCAGTTTACACATTTTAAAAAGTGCACGCTGACAACATTTCATTGCATTGTGATAGTTGCCATAACTGTCACAATGCAATGAAAATTGTCTTTTTTATGTAGTTAGTTAAAACTGAACGCTCCTAATGCCATCTGATGATAAAAAATAATACAAATGTTTTGACCAACACAATACTACGCTGACCACAACAGTAAAGTCCCGTTTTTTTTGTTTTTTGCTTTTTTTTTACGTTTGAGTTTAATTTTTATGAATTTCAATGGAGAACTGACAAGGAATCTAAGACTTTATTTGTTTTAATATTTTAGCACACAGGATTCCCTTAACAAATGTCGAGATAATCGAAGCAAACTACGGGAGGAAATTGATTATCTCCAAAAAGATCTCTATGCCTACAGAAGGCGTCTGGAACGTGCCTACCGACCTCGCATTGTGTTGGCAAGCCGCAGAGAACCCGATGTAAAAGATATTGGTTTGTTCAAACTTTATCCACGTGGCGTCACTGATCCACCAACGTGGACATACGGCGATGAAAAAGTTTGGGGCGTACGTAAACATTTTGATTTATCTATTTTTGTAAATAACTCGTCTTTTTACATAAAGATATTGATCTTGTAGTCATTACTACATTGTTACAAATAAAAACAGCAACCGAAAAGAACTTATACCTGATTAATAAAATATAAAGAACAGTGGTTCACAACCGATTTTGGGCCATGCCCCACTTTGGTATTTTTAAAATCCTTGTGCCCCCCCCACCGTAATAATTAATTCTTACATATTCAGAATTTTACTGCAATTCATGTGAAGGAAACTTAAAAGGTCATTAACTTGGTCTCTAAACAAGCCTCCAAAGACTATGGTGTCCATGAAAGAAAAAAATTAAAAAAACAAAAAGACAGTTAAATATATATAGTTTCAAAACATATAATAGAGAATTGAAAGGCAAAAATATAAAATATTCTGTAATATACTTTCATCATTTTAATCGTGAAATAATAACGCAAAAAAAAGCTATCTGTGTGAGCCTCCAATTCCCGTTTGGCCAGAGTTTGACTCCTGGAAGCTGCTCGGTTTGACTCCTGAAAGTTGACGGTGTTTACTCATTCCCCCACGAGAATGAGATGTGACACAAGGTCGGATTAATGTGGGAACCCGAGCGCGTACACTCGGGCAGGGACAAAAATTCCCCTCAGCCCCCGCAACCGTCAGTTTGCGCTGGCCTCGGTGCGAGCACCGATCCCTCCCTCTTGTGCAATGGGAGGGCGCGGCCTCGGGCAGCTGTTCCCCAGGGCTGGGCACCTCTTCAGTATAATTTTCCTCAGTTGCCCCTCTGTCCTTTGACAGAGAAGCCCCTGAGCGCACTTTGTCCAAGGACAGAGACGCAACTGAGAGATGATAAGAATACGTGAAATTACCACAAAAGAGGGATTTAGACTTCTGAAAGTTGACTGATGGACTAGCCACTTTCGTCGCTATATATGAACTGACATCACTAAGTGGACGTCACATGACCCTCGTGAATTCATCTCGACCAAAGAGAAATAATCGCCCTTTGTATCCCTATACCTTACACTGTGACAACACCAGTCACCTTGACTGCCAAGACGCCCGTTAGATGGCGCTGTTTCAGAACCCCTGTTTCAATAAACCCTCTTTCTCTATTTTGCTTCGGAATGTAGCAGCGAAAACAATAGGTCTCTCTCTCTCTCTCTCTCTCTCTCTCTTTTAATCTCAGCCAGTCAGGTGGCGCATCGCGCGCACGCACACACATTTTCCTTTTGTTCAGTTTGTGGCGGTTACGTAGAAATGTTGGTCTTTAGATTTAAAATGAATGAACGCTGAACGAACCTTGTGTTTGGAAGGATTATTTTATTTTATTATTATTTTTTTATTTTTTAAGAATGCAAACTGTATCCTTGTGTGAAAGAGATCATAGCTCTCTGTAAGGTATAATAGAGAGAGATGACGAGACTCCTCCTCCTCTTTTTTTAGCAGGCAGTCGCCCTGAATAGTTATTTGGTAGTTAGTGGAGTAGCCCAGCATGTCCCGCTTTCTGGCGAAAGGATAGAGAGAACTGACGTCGTGGCACTATTTTTTTCTGGTTTTATATTTTCTTTGGAAACGGTTGAATGTATTTACTTTGAAAGTTTTCATTCACACCTTTCTTAATATATCTTCTGTTGTTCTTTTAATGGACGATTTTTTTTATTTTAACATTCAATTAACCAACATTGTTCTGATATATTCAAAGTTATCTAAAATATTTGGCCATAAAGCAATGCACATCGTTATTAAAACTTATTCTTAAGCGATGTTAATTTTGATTCATGTATAAAAAAAATTAAACGCTCAAAAACTGTCTGATTAAAAAAAAAAAAAAAACAACTGACATTTACACAAATATGAACGGTATTTATTTATTTTCTATTTTGTTTTGTAGACTCCAGCTCCAATCGATATAAACAGTAATCCTGTGGTGTCAAAGACCATTTTCTCGTCTGACGGAAGTGTGCGCCGTATTTTTACAGTTAAATCAGAAGTGTAAATCAGAATGTCTTGAGAAGAAATTAGAGTCGAGTAAACTGCTTTTTAGTTTCTCAAAATGTTATCATCTCTTTTTGTCTGTTGGCAAAAAAAATCATGCATTTTTACGCTTAGCACCAATTTTAAAGGGTTGTCGTTTTATACACCGCCTTTCTCGTTTTCCCCTCCACAACAGGAAAATAGGAAAAAAAAAAAATTAAAAACATCTCGATGAATCTGTAGGTTGTTCGATTGCGCAGAGCTCTCTCACATCTACTTTAAAAAGAAAAAGAAAAAAATTTGCAAAACATTTCGGCGAAAAAATAATAATCTTCATCAGGACAAGCCGAGCTTCAAGTCGTGTTCATTCAAATCGTTGATGATTGAGGCTGTGTCTTTCGAAACTCCAATTTTCGCCGGGACAGCGGAAACCGGTTTTTATCTCTTGTTGGAGACGAAGTTATTTTATTTTTCTATTTATTATATTAAAAAAAGAAAAAAAACTCGGATTAATACTGCTTTAAAAATGTAAATTAGTTGTTTTGTTTTTTTTAAAAAAAAAAACCGAATATTTGTCTGTTAAGAAGATTATTTCTGACGCATTTCATTAAAAAGAAATAAAACATTAAAATTTTAAAAATAGCCTCCATCAATCATTTTAAAGCAAATGAAAGAATTTTCATTTGCTTCAACAGCAAAATTGGAAAAACTTGCTTTAAAAATACAATGAAGTCTTTCCCAAGATAACGGGGTTTTATCGGGTCTCATTTTTTGAATACGCATTGAAAACGAAGAAACATTCAAAAGAAATTTTTATATATAATTTTTTTTGTTTTTGTTTTTGTTTTTAGAAAGATAAAATGTGACCATAAATTTAAGACAACAAATACTGTAGTAATAATATTTGATTATTTGTTGTACTTATGATCTCAATATAATTGAAATAAAAGTCTTTTTTTTAATGACAACCACTCCGAAGCTAATCGAAAATGTTGGCAACAGAATGGTTGGAATTTTGGTATGTATTTTTTATGGTAACTTTTTTACGACGTTAGAAGTCGAAAGCAACGATGGACATTTTACGAAATTCATAATCTGAATATGAGTCCTGTATAAAAACTTCATTTAACGTTTTTAAATTAAATACTCACATATGTGTCGCTGTGTCAGACAGCATATAAATTTATAGAACAAAATCAAATATAGTTTAATTTTAACTAACGTTACGCAAAATCTTGAATCGAAAATTACTTTGAAATCCTAAAACTGACTTTTCTCCAGAGTTTAACCATCGTACCCGAAAAGGAAAAGGTTTGTCAAAAGGACATTTTTTCCTCTTGACACCGCTATTCCCGTATATTACTTAGACTCCCTCGGTAATGTTTATTGTTTTAAAGGACTATGTTTAGAATTTTAATAACAACAAAAATATTACACACTAATAATTGTTAGATTGTTTATTTACAAGATTAATTTTATATTTGCAAGATTTAAAAAATATAGAGATCAACTGCAATGCAATATTTTATCCTTTTATAAAGAAATAAAAATATGAAAAGAATATTTTTATTCATGACTTAAAAAAAATGTCTATGAAATAAAGAACAAGAAAATTTGAATAAAACTTTGATCTTTCTGAACATTATATATTTTATTCTCGAAATATTTCTTCCTTTAATTTTCCGAATTTATTTTATAATCATGATCTAGAATGGAGGATGCTTAATCATTAGAATAATCCAAGACCTGAGGTTCCAGAAATAATAGATTAACCACTTTCCTACTCTTTTTTGAAAAACATAATTAAAAAAAAAAAAAAAAATTCAATCATTGTTATTTTATCTAAAAATATTGTCTTTGGAATGATTACCAAAACTTCGATTAATTGCTACTCAATTTGAATATTCACATATTTTTATAATCTTGTAAATAATCCAATTAAATATAAATAAATAAAATTATTGTAATTATATTAATTATAAATTAATTAATATTTACATATTGCCAATCAATTTGAATATTCACATATTTTTATAGTATGGTAAATATAAAATTAATCTTTCAAGAGATTTCTGAGATGAGGTATTGTAATTATTTACACTATTTACATTGTTCGGAGTGTTGTCCTCATCTTTGTTGCCATATTCACGACGTTTAGGCCGTTGTACGCTCCGACTTTCTTCAGGTGATTGGAATTTCGAACTGGTGAGTGAAACTTCGTCACTCCGGGAAGATTGTTCTAGTTCCACGTGTTATGCCTCTTTCGTATGTTTAAGTTATTTTCCTTTATTTCAACTCTCCAAGTTTTTGTTCACAACTCTTTGTGTCAAGTCACTGGATCCAAACAACACTTTCATCCACTGAGCCATGTGTCCTTGAGGACATCAGTGTAGGAATTTTTAAGATTTATAAACTTAATGTCTCAGTAACTATTTTTATACCAGAGCTCATATTGCAATTTTGTTATTATTGCTTTTCTCTAACACTCTGTATTATTGGTTCTTAGAAAATGCAATCAAATTGCTTTGGTAAAAAAATGGTTGCGAAAACATGGTTACTGTTACTGAAACAAATACCAAAAATTCATACAATGAGGGTTGGAGTTGTGAGACAAGCTAAACAAATTTGAATTTAAAATTTATAATTTCCAAAGAGTGCCAAAAAATTAGTAAAAAAAAACCCCCAAAAACTTCGATTTAAAATTTATAATCTCTTGGGATGAATTAATATTTGTGATAAGTAACTTTACATTATTTGGGGCGAATTAACAGAAAATATCCAAATTGGAAGCCACAGAATCGGGCTTTTATCGAAGTAGTAGATGTATGTGGAAAATTGAAACATACAAACATACACACAAATCATTATTATTATTATTATTATTATTATTATTATTATTATAGAACTGTTAAGGACTGTGCTACAAGACTTTTGGTAAGTTGTTTGATAAATTTAATGCCAAAAATCTGTTTTAGTCACGTAATGCCAAAATCTATTCCACCAACATAGCAAAGGAATTAACATTCATTTTAAACTCGAAACGACTAACCAACGCTCCACTAGCTATCTCTTAACTTCTGTCCTCTTTCTTTGAAAATAATAGCTGAAATTGCACACAATTTTGGCAAGAACTTAACCTGATATTAAATGACACGACTTGTACTTCCAGACAATTCAGAAATCGTTTGGTTATCTGTAACGATCGATTTATTTATGTGCTTCAACATCGAGACAGGAGAACTGCTAAAATAGAGAAAGTGAAAAGTATTAAATAAGACTCTTTCCTCGTAACACTCACTGGTGTGTACTGGGCTATCTGGCAAAACAGATCCTTTTATGTACCTTCAACAACTTCCATCCTGCCAGCTTGATTTAAAAAAAAAAGTTTTAAATCACACTCGACCCCGACTAAAATATTTAGCTCGAGCCTGATGGGGGGAATAGATAAGATTGTCTCCTCCAAATGCTTGCATCCCTTTATGCCTGCAATATTTACCAATGGTTATGGCTTTTTCCAACAACATAACGCAACTTCTTATGATACTGGATTGACACACAAACCGTTCCTGGAACATTCAGCAGACTTCAGCGTATTGTACTTCTATCGTCACCAGATTTAAAGGCCATTGAGCATTTATGGAATATGTGGAAAAGTTCACTCTATTTCCTGCAGGCACACCAACAAACACAGCTCAATGTTGGTAAGCTGTGGAATATGGCTACGCACTGCTTCTGTACATTGTATACTTCATACCAAGTCTCGTGGCGACCGGAATCAAACAAAAGAGCTACACTAGGAATGCCAGATCTCTCTCTCTCTCTCTCTCTCTCTCTCTCTCTCTCTCTATATATATATATATATATATATATATATATATATATATATATATATATTAATCTAAAATTTTACGTTAAAATATATTTTGCTCTACGTTATACTGAGCACTTTTTTAAAAAGAAAGGTAAATGCTAACTAAAGAACGGTAGATTTTAATCTGTCTGTTCTTTCCTTTCCTTTATTTATTTATATATATATTATATATATATATATATATATATATATATATATATATATATATATATATAATGTATATCAGAAATAAATACTGAATAAATATTGGTTTTCATTTAATCCAATATTGCCAGTCAGAAACTAAGCATCGGAAATCCGCTGATTTTATAGATAAACTGCCAAAAAAGCTTTACCAAAAGTGAGATCATTTAATCTTTACTAATTCCATCACGTGGCAAAGAGATGATGTTGAGACCAGTAGAGCTTATAAAAGACGAAGACTCCGTCCAAAATTTTTAGCTTGGGATGAAGAATGAGAAATGCTTTTGGATGGTGTGAGCAAAACTTTGGATCGTAACAAAATTTGAAATTGATATACAAGGATCAATTAAAATCGGTTTCAGTTTTAACAGAAATAAAATTCATCCGAAAAGGATACTGTCTCTGATTTACGATTCAGTTTAAAAATGTTACAAGCCTCCAAGCAAAATAACAAAAAAAGGTCATGTAAAATTATTGGATCAATGAAAGGTTTAGATGATAAAGTCACGATAATATACAAATTTTTAAGTAGGAATTGTTCCATCTTATTAAAATGATTGTAAGGTGAAGTTGCGTCAAAATGATGGTAGAGAAAAATTGTTAAAAGTTGATGGAAATCCAAACATCGAAAACTATAATTACTATTGTCTAATCTTCTGTCATGAATAAAAAATGTGGATTTTTTCTGCATGGTGGTGCTCTTTGCCACACATTACGTGCAACTAAAAGGTTTCTTGTGGATGAAGATATTCAACGTTTAAATGATTGGTCAACAGAAAGTCCTGATCTCAATATAATTGAAGCATTTTGTTGCGAACTGATGACACATGTTCTTCAATGAAAACCATCGAATCTCCAAGAGTTTTGGGATTAATGCTAAGACGAATATGAAAAAATCCCTATCAGAAAATCTGGATCAATGCCACAACGAATTAAGACAATTATCCGAGCCAAAGGCGGCAACACTAATTAGGAACTGCATATTTTGATGTTTTGTATTTTCTGTAATAATAAAGATCACTTTTTGCAAAAATAAAAGAATCGTTTATAACTTAAAAAAAGAACTGAAAGGTGAAATTTTCGTTGGTGTCCCAGTATTTTTGCATGGCCTTTTTCTATATTACTATGCCTTAGAATAACTGAAAAATTACCTCAAAACTTCAAGCAATTCCAGAGATGCTAGATGACGTTCCAACCGAAATGTTGTGATACAAAAAAAAATAGGATACTACTGTTATATAGTAAAAATGATAATTGTTAGTGGTTATATATGTAAACCGATTCCTGTAAAAGTTGCGCTCTGTTGTTGTTGTTGTTGTTGTTGTATTTTATGTTTTTGTTTTTTGTTTTTTGTTTGTTTTTTTATTGTTGTTATATATCTTTAGCAGTTCGAATAAAATAACTGAAACGTATACATATATCCATTTTCACTTCGCTGTCTTCGGGAATTCCTGCCGAATCCACTGGACTGAATTTAAGATGAATCAATAAATCAATGAATCAATGAACGTTTCAAGATAAAACTTTGAATAATTCACGAAATAATCGCAATTTCAAATTACAAATAGAAACTTTCTCAAAAGTTAGAAAGGCGTTTAAGAATGTATTAAAATTTCCTTTTTTGATAATTATTTTTATTTGTTTTTTTAAATAAAATGTATTTTTATTAAAAACAAAACATAATGCAGTCTCAATGACCACCATTTTGCGGGGAATTGAAAACATTTATTCTTTAAATAAAGTTTTCTTTAATTAGTGGGAATGTTTTCGTTTACTGCGTTCGAATACTTGTAAAACTGTCTCCTTTAAGCTACTGTCCTTTCTGCGAATTATAAATATATATGTTAATTATATATATATATATATATATATATATATATATATATATATATATATATATATATATATATATATATGTGGGGGGACTAAGACTCCCATCTTAAGAAAAAATAATTAATTTTCAAAAGCGCTTTTTAACAAGATTGAATTTGGGGGTTACAATAGGTTAACTATTTTTCTTCTTAAATGTCAAGTTCCTTGTGGGCATAAGCGATCGTAGCTATCCACAGATTCCATTTGTTTATTATCTGTGAATTGTGTAGTCAAGCCTTTGAAGGGGGCGCGATATAATATGGCCTGTGCGCCCCAATAAAGCATAGAGTCCCACGAACATTTTAAAAAATAAAAGACATGAAATTTGACAGGTCAACAAGAGGACGACAAACTTAAAATTAATGCAAAATTTATTTACATCATATATAAAAGTATGTGCTTCGATTAAAGGAATATGAACAAACAATGAATCAAGTAATGGAGGCAGAAGTAAGTAAATGAAGGGAGACTGACCGACTAGAAGATCTTGATAATATAACTGTGACTAAATGTTAAAAGTCCATTTGAATTAAGTTGGCATGTAAGTCCACAGTTCAAAAGTTCAGTTCTGGGGTAGACAGTTCTAGGCTGGAGCGTACAACGGCCAAAACGTTGTAATAAATATGGCGACAAAGATGAAGACAATAGTAATGTAAATAATGTATATAATACCTCGTCTCATAAATATAGACAGATACAGATGAGTTAGGTTGAAGCATGGACCAGAAGTAATAAAGGCCAGGAATGCCGGAAGATCAGGGTCCGTGGTAACCGGAAGTAGTTTAGGTCTGGATTGCCATAACTAAGGATCCGAGATAGCCAGAAATAGTGAATCTAATAATGCCGGAAGTAAGACTCCATGGTAACCGGAAATAATAAAGGCTATGAATGCCGGAAGTAAGAATGGGTGGGAAAGCCCAACTAGCATCCAGTTGGCAGAACAAAAATAAATTGGCACGTAACTCAATAAATAACTCGTCCAGCGCTCCTGGTCGTAAAGACAAGAAGATTGTGAGGAATGGTAGAGGTTGTTGAAGCCGAGATGCTTTTGATGTATCCTCTCACAGTTGTGAGTGTTCGTCTCTGTCTTCTCTCTCTGTCTCCTGTTGGAATCTTTCCTTTTTCTTTTAGAAAGCGGTCTACTTATATTATTACCGAAGTTGAAAGAGGCTCTGATTAAGTTATTGATTATTTCAGACGCGCTCATTTTTTTTTTTATTGGTCAACATATATTGACTTAGGATTGTATTTAATCAGCTTCAACCGAAAGTTATTCGTGGAGACTATTGCGCAAAGCCCAAAATATGTCATTATGTGTTAATCTATGAAAAAGGTAACTTCCTGTTTCTGCTCTTAGTGTCACTACAATCTTAGTAGATGGATTTTCGCTGACTGATTGTACCAACACGGGAACAGTACACTTTTCAGTACGTAGAGCCTCCGTAAAGATCTTGGATGATAGCCGATGAATGTTTCTGCATATAATGCCTTCGACAGCGTTTGCCTTGTTGCTGGACAAACTTTGCTTCTCTGGTTTGAAAAGCGTCTATATAGACACATCGCCAACGCCCGATTTTTAACCTGTAACAGCTGCTACATCTTGTTTGGCCAGATGCGACTTGTTTGAAAATCATGTTAGCTGAAGTTACTCTTTTCAGTACGATGGACACACGCAAACATAAATAAAAATAAAAATGAAAACCGAAAAAAAGAAGCATTCACTCCACGAATTTTAAAAGGGTAATCCTTTTCGAGCAAAACAACGAACAAAAAGCAGGTAGATCTCCACACCCGCAGAAAGCAACGTCTGTCATAGATACAACCCTCTCAAAACAAAGTAAGCTCAACCATTAATTTATTTTTCAGGTATTATCACAAGAACATTGCTTGTCCTTACTCATCCCTACAGTAATTTTCCTGAAAAACTCCCTTTACAAAACTTTCCGTTCGAAAAAGATTTTATCTCATTTGTTTATTCTTTTGTTTGTTTAATATCTTCTAACCAACTAAACGAAGACGAAATGAAGTCGTAATAGAGATTCTCACAGCCTTGGACGATTTCGGCATCGAAAAGGTCACAAGTGATAAACGAAATGACATCTTCATAGCCTTACCTAAGGGACCAGGTGCAAGCTCCATCGGACAATCAGCACAATGAGCCACATAACCCAACTAATGATCCGAATCCTGATGAATAGAGCACGAAGCAGAATTAGACCGGAAATAAGACAAGAACATTGCAGCTTTGTCAAGGACATTGGGAGAAAGAAATGCGATATTTATGAGTAGAATGATATAAGAAAGCGCGATACAAATGCTGAAGGCCGTATACTTATGTTTTATAGATTACGCAAAAGCATTTGACAACGTACAGTACAAGAATCTATTTGGACTGTTAAGAAAACTAGATCTATTCCGAAAATATATTAGAATAAACTAGAACTTCAACTGGAAGCCAGCGGCCTGAATACGGATTAAAAATATTTCAATTCACCAGTAAAACTTTAATTCAGTCAAAAGGGACATCACAATAGTAACCTTTATGCATGTACATCATTACACAAAAATAAATATAAATGTTGTTATAAAAACCGTTTTCTTCCCTTCTTGCTGTTTCATATTTTGTGGTATTTTGCGTTAAATATAAATCGTGAGGTCATGTTAACAAACAAATGGTCATACATATTAACACACCTCTACAATAGAACTCAGTCTATCCTGCTGTTCAACCCATAGTAGAAGGGAGAAGAGAAAGATTCATACCTTTTTCAAGGGTATTTCTGCATAAGTGAATTTAATGAACTCAATTGGAATTCGAACTCGACTTTCTGGTTTCATATACACTTAGTCTACGCGTCACACACACACACACACACACACACACACATTCAAGTATTGAGATTCTGGCAGATTTTACATTTGAGAAGTAGACGGAGAACTAGTTTTAAACCTGGTTTAAGCGTTTTTTCTTAGAATGGTGACACACGTCACGAGAGATAAACCCAAAATGACCATCACTTGTTTTAAAATGCAAAGCAGAACATAACCTGACCACCAGCATACGAAAACTTTCAAAGGAGCTAGAATCATCGATACCATACTACATTACAAAGCATTTTTGTTATTGTAATTATAAGAGTAGGTTAAAAAACAAAAATACTTTTCGCCTTAATATTTGAAGGGAGTTAACTCTTACATACTTCAAGGGAGATAATCTGTGTTAACTTATTGATATTCAGTTTATTATGAAGTATGGTCATCTATTGAAGTTTAAGATTACTACAGTGACGTGTTGAAAGCGCTATTATTTGTTATATTATTATATTACTAAATATTGCTTTTATATTCTGTAAAATAATGACTAATTTTAATCCTGTGTGGTATGGGGACGAACAGGGAAGAATATGTATAGGAAAATTGTGTTGCACCTAACTTTCATGTGTAAAGGACTTCATTGCCATGAAAATCAACATTCAAGATCCTGGGTTTTAAAAATGCATAAACACCAACTGCAGACCTCAAACAAGTCCAGTAGAGAATCACTTTATACTCTTTGATATATCACATTCATTAAGAATTATGTAAAATATTTACAAGTATTGATTGATTTATAAGGCCTCTGAACATATAAAACAAGATTTAAATCAGAACTTTAGACAATACAAAAAGGCTGAAGATATTATTGGATTAAAACAACATAGTTAAAATAATAATTATTACAATAATTGACATGGCAGTCCCTGCAAATTGTAATGTGTCTTTGAAGATCTTTTAAAAAAACTATCAAAAAAGCAAGGATCTTGAAGTACAAATCTCAAAAATGTGGCACACGAGGACATCAATAATTCCTGTTGTAGTTGAAAACCCTTGGATTGATTGGAAATGGTTCCAATAGACTCATTGAAGGGATTCCTAGTAGTCAATGCTTTAATGAAAAAAAAATTCTACCCACAAGTACAGCTATGTAAAATGCATGTGATCTGAATTTTTTATTTTTTTGTTTTACAAAAATGATCAGTAGAAAATGTCATGAAGCCATTTCTGACCTTAGGTCTCTGGTTGGGATCCGGAAAGAAATATGTATAAACAGAAATCAAAGGAAATAATAATAATAATAATAATAATAATAATAATAATTTAATATAGAAATCAGTAAAGTGTGGCATCTGAAAACAACATTTCCTGTTGTTATTGTGATGTTGGAAATGAGATCAAAAAGACCAAAAAATATGCAAATCAAATTCCTGTGAATTGCAAAAAAATCATACTCATATTTTGCATAGATTTCTTTCTATAAAGTGACCACAATTACATTTTTTCTATGATTGTATGGGATCTTGCATCATCTAATACAAGAAAACTTATCCCTTGAAGTCTCTGGTTGAGACCTGGGGGTAATACATAATATAGCTGGTCACTCATATTCAAGGATACCCATCTACTAGGGCAGGTAGCCAATCCCTATTGCAGACACTTGCTCAGGTGCATTTGTTTATTCAACACCCACAGATCCCACCTGTGGTTTATACTGCAACTATGCTGAGCAGACCTTAGTTACAGTTTCTGGAAAATAGCATGTTATCAAGGGTGATCAACAATTTGAACAAGGCCAGCACACTCAAGCCCTCAGCCACGATGACTTGTGACTTCGTATAGCTATTAAGGGCCTCCAAGGGTTCCAATTTCATTCACAAGGCTTGGGTCAACACATTTTCAGGCACTTTCCAAAGGGCCACACACTGTGATCGACCCCTACAGTCCGATAATATCAGGAAGTCTCCTTCCTGACAAATCAACCGTGGTAAGATTTGAACCTAAGTCTCATGGCCAGAATGTGAACATTCTAACCACTAGGCCAATACATACTAAACAAATAAAAACACAATGATAATAACAATAATAATAATAAATAATATAATAAAATATAAAAAAGAATCTGAAAAATTTGTCATGTCAAAACTTTAGAAATGATGGAATGACTTCCAAGAATTGTTCTTCTTAGAATGTGGAATCTATAATGAAAAAGTATTTATTTTCCAGAACAAATTAATGAACAGAACAGAAATGGTAACCAATATTCTATTTGGTCTGGCTCATTTTCAGCAATGGACAATACATTCTTAAAATTCAAGTGATTCCATATTTAAATATGTGGATGCTCTCCAATTTTTTTTTCTTGAATAAAACTTCATTTTTTAAAGAAAAATGTATAAATTTCCCTGTTTAAATGAATTATCAACCATATTTTGCTGTTTATAAGATGCATTTTTTCCTATAAAATATCTTCAAAAACCACCCTGTGTCCTATAAACCAAAGGTTGGTAATATGAGTTATATTTTTGGGGTGTAGGCTGAGTGTGAGCTCTCCAGTTACATGTGACTCTGAACCCTTGATTTTTAAACTTATTTCTATATCCAAATTTACGTGTATTTAATTTAATTTAAAATTAGTGTTCCATCCTAGTGTATGATGAATTTGCCAAAATTAGTGAAAATTTCAGGCTGCAATAATGTTAGGTTTCAGTCGTATTATGCACTCTAATTTCTCTTCTAATTATTACATTTTAAATGATGTATTCTGTGATGAATTTGCCATGACTAGTCAGGTTGTTGCAGGCCGGTGTATGCGTTGTGAGATAAATACACGCGTCTTGTGAAATGCCCACAACAAACATGGCAGACTCAAGGATGTGAGTCCACATAAACTAATATAAAGAAAAAACAAGAACTAATATATATGTACAAAAAAATGATAATACATTAACAACAAAGTGTTGCAAGTGACAAAGACATTAATGTGTGTAACAAATGAATGTGGAATCTTTTTTGGTCCAAGGTATGTTAAGTGAGTGAATGTGCATATGTATGTGTGTGTGTGTGTGTGTGTGTGGATGTATTGTTCATGCATTTCCCAAAAAGGGAACGCATTTTTCCATGAGAGACTTACATATTGACATGTAAGCTGAAAAGTAAAGAGAAGGATAAAATTTTATTGGAGAATATTTATAGTACTGGAGAGCATCCCCTAATAACGGTTTTGAAAATTAGGAGGAGGTAACCCAACAAGGTTTTCTTTTTGAAATATGCTATTCAGTGGGTGAATTTATAGATAGTGGGGAGGGCTATGAAGTAAAAGGAGAAGACTTTTTTCCTATTTATTTGTTCAAATTTTTTTTTTTTTTTTTTGGTGATAGTGTTTATAATGAATCTATTTGTTATGGGAACTTACCTATAACGATAATGGACTCTTCCTGACGCTATAAATACTGCACCTCTCAAGAGGTATAATGAATGAATGGTGTAATGAGCACCAGGTCGGGGACGAGGCTTTGCCAAAGGGCAAGGTTTCGTCCGGGGGGGGGGGGGTTAGACAGGCCCTGAACCTGTCTAGGCTCGGGAAACCCACGTTAAACTTGGCCTTGTGCATGGTGTAACAAGTCGAGACAATATTAGTTCACTTTAAACCAGATGGACAGTCATTACTAACACCTTCAAGTTCTTGTACTATATTTCTGTTGTAATATATCTTTGTTATTCTACTCTTGTGTTCATGTTGTTCTTCCTTGGTTCTAACCTTGGGCCATAACTGTGGTGCAAGTATATTGTACCATAACACTATTACTAGTCTCGGAACTTGCACATTATTATACTCTCTCATTACTGTCTAGAGTGAGTAAGTTGATGTGTTGGGTGTAATTCTGATACCTAAGAGTACAATACGTAGGGATGGTAGCCATGATTCCTTCCTTGCAATTATCAGTTTTTAGCATTCTGTGTGTGTGTGTGTGTGTGTGTGTGTGTGTGTGTGTGTTCAATCAATTTATTCATCTGCAGATGGTACAAAGTTGTCTATGAAAACATATGACCTTTGATAGCTCTGAAAACAACCCCAATTCAAACTGATTAATTCTATCAGTGAAGATAGACAAGAGTACTCTGAATCTGGATACCTATGTGTTAATGAAAGCCATAGAGACATTCGGTGCAATTATTTTACTTAGTTGGGCTGCCTCTATCCATCTAGTAGCCCTTTCAATCATAGTTAATAGATATTGATATGATGAAAAATAGGGAGCTCTTGGGTTTTTTACTGGTGATAGTGGACCCAAAATGTCCATATTCACTCTCTGAAAGTGATTAGAAGGTAGTTTGAAAGTTTGTATTTTTGGCACACTTTGACTGATTTGTCCATCTGTGTCCAATAATATCTAGATTTTAATAAGGGTAATGTGGCTGATATTCCTCGGTGTGATAATCAATGCAGACTATCAAATATAGATTTCCTAAGCTTCTGTGGTACAGAAGTGACATGTTGCACATTATAACATTTTTACTTGTATAGTAAGGTTTCAAACTGTCTTTCAATTGTTTAAGTTTTTCATTGAAATGCTGATGATTGATAATTTCCTGTAAATCACAAAGATTTATTGTTATAGCATTAGCTGGCCTTGATAAACAGTCTACAGTGTTATTTTCATGCCATCTTATATAAGAAATGTCTGTAATGTATTCACTTATAAAGCTCAAATGACATTGTTGTCTGTCCAACTTCAATGGCTATTGGCTAGTAAAGGCACGACACAGAGATTTATGATCCATTAACAAAAATGTATCCCTACCTTCTATGACATGTTTAAAGTGCAACACTGCTAGATATGCAATGAGTAACTCATGATCAAAGGTGGAATATCTTTGTTGGGCCTGTGATAAAACCAATGCAAACAGATTAGTAATAGCCATTTTCCCCAATTCTTTCTATTTTTGAATCCATTTGTGCTGCCAGGACTGGTCTTATGTTAACTGGCATTGCACTGTATGATGTCACTGCTCACTTCAATTTTTGTTGCTAATGCCATCAGTGCATTTAAATAAATGAATGATCTGCCTGTGAGAGTGAAAGAAGACATTAATTTGTCAAGCATTTTTGGCTTTGATTTCTCATGCAAAATTACAACTGGATCTTTAAGTTTGCTATAATCTTGCAACTGTAAAATGGTAGGTTGTAGCTTGCATACTATCTCCGGTGGTAATGCAGCTAACACTTGATAAAATTGCCATTTGGGTATCCTTATCCTCATAATGTTTAACTGTTCTTTCAGTTATATTATCAGCTTTAACCAAGAATGTAGAACTTCAAAGAATTTTATTTCAACAACCCAAGAAAGCTAAGTGTTTCAAATTCTTTTTAACTACTTTTGAACAGATGCAACTGTATAACCTTTCTATAAACAACAAATGCTCTTACCTTTGTTTTAATATTATTTTGTGTGAGATCATTTAATCTGTTGTATGAACATTTCCATTTCATGACATTTTGTTAAAACTATGGACTTTAAAAATTCTGGTTTATTTTCCTGAAATGAGCTACTGACACAACTTCAAGCCTGTAAGTTCATAAATAAATTCCTTATCTTGTTTTGTTAAATCAACAATTCGTTTTAACCCCTAAACCCACACCACTATACTGACACTGTTAATCTTTTACTGCTTTCCAATTTCAATAATATAAAATTCTAATGTCAGATCTCATTATGAACCAATTGGACATTCCTAAACTGCCTTTATTTTCTAGTTACATATCTAGTCACTTTTTGTTTTGTGCTTAAGCTTTCTAATTCAGAGTAACATTTTGTCCAATAGATTCAATTTATTTATTTTGTCTTTATTTTGCACTATAAACTACATTCTAAAATACATTTTCATTCATAAATTCTTGATCATTATATGAATAAACATTGGAATATAAATAAAATCACCTACAATAACTTGTTCATAATAAAATATTGATTATCTTCAAGCATATTTTTCAAAATTATCTTTAATCATTTTACTTATAATTAACCTTAATTAATTTACATTTCGCTTAATTTCAGAGGAAATCTTATCAATACACCATATTTTATACTTTTGGGGACTGTTAAAATGTTTAATAGAAAATTCTGTATAATTTTTTAAATACTTGTTATATTCCGGAAACAGCTTCTTTTTTTGTCCAGTGTTTTCAAATGACAGTTTTCAGATGATAGGGAATAGACAAGACACAAGAAGACTTCATAATTAACTCGACTAGCATTGTTGCATCTGGTTGATACTCAAATTAACTTGGGAACTGCTTGTATGAACTGACAACTTGATAAACCATCATTTTATTTATATTCCATGCACAAACATAATAGTAGACAAAAATGCACCTGAATATTTAATGTAAAATGCTTGACTCTAGTCCGTTGACTTACCAATACTTATAGGTAGTGACAGGTTAATCCATTGCATCAATGCTAAATACTAAGAATAAAGTAAACTTGTGAAATCTCATTATTTTTTCAATCTCAAAATAGATAATGTCCTGAGTATGACGATAAACTACATCCAGCAGCAAGGCCTCTGGTCGGGAGGTTTTGAGAAGCATGGAGCCACCTCTTAATTGTTGTTGTTTCTAGGTCCACTCTAACCCAGGGTGGTAGCATCTGTTAGGGTCCTAGCTTTGGGCAAGCAGTTAATCCCCCCCACCCCCAAACTGGAAATGTAGGATTTTATAGTAAAAATACCAGCAATACATTTGTTGACTCTTGACAAAAAACTTCCCTACAAAAAAAAATACGTCAATGAAACTTTTCATACGAAAATATCCTAAAAACAACTTGTCGCTATTAAATTAAATAACCGTAAAACAAAATAAACCAAATCAATGAAAATACATAATAAAAAAATAAAAAATAAACACATGAGAGCCTGTGAAATAATGGTTGAAAAAGGGGACATAATTTGATAAATAGGTTAGTGATGATGTTATCTCGCTTTTGATTAGTCAATAAATTTGTATCATGGTTTTTGATTGGCTGAAATTGATTGATATATAAATAGTGTTAAAGGCGTATCGTTCATTCGCTAGGAAGCCGTAATTGTGTGAACAACATGAGGGCGAAGTGGCGAAAGAAGCGTATGCGAAGATTGAAGCGAAAAAGGAGGAAGATGAGGGCCAGATCGAAATAAAATGAAAATCTGGCAGGAACCAAAGTGAAAATAGTTTTGCTGACTGGCTTTTTTTTTTCCATCCATCCTTTTTCAGTCACTCGAGTCAGTAACAACCGGAGAAAGAAAGAAAACAATCATTTTTAGTGTTCGTTCATTTCTTTTGACTTCATCATTCCAACTCGTCGCTTGACTTGTACATTGAAATTCTCACCAAATCGTCCGAAGAAAAAACGGCAAGAAGAAGATTTGTCTTCAGCCTCCATTCATTATTAAATATGATGACTAATGGACATTTTCCAGTTTTTCTTTTTACTGACTACGAAGCGCTATTTTTACTTGTAAAACTTTGTCACGTTTGGATTTCATGTTAAAAAATGATTTATGCCTTGTGGTAGCAACAACATTCTTGCTTTCCTCTGGGCAATAAACATGAAATAATATCAAATCCTTTTGTCTTGTTTGTTTTTATTAAATCATATTTATCTACCATTTTGTAAGGTAAGTCTTAAAAATATATTTGTTTTGTCTTCTTGAACAAGACGGCGGCCATATTGGCCATTTTGTTTTCTCTGTTCCTCATCGAAAATGTTTTTTTTTTTTTGTTTGTTACAGTCTAAAAAAAAAATACCGACATTTATATGTATATAAATTTATGTATATAGACCTTGTAATTTAACCAAGTACTTGTGTGTAATGTTGAATATGTCCTCACATTAAAGTGAGTGTTTAATTTATAATGTATGTATAATGCCAAATTGGACCCTGACTTTGTGTTCGCTGTCATGTCGGATTTCCTTTTATTCAGATTTTTTTTTTTTTTTCTTTTTTTATTGGATTAAATTTCTTGAAAGGATTTCTGAAAACAATTCCCGTTAAAGTAAAAGACGTCCTGCATATGGAATTGCCGATTAAATCTGAACTTACTTCCAATCTCATTCATTCAACAAGTTCTTTTCTGGATCCAACCTGCGAAATTTGCGCACTTTCGACACGTGGAGCGATAAAGATGTCCCAAGTTGGAAAAAAAAAAATCAAAACTCGGATTTGAGTTTTATGGGGGTCTATTGTGGTGGGGCTTAAATTATCCACCACCTTAACAACACGTGGTTAAAATCCGTACGAATGAAACTTTAAAATTTTATTTTATTCAACAAAATCCCGAAGGTGTCATTAAAATTATCGAATTTTCTTTTTGTGTGCGGAGTTTCTAAATAAAAAAAAAAACACATTTACTAATGGAAAAAAAAAAACAACTTTAAATTCAAAGCCCCCCGGCGTCATTCCAGTATTTTAAATTTTATGTAAACGTTCCGTTTTTGTGAATACGGATGTCCATACACATCAACAGCGGTGACAATAGTAAAGTTTTGAATCGGCTACCAAAGAACCTGAAAATTCAATGAAATTTTCATGATTACTTGGGAGGTTGGTATTTTTTACAAATGTCCACTGTAGAAAAAAATTAAAATTCCCAGAAGCTGTTAATTGCCTTAAAGCCTTAGTTTCAGAAATATTTTTGAAAGAATTTTAAATGTTTTAAAAATTCCCAATCGACTTAAATTCGTTTTGACAGCAAAGTATTTTCTTATTGCAAATATTAAATTAAATTTTCACTTTCCAGGAATTAAATTTTGTCCATCTTTATAAAATCAGGATTCCTTGTAAATTAACCCCCCCCCCCCGATGAATAAATCGTTACAAGATTTGTCCATTTAATTTTTCTATTTTATAGATTATCAAATAAAATTGTCTTGCTCTTAATTTGTCCTTTTTTTTTTCTTTTCGTTTTAAGTGAAAAGAAAACTATAATGAATTGAAAAAAACTAATCATGAATTGAAAAACTTAGTACAATTCTTCACTCCAATATTTTTAATTTTTTTTGTGTATGCTGATAGGGTCGACCATACACAACCTTATCAGAAAAGTACAGCCAAAAATATTTGATAAAACAGATTACGGAGAATATTTCCTTGAGTACTTAAATAAAAATTATATATAATAGGCGCACATGTTAATAATTACTCCTTAATGCTCAAAAAAGTAAGAAACCTGCAAATGCCTTAAACAGCTGTCTGGTTAAAAAATGCATTTTTACAATTAAGTTTCAAATCCAATTAATTATACATTAAATCAACTAATATTTCTCAGTTTCAGGAAAGTATATTTTATTTTTGAAAGATTTCTTAAATAAGGAATTAAATTGCAATGAAATGATTTTTTTTTTTTTAAATGGGGGGGGGTCTCATCAGCTATTTATTTGAGGGGAAAAAAAGCAAAGTTCCTTCCTCTCAATTTTAAATTAGTTTTTGAAATACAGCAAAGTATTTTGCTTATTGGAATTTACTCTATTAGTTTTAAATAAAAGCTCCAAGATTTTTAATTTTTAAAAATTCATTTTAAACTGTAGGTATCTTATCACCCCTAGCCCCTCTCCCTTTTTTTTTTTTTTTTTCCTTCTAGAGAGTCTTGACAATGCTGTCAAAGATCAAACTAATTTTTACAACCTCCCTCCTACCTACAAAACTTTGCACCCTAGTTCAATATATATTAGAAGCCTCATTGATTAGCATACTTTATCAGAATGTTGGTTAAATTCTGTGATTTTTGATCTTTACTGTATTTCTAACATTGACCTCAAAATTTTATAAAAAAACTTTAGATATCCAGAATTCATTTGTACAAAATAGCCATGAAAAGGGCAGATATAACCGAGACAAAAGACACAAGATTCTATGGGGTGTGATGGAAAAATTGTCATCTGAATAACACCCTCTCATTTTAACAGATATACAAAGAGATCTTGAAATACTGAAGTAAATTTATTAAATAAAATCACCTTTGTCTTTAACCACAGACTTGAAACAACTTTGGAATCTCTGGCAACTCTTCTGGACGGTCTCCTTGTTTAAGTTGGTGAATGCTGCCATCAGTTCATCTTTATTAACATCGATGTTTAGGAAATTTATGCAAGGGGTAGATAATTGCAATAAAATTACTTGAATACAATGTAAATGATTTTATAATTTTTTTTTGTCTTAATTATCCAAAAATTTTAATATTTTATTGAATTGGTTTGATTTCAGCTTTATTTGCAAATACACCTCTTGAAGGAATAAATACATAAAATCTTAATTTTACTATAGTTATTGCTCTGGGCATCATTTACAAAAGTTGATATGTCTTATACACAAAAAAATAGAGGTTCTTTTTAGAGTACTGTGATGGTGTTGTATTGTAAGATTTTCTATTTATTTAAAAATAATAAAAAACATTCTTGCAGAAATTCATTATTCATTGAAAAAAAATCTCATAAGACATTGTTCATGATAGTGTGACGTTGCTCACTGCACAAATGACATCCAATGTTTAGTGTATTTGAAAACATTGAACTTGCGATGTGTACAGGTTTGTCTTCTCAGCCATGATTGCATTCAACAAAAAAAATGACAATTGTTTTTCAAGACTGGCTGGGAAGTAGCAACAATACGATTTCTCACTTAAATGTGGGATCCTTCCTTCAGCATCGAGAGGTGGGCTGCTATTTTCCTAATTTCACTGGCCTCAGAGACTCGTGTCACTGGCCATTGGGCAGCTCCAACTCTTTTGGACACCTAGACACACTTTCCTCCCAAATTCCAGCCTCTTTCTGCTTATATGGATAATTCTGGAGTACCATCCTCTCCATCCACTTGTCTTTCTGGAAAATTTGGACCACCCCTAAGTTCCCTTCAAGATGGACTGGAGACAAAATTCCTACAATACTCCAATAGCTGAGTGGACTTAAAAGGAAGGATCTCCTTATTTTCTAAAGATGTGTGAGAAATAAAATTGCTACAATATATATGATTCATAAAAGTAAAATTAAAAACGTGTCCAATTAAATAATGTCTTAGTTTTATTGCATTTTGTTTTATTTTATGATCCAGATTTAAATTCTCCAAGGATGACTTATAACTAATATGAACATTAAGTGCTACAAAAAAATTAAATGGATGGCAACAGATGTAAAAGAAATAAAATTGTAAGTTTTAATTCAATAATTATCTAATCTTTGAAAGAATTTCCAAATCAATGTTTTTGACCAAAAAAAAAAAAAAAAATTTCCCATAAAAATTTATGGTCCTGCTTTGATGATAAAAAAAAAAAACAAGGTTTCAAAGCAAAATTTTAAGGCTCTAAAAAAAAAAATACTTTCTGGATCTGACCAACGCCTTTATCCACTGGTCCATGTGTCCTTGAGGACTAGACCCAGAGTTGTGAGTTCAGTACCAGGTTACAGCAGTGGTGAACCCAAACACGTGGAGTGAGTTAAAGGGAGATAACTGAGATATCTGAAAGAGGTATGGAAACAGAAACAATCTACCCTGGTAGACGAAATAAAGGGTTCTGTTCGAAATTCCGATCACCTGAAGGAGGCCAGAGCATACAAAACGCTATGGACACTGCAATAAAGATGAAAATAACATTCTGAATAATGTAAGTAAAAAATATTCCAAATTTTATTCTCAATGTAATTAATGGACTTTGAATAAAAATTTAAATTTAATTCCTTGGATTGTAGTTTATTCTTGCTTCCTAAGCCTTTTGATAAACAGGGACATCTTGTTCTTTTAATGCTTTACTTATGCATCCCAGTCTGTAATAAGCCAACAAGTTCTGCACCTTATACATAAATTGAACACAAAATCATTTTAGTTTTATTTTGACAAGGTCCCATGAGTCAATGTGCTTCCTTTGATTTTCATTTCTGATCAGACAGATGACCTGAAAACCTTATTTTTAAATAGAGTTGGCATCTTGCATTGGCTTCCACACCATCCTAAAATGTTAGCACGATTTGAAAAGGTTTTTCTTTTCCTCTGCTAGAGATTTCACTCTGGTAACTTAGCCTGCTTCAAGTGGAAATCATTTGAAACAATGTCCTGTTACTACAAATCCTCTCGTCTTTTTCTCTATTTTATAGAGTAATTCTATTCCAAACTTGTATGACGACTGGCTGCTCTTGAACTCAAGAAAATCTTTTAACTGATCACTTTTGATGAATTTCAGCCAGGGTCATTCTTTTGGAACCAAAGTTCAAAATTCTAAACAAACATTTTATCTTTCTTTCCTCTTTAGAGAAGTTAATTCTATTTCGCCCTAGTATTACGCTTTTCTCATTTGTTTTTTTTTCTTCTATAGAAACTCTGTGTCTTCCATTAATCTTGATAGATCATTTTTCTTAAACAAGCTTCCCAAATCCTTAACCCCTGGAGAAATTTCTTTCATTCATTCATTTTGGTTAAGAATGATAAGTATACTGACCAATTGTCTGCAAGTGGGTTGGTATTTTAATGTTTGTTTATATCTTAGAAGCAGATTTTAATGCAATACACATTTTTAATTAATCTAGAAGCTGAACTTTGAAAGTTGTCCAATTTTAATAAAAAACTGAAAAAATTTTGTCACTTGTTTGTATAATGTTCATTATGAAATATTCCAAACCACACCTTGATATGCTTCCACTGAGACAATAAAGCGGTTAGATTTTGTAACAGAGAGAGGTTGACACACATGAATGCATACACGCAAATATAACGTTTATTGATTGAAGATGGAAAACACGATCTTCCGTGAAAGTTACAAACTGTCTCAGCGCTATTAATAGGAAAGAATCTAGAACAATGATATATGAAACCTGAGACGGCTGAAGAATAAATTTCAAATCAGGTTGGCGAGTACTTGTTTATAAAGAAATGCAAAAGGGCAGGCGATGTTTAATTTGGGTCATTAAAAAAAAAAAAAAAAAAAAAAACTAGACAAAAATAATATTTTTGATAAAAAAATATTGACGTAAATTGGACCGGAGAGGTAAGATCAGTGTGTTTACTGCTAGCGAAATCTGATCTAAACATAAGTCGTATCCACTGAATTTGGTCATCGAAAAGACAATTGAAATGAACATTGAACTAATTCATTTTATCCACTAAGAGATTTGAAACAGATCCGATTTAAACTTTGCTTATGGCGACAGTTAAGCACATGAACAACCTGGCTTATAACTTTCGGTTTGCTATATAAACGCGTGTTTTGTCGAGTTGGGGAGACCTAGGTGTTAGACGAGAGTGACGTTGAGAGAGAGAGAGAGAGAGACTGTCATTGCAGTGAGTCGGTCTAGTGGCAAGTCAGCGATAAGGACTTCAAGAAATATCGTCATTGTAGCAGTCGCATTGAAAAGTCGCTGAAACTTAACAACAACCAACTGAAAAGCTACACTTCGACGTAGGGCTGGAATTACGAGTCACATATCCTCCCAAGTTGATTTGGAACGAGTTAATCACACACACACACACCTCTCTGTTGGTATAATTGGTAGAGGAGTGGTCCTCAGTTATGTTAATTGCTTTTGTATCCTTTCTGTAAACTCTTTCTACTGTTGTTGTTTTCTTATATAAAAGACATCAATATTTTACCCATTGTTGTTTGGCTTCTGCAGATATTATTTTCTTGTTTGCCACATTCTAATTTTCCTGCCGCCCACCCTCACAGCCGTGCCTACATCCCCAATCGACTGTGAACGTATGCACAACACCCCACTTACTGGATCTAAAAACTAACACGTGGGCAGCAGGCGGAATTTGGCCAGTGACCGGTGGAACACTCTACGGGTACTCAGGGAGCGTGTGGCCAGCTACCCGAGTTCGGTTCAGACCAAGTGGGTGCCTCAACCCAGAGGAAGACGCCAGAGGTTGAGGGGCTGAAGGGACGAGTGGTAGAATTTTAGTTTGATTCAAATTGACCCAGCTGCAAGGGTTCATAAGCAACAACTATCCTATTGGGGGTCAGATGGTGTGGCTAAGATCAGGGTTACTGCATTACAAGCCAAGTGGTAAATGACTGCCAGTTTTGTTTCTCATTCCCAATTTAAACACAAACTTTACCATTCAATTGATTTGTTTTCTGCCTTTTCTTCTCAGCCATTCCTGATTATGTTCAAGTCACCTAACAGACATACTCTGACTTTTGTAATCTGCTTGGTGAGGCTAGGCTACAAAGGATCATAAATAAATGTCTTTTAAGGAACTAATGCTGTAAGAAAAACAATGGTTGCAGAAGCATTAATGACTGATAACTCGAGCAGGTGTTCTGGATGATGTTGCCAAGAATAGAATTGGATTTCACAATTGGTGATTGAGAAAGCAAGAATGGCCTTTTTTTTGTTGAGGAAAAAAAAATATCAAAGTTTGTTGCTTTTTAATAATTTAGTCAAACTCTGTTGGGCTGTCATTGTTAATATAAAAACTGACTCCAAAAACCGTGTGGTGCATGTATCTTCTGCCAAAAGTAAAAATCCAAACTGTCTCAAATTTGTTAATAAACAAATTGACAGGTAGATGCAAATTTGATATCTGACCAATGGTGGGTGACTATATAAATGTTGCTTCAGGTTAATGAGTCTGTGCAGTAGACATGATATAGGTATTTCCATTTCCTTTTAGAATCGTGATCAGAAATTTTGGTAAATTTCTTCAATTACACCTTGAATAAAAGTAGGAAACACTGACTGTAATGAAATTGGAGAGGTACAATTTATACAATTCACCCAGAACATCTTTTAAATATTAAAAAAAAAAAACAGTTCCTCACATCTGTTTATTTAGGACATATGATCTTTCTAGGATAAAGTGTTTCATTTTAACATTTAATAAAAGGGGGTGGTTGGAATATGATGTTTTTATTTATTTTTATCCCCCAAAAGAGAATAATCATCCCAGCCTTTTTATTTTAAGCTCAAATATAATTTAAAAGCAAAAATAATTACTGACAGGATGGACTGTACTGGTGTTCAGGAAACATTTAAAAAAAAAAATGAAAATTTAGAAATCCCTCTTCAAAAAATAAAACTGATTTGGAATGAAACTTAAACAGTTTCTTTGAAGAAGGAATTCTGGAACAAGGCATTTTAGCAAATTAAAAAAAAAAAAAAATGTTCCTACTGTCTATCGTCCTGTTAAAATTCAAAAGATTTAAAATTACGGGGTAAAGGTGTGACTTTCTGCTAATTGCTGGTTCTGTGCTGCATTTTAATAAAGTATGGCAAAAGGTCATGTTTATAGTTAAGAAGCAGATACAAATCAACTTTTGTAATTTGTCTCATGAGCTTATATTAAGTTTTAGAAGGTTAATTTTGTCGAATTTGAACCCGTCAGTAACTTCATATCTTCAACATGGATGCATTCAGGTATCCAATTTTCTTTTCACCAAATTCTCATTCAGGTTCTACACAACTAGGAAAGTTTTATTTATCTTTTCTTTCAGATTTTTTTTTTTTTGTGAGGGGGAGCAAAATAACAGTTTCTTTTCCAGCCAAACTCTTCACTGTCATGATTCTGTATGGAAAATAAATGAAGGATTCTCCTCTTCTAATCAATTACGTTGTTTTTTTTTGTTTGTTTTTTAAATTTGTTCACTTTCTTTTGTTTCACCTCCATTTTCCCCTCCCAAATCAAAATTAATATTTTGCCATTACAAATCTTTTATCAATAAATTGATTCAGACTTATCAAATCATGAAATGTAAGTCATTCTGAACGACCACTTTAGATCCTTTTGTATTAATGCAGGTGTCCCCTAGGGCTCTATCCTTGTTTCTATTTTGTTCTTAATTTTTATTAACAACCTTTCTGATGGTATTATCTCTCAATTTGGTAACTATGCTGATGACACAACCATCCATCTCAATAGTAAGTATGATCAGTCCTATAAGTTGATGTCAAAAACAGCCTTCAATCTGTTGTTACCTGTAGCAAAGAATGGCTTCTTAATTTTAACACCTCTAAAACTAAACTGCTGTCTATTAATCACCAGAGAAACCCCTTTCTGGCTTCCATCAGCATGACTGATGCTAACCTCCAGGAGAGTGACTCATTCTGCTTTCTTGGGCTAATGTTTTTGGCTGATATGAAGTGGAAAAACTATATTGAATCCATTATTAGGTCAGCTACAAAGAAAGTTGATTCACTGTGTTGTTCTAGACAATTTTTCTCTCCAGAATCTATCTTGCATATCTACCATTCGCTCATGCTTAGAATATTGCTAGCATGTATGGTCCAGTTCCCCTGCTATATATTTAGATATTTTTGATAAGATCCAAAGAATCAGCAATATTCTTGGTCCTGATCTGGCAGCTTAGCTCCAGTGACTTGCCCACCACTGTAAAGTTGAATTCCTGTGACTTTTCTATAAATACTTTCATGGTAATTGAATGAGCTTTTCACTATGGTACTGAAACTTTTAAATTTCACAAGTACTAGACTGGCATTGAGGTCTCGTCAATTTGTAGTTGAGCTGGCTATCTATAAACATAAATTCTATGCTAACAGTTTCTTTTCTCACACTTCACGCTTGTGGAACTCCTTTCTGGCTCCATGCTTTTCAGCCAACTTTAATCTTAAAAAATTTAAATGCAATGTCAAATTGCTATCTACCATCTTCCTGATGAGTCTCTTGTTGCTCCTCAATAATGCTTGTTTTCTAATTCTTCCACACAAGGTAACCCCTTTTGTCTTAGTGGATTTACTGCCTTGCTTGGGATGAACTTTATGAAAAAAAAAAAAGACACAATGTGAAGCTGACAATTTGTCAATCAGCATCATCTCAAAAGTTTAGGGCACCATCAAATTTATACAAGACTGACACACTTTACTTTTCATTCAGCAGTAAACTATTTAAACATGCTTTACCAATCCAAGTCTTTTCAGAATTCTTTCATCAAAAGCACTACCATTAGAAGAGATTAGCTTCTTGCATACAGAATTTACACAAAAATAAATTCCAACTGGATGACATAATATTCACCATAAAGTCTTATGGATTTATTAATAAAGTTTTCCAAGAGAATTTAAAAAAAAAAACAACTTTTTGGACCATCACTGCAGTTTTAATTATTACTTGCAATGGAAAACATACATACATACATACAAAAAGAAAAAAGGCAGCAAATTAATCCTTATCCCATTCTTGAAGAATTACTAATTCGACTCTTTCAGTTAGCAACGCCCCAGCCTCAAGGTTAAAATATAATTGGGAAATATGGTTGGGTGTAGGAGGAGATTTCCTAAAGCCTAATTAAAACACTTATCTGGAGTCATTTCAAATTCTCATATGTGCAGTTTGACTGCAGCAGAAATTCTTGGCTATGATTTTTATTTAAAATAGATACACTGAAAGAATTTAAAAAAATAGATTTTTACAAAGTTACATTTTTCAAAAATTGTTATCAAGATAAATGAAGACAACTGTAGCTAAATGGACAAAATTTCTTGGGGACGGGGGGGGTTTCCAACCTAAAAAAATTTTTTTTTCTTGCTTTCTCTCTCTCACACACACACACACACACACTTAACTGAACTTTTACAAAAAGGCACAGGAAAAAAGAAAAGAAAAAGATTCTTCATTCATAGTTGTTTGTGTCAACTAAAGAGCTTTCCAGTTAGAAAATGTCCACATCTTCTGGAGCATCTAAATCTCTGTATTCAATTATGGATCTCGGATCAGGACGTCTAGAAAAAAAAGCGGTAAAAAGAGAAAAATATTAAATTTTCAATTCAATTGATCAGTAAATAAAATTTAAAAAAATTTTTTTTCTTTTTGATTTCTATGATGCAACTGAATTTTGTCACTAAAACAATTTGCTAACATTTTGTCTCAAATAAAACTGAACAACAGCAAAAAAAAAAAAAAAAAAAATTAAAGTTGGTAATTTGTAGTGTTTTTAATTATTTCAAAAGAGGTGTACATTACTGCAAAGAAAGCAAATGATCACAAATAATAAAGAGATTCAAGTTGAAGGAGGAACGTTGAAGAAGTGTTTTCAATATAGAAAGTTTGCTTTTACCTGTATGGTTTAGCATAACCACCAACACCCCCTCTTCTATAATCAAGACGATAATTATCTCGGGTATAGTTGGATGTACCATAAGGAGCAGGAGGACCTGAGAGAAAGAGAGAAATTAATAAAAGCATTATTATATCAAGTTTTTGTTATGAAAGAAAAATACAGATATTCTGATAAAGTTTCTTTGATTCAAATTATCTGAATGGGACATTTTTATTCTGTCGGTCATTTAAGAGATTATACCAATTCTATGTTCATTCTTACAGTGATTAAGACAACCAGAGCAAAGCAGAAAGATTTAATAGAATACAAACTTGGTTTTATTTAGACAATTCTACAACAGTAAAATAGTTTAAAAGAGAAAAAACAAAGGAGGGGCCTACATACAATATTTGATTTGGGGGTGGGTAAATTACCTGCATAAAGCAGAGGAGGACGTGGTTGATTATATGCTAGCATCTGGGGGAGACCTTGATAAGCATTGGCATTGCCTGGGCCTAGGAGGCTGTCCCGTTGGCCACCTGAAGTGGAGGGTCCTGTCTGTTTGTTGCCTGGATGTTCAGGGAGTTGTGGTCGTTTGGGATCCAAGAGATAATTGTTGAAGAAAGATACCTTTCAAAATAAAAAAGAGGAAAGCATAGTTTGAGCAACAAATACCAAGATGTTCTAGAAATTCCTGGTGATGAGAGAGAGAGAGCATTCAAAATTTGATGTAAAGAAATATCAGTTCAAGATAAACAAGTATTCAACATTAAAACCATTCACTGGGAAAATGTATTTGTTGTGGATCCTTTTTGATAACAAAGTAGGAATTTGTAGATTGAGATAAAAACAGTAAACGCAAAATAATTGTCCTGGAGCAGCTGACAATATATTTTACCAACACCACACACAAATATTATCTCCTAGAATATCTTGCCCTTTTAATTGGTTAAAAGAGGAGAAAAGTAGATTGTGATGATTGAGAATGGTGATTGATTGATTTGCAATAATCTCCTAAGAATAGACAAGTATTAAGTAGATTTAACAGTGGTAGAGGTATATCTTGAAAGCTATTAGCATGAAAACAAAAATAACATTAAACTGGAAATAATTAACGAACAGAGCTTTGCTTTCCCATGTGTGCTTCTGTGAAAAATGAACATTTGCTATGAGGACTTGTTAGGAAATATTACATTTGATGACCAAATAAACTAAGAAGAAAAAAGATGACTGGAGATGGCACTTAACCTAAGATAGACATTAATTATTCCAATATACACTAGAGACTGGAATTTGAAATTTGTATCAATGGAGATATAAACTTTAGACAAACATGTCAAAACATTACCATATATATATATATATATATATATATATATATATATATATATATATATATATATATATATATATATATAAAAAGGTACCTCCATAGAATTGTGACAGCTAAGATTTAAAATGAATTTTTAAGAAATTTTTATTTTAGTTTTAATTTCAAGTTAATAAATTTAATATTTCCAATAAGCAAAATACTTTGTAGTATTTCAAAACTAACTTAAGCCGATTGGGAAGAGTTTTCGTTTTAGTGCCATTTTCAGCCACCTATCAAAAAATCTTCAAAAAATCAAAAAATAAAATACTTTTCTGAAACTGAGGAATAATAGCTAATTTAAAGCATAATTAATCTGATTTGAAACATATTTATTTAAAGTTTAAAATATCACAGAAATGTATTTTTGAACATGTCAGTAGCTTTTTATTTAATCTGATGTAATGACAGATTGATGTCTGTCTAATGTTGTTCTACAGGGGCTTTATTAAAAAAAAAATAAATAAATAAATATAACATGAGCAACTTTTGTATATAATTTTTAAACACTCAGTAATCTTAAAAATTTAGGAAAATATTCTCTGTAATATTTTATTGAATTTGAGATATTTTGGCTTTAAATTTACTATTGGCTCTTATTTTCTGATAATATTGTCTATGGTCATCCATATCTACAAAAATCAGCACATTTATACATATACAAAAAATTCAAAATTCTTAAAAAAATGATTTTTACTAAGCTTTTCCATTTATGATTAGTAAATATAATTTTTACTTAATATAATTTAAAAAGGTGAAGTTAATACAGAACTTTAAAAGATTTAAAACTTAATTACTCTAAAATAAAATTAAAACAATTCTTGTAAAAATCCATTATTCATCAAAAAAATTTTTTTCTTAAGATAGTAGTGTCCTTAATATAACTTATTTAAAAATGTAATTAAAAGCTTTTCTAATTATTGCACCTTTTATTTTATGATTCAGAGCAGATTTTCAGTAAATGGTGTTTCTATTTTACAAAACAAATTGATGATTTAAATTCTCCAAGGAGTCTTGCTTTTAACTAATATAAATATGCAGATGATGGAATTTTAATTTCTCAAAATTTAATAAAATTAAGTAAGTAGGGATAACAGATGCAGCAAAAAAAAATAATTATTCATTTGTGAATAAGTGCTCAAAATTTCATTAAAATTCGATAATTATTTAGATTTTGCAAGAAATCAATGTTTTTTTACCACAAAAAAAGATGCTAAAATTTCCTCTAGTAATCCTGTTAGGGGTGGGCACCAGGTGAATAAAAATGTTTACCTCTTTTTTGACTTCCTCAATTTTTTCACCATGCTTATTGAATATGTGTTTCTTTACATAATCTGGACCTTTGAACTTCTTACCACTGAGTGGACAAAGCCATTTGTCTTTGGCTAATTCTTGTGTGTTGGAAGTCACAAATTTTTCCACTTCACTGAACACCAAGTTAAGGATTAAACAACTTTTAAATGATATCAGTCTTTAAGAAAACAAAACAGACATTTCTCTCTGGAACTAAGACATATTTCCTATGAAAAACTGACAATTTATCAAAAGTACAAAAAGGGAAATCAGAGGAGAGCTACCCACCCAACAATGCTATTAAAAAAATAATCATATTCTACTGATCATAAATTGTCAGGAAAAAAAAGAAAATAAAAAGATTCTAATTTCTAATTATCCACCCACACACACTTTTTTTTTTACTAAAATATTTATCAACTATCAAATGCCTATTTTGTTTTAAGAAAGGCAAAGATTTAGCAATGTTTAGAGGTCATTTGGGAAATAGGGTTGCTCTTTTGCAAGTTGTTACAAATGTATAAAAATACAAATCAATTGAATCCAAGTTTTAATAAAACCAAAATTAAAAACAAACATCAACTTTGAATGAAAGAAAGAAAAGGATACACATCAGGGTCTTTTCTACCCAACTGGATAGATTCTGCTTTCTCCAAAAGGTCTTGCATTTCAACAAAGCTTTTCACTTTAGTCTCAAAATTTGTCATCCATTCAGTCACTGTAAAAGTAGGAATAAAAATTATTTAATATTTTTTTTCATCCTTATTCAAAAAAAAAAAAATAAATAAATAAATAAATAAAATAAAAAGTTTACAAGGGATTGCTGAAAAGTTCTTGGCCTAACCAAACTAAAGAATTAGATTTCTCTTCTCTTCTCTTTCTGGGGAACAAGGCTACTTGGTTCTGATGAGAACTTTTTAGCAATGTAAAACTTTTTCTTTTTTTTTTTTTTTTTTATTACAAAATTCAATTTTTATGATATACATGAAATTTATCCAATCTCTTAACACCTATCAAAGATAGAAAACTAAAAAAAGACTAAACATCCCTAATTCTCATTTGGGAATTCTATCAAGAGTCTGATGAGATGATTAACGATTAGCAAGTAGGAGTGCTTGATTATTAACAAAGAGAATCAACTGATTTCTCTCATTTGCCTTAAGGCCATAATGAAAACAAATGTAATGAATTTATATTCTCCCCACTACAGGTTTCAATAAAGGAAAAGATGATTCTCTGCTGTCAGTGCCTAGTATATGGGAAACAAAACAAAATATGTTTGACAAATTCTAATAGTGGAAAAGATGCAAGAAACCTTAAGATAAAACAAATTCTTTGGTAAACCACTCAGCACACAAACTAAGGATATAGCCTCTAATTTCATCACTTGGTGGGAGCTGAGATTTGCACACAAAAAGCCTCATGAGAGTCATTCAGTGGATCGATCCAGCTGTCCCCACCCACATAGCTCCAATAAATGATTGAATAGGGAAGTGAATAAAACTCTTTATAGCCTCGTTCATCAGATTGTCAGTGACCAAAGTAAGTTTCCCCACCCTAATTCAAAAAGGGATGAGGAGGATGGTTAGACAACATGTATAATAAAAAAATATGACATACCAAAGGGGCAACAGCCAGCTATCTAGAGGGGCTGTCTTGATAAAGTCGCCTTAGAGAAAAGCAATGGGAAATCATTCCTTTATGAAGAGAGTCAGCTCTGTTGGAAGAGATCTTTGCTCACATGGAAAGACATGTACAACAAAAATCATAACCGAGACATAAATTGTTAGGACATCAGAAAATGTCCAAAAAGGGATATGGAAACGTGAAAGAGCAACAATTCTCAGAGTCTGTGAAATAAAATGAAAATATATATATATATATATATATATATATATATATATATATATATATATATAAATAAACATTATTTAGCAGATACATGTATTTGAGTAAACAGCCCTTTTTTTTTTTCTTTACAGTGATGTTCACCCTGTATAAGGCCCAAAAGCCACAATTTCTGTGTGATATGTGGAGAAAATAATCTGTTTAATTCTGGGATTTACCATTTTGTAATCATGGCTGCATCCTTTTAAGAGTTGGTTCCACAAAGCACCAGTTCATTAAAAAAAAAAAAAAAAAAAAAAAAAAAAGAGAGTTTCTCAAGTGGAACTTACATTTCCACCAATGGTATAAAAAGGGAATATGGATGGTTCACTACAATGTGCATGGCATGGCAGGTCTTAGCTGCGAAGGCCAGAGAACTGGAGGAACTAAGGAATGTCGTTCATCTGAAACACTTTCCATGGAAAGAGTGAGAGGCTTGCAACATTTTATCTGTGAGAAAGTGGTATACAGTGGAAAACAATCCATCACTCACAAGGGCGGGGAGAGGCTTTTGAACTCTCAATACTGAAAAGTGAAGACTGAGTAGCTCCTGCCCATATATGGCAGCAGTACCCCATTTTTGGCCTGATCTGGCTCTTGTAAAAGAGGAGCTGGTTACTTACTGGATCAATACAGGGAACCAACCATTTTTCCAGCATCTTTAGCAGTGGATTGTATCATGAGTTCCACTTGAGAACTGGGCTGTGTTCAGGTTACAACAGCTGCTCAAGACATGGAATATCCCTGAGAGAATCCTCCCTTCAACATGATATGTGAAAATTCAGGGCCTGAATGATGGAACATCACTAGTTTGGTTTTTGAGGCTTTGAATGTAACCAGCCAGTTCCGCCCCACGCCAGCTACTGAGCTGTTAAAGCTAGGTAAGAGAAGAGATAAGCTGACAGTCACTGGTCATCTAGGGTTTTGGAGATTTACCCGTATGCCGTTGTATCATCAGCATAGACATTCACAAATGACTGAAGTATACGCTTAGACAAATCATTTATGTAAAGTAGAAAGATGGTTGGTCCGAGAAACGAACTCTGGAGGATGTCTACATTGACGGGCTGTTACCTATTGAGATACAGAATGAGGAAAGAAGACCTAGAGAATTTAACATTCACAAGACATTGAAGAAATGAGAACTAGCATGTAACTTACGTAACAATTTTGTGTGGATGGACAGCAAAACAAAATCAAAAAGAGATGGTAAAAGGCAACAAAAGACAGGAAGTTGAAGGGAGCCATTCTTACCCTGAAAGGATTTAGCAGATAAAAGTGAGTTTGACCCTCACTAGGTGCTCCCATACTTGTGGATTTGTGCCATGTCAAATTAATTCTTTAACACCAGGTCAGAGCGGACCTAGGAACATCAGCAATTAAGAGGTGGTTCCACACTCCTCAAAGCCTCCTGATCAAAAGCCTTACAGTTGGACATAGTTTATCGTCATACCCTGGACGCGGATGTAGTTTATTGTCATACCCAGGATGCTCAGAGTAACATCCAAGATGTTATGATACAGCCCAATATTGCACACTAAATTGATGAGGATATTAGTCAGAATATAAATAATAATGTTATATGAATGTACTTTTCATTTTGATATTGACAGGAGAGAAAACAAAATCTATATTCATAGTAAATGTGTTTCTTCTGATAAGCTGAAAAACCAAGTGCTGAGCTGTCAGTTGTGAAAAGATCACATCGGCCAGAACAAGCTTACCATCATTCTGTGTCATTTTGAGAGGTGGTGGGGCACGTCCATGGATAATACCACATCTATGGGGCATCTCATCTTCATTTGGATACTCGCTGGCACTATAGTAATCCAATGAGTGGACAATACGCAAGTAGAGGATCATGCGGTCAAGAACCTGTAAGACAAACAACACGTGTCAAGGCCCAAATAAAATATGCCATTTTAGATACATCAGGAACATCCAGTTTGTTAGGCAGGAAGAAAAAGTGCAAAATGAAATTCAAGCTCCAAACACAACAAGGATTAAATATTTACACCTTTATATCTGTTGTATCAGACTTTAATCAAGTTTGATTCAAGGCCAAATGCAGAGAGTGAATTGAAGAATGAGTGCGCTGCATCAACAAACTGCAAATGAAAATCTAAATTCTGATAATAACAGAGAAAAGTGAGAAAGCAATTTTGAGCTGGAAGAGACTTACAGAAAGAAGAGTGGCATCTCTTTCAACTGATATTTCTTGCATTCCTTCTTTGGGTTTGTCTTTATCATCAACACTTTCACCTGAACAAAAAAAAAAAAAAATCATTTCAAACAGTGAAGGATTTTACATGAATGGCTTTAAAATGACTAAGCTAAGAAGGCTGCACAATTTGTCCAAGACAAATATGAAACTGTGCAAAGCAGGAAAAAATCAGTTTCTTGAGATTGTGCATTCAGGAAGTAATCATTAGTCTGGCACAAGATTCCTAATGAGGAATTAAACTAACTACACTTAACAAAATGGTCAGGGAGGAGGCTTGCTCATTATCAGAATTAGCAAAAGGATGTTTATGTTTTTTTTTCAGATAGAACAGAAAACAGGGATCAAGGAAATTATGGAAAAAAAAAAAAAAAAAAAAAAAAACTATAAAAAAAAGATATATATGCCAAACATAAAATGAACAATATCAAATGAGGAAGTGGAGTAGATGATTAAGACAACAGAAAATAGAGTTTTATATGTCCTCCAAATTTACAGGGGATTGTTTTTCATAATAAAATGTTGAATTTGAATGATTGAAAGAAAAAAATGGGAAAGAGAAGTGAAAATAAATTTCCAAATCCTAAGCAGCCGATTGGAGAAAAAGAACAGTTGCAGCATTAAACCCAGAAAATATTTGCATCTTTCAATCTAATAATTATGAAGTGGTGATGGCTTTGATTTCGACTTACCAAGAAGCTCTTCCTCCTCATAACTGCCTTCTTCAACAAGATAATCTGTTATGTTCTTCAACACAGGATTCTTTGACACCAAACCATATGACTGCACAAATAGAATACATATCAGTCATAACATTATCTGCCTCTAAATAAAAGGGAAGGCAAACAATATTCTTTACATTGAAAAATAGTTTCTATTTAAAAAAAAAAAGGCTGAAGTAAATCTCTCAAGTTGAAGGGGAAATCTGTTTTATAACAAAATCTAAACATCACCAAAATTTGGTATTTCATAAAAAAAAAGTTAAAACAAAATTAAATAAAGCATCAAATAAATGAAAATTAAATAAATAAATCATGTAAATAATTAAAAAAAAAAAAACTAAAAAACTAAATTGGGAAATTTGCCATCTTCCTTTTACCTTTTCGGCATCTTTCTTCTCCTCACCCACATCTTCCCAGAGTTTCCACTTAGAGTCCAAGTTTTGGATAATCTTAGCCGTAAGTTTGATGTCCTGCTTGACAATGGGCTTGTGGGCCGTAATGCCATGGACGGGGCGCACTCGCTGCTTCAGCTCCCTGTTCACGATGGCCCCCAGTTCACAGTCACGCAGCTAAAAGTAATAATAAAAAAAAAAAAAAAAAAGAGGTTTTTTTAAAACATAATTTAAAATTTTATCAAAAGACTTATCAATAATTAAAGAGGGAACAATTTTGTAAATTTAAAATAACAAAATAAATTTTTGGAATGAATCTATAAAAATTACTTATTTCCTTAAAAAACAACTTTCTTTGTTACCCAAATAAACCTAAACTAACACAGTAAGCACAAGTGTAAATTACTTATTTTGCTAAAAAAAAGTGCAAATTTTAAATATTTCTCAAAGTTGAGAAATTAAAATCATAAAAAAAAAAAAAAAATCCTAAACTAAATAAAAATATCAGCTTACACGAATGTTATTGAGATTCCAACAGATTTCTTTAATGTTGACATTACGTTCAAAAGTGACCCAACCACGTCTGAAAAACCTGCGTTCTGGTTGTGGGTCCTGAAGAGCTACTCGCATGAAACCAGGATAGCGCCGACATGTCTACAAAGAAAATGGCAAAAAGTTCTTACTGAGTGAGAAAGCATAAACTTTTAACTTGAAAATATGAAGAATCAAGACCTCCCCCACCTGCAACAAAGTCCTGAATCAATCCTAAAGGGACATATTTCCAAATAATTTCATTTGGAGATGCATTACACTTATCACCTGTATTGATGGTTTCCCCAAAAATCCTTCTCTCTGGCCTGCCTAAAATTGATGGAGATCTATTGAGCCAACAATTTTAAGAGTCACTTAGCTTAGATGAAAACCAGATATACAAATTGGGCAGGGGAGGGGGTATCTCCATTATCCATTCGAGAGAAAACAAAAGTAAAATCGAAATATGGGAGAGAGAGAGAGAAATGCACATACATTCAGTAGAATCACAATATCACACATTGCAGACAAAAAATGCTTTCATGGCATAATAATAATAAAAAAAAAACATTCAAATCAATGCCATTTACGAGGAATACATTAATCAAGAGACAGAATAACCAAACAATTTCTTTTGTTATTGGCTAAAATGAAAACAAATTCAAAAATTTTTGTGATTTTAAAATATTTACCCCCCCCCCCCCCAAAAAACACACACACACACACAATTCTTTTGCAAAAGACTTTTCCTGGTGAAACAAACAATACACTCACAGCAACGACCTCTTGTTTGGTAATTGAAGGAGCAAGGTTGCGTAGAAATATTGAGCAAGTTTTGTGGAGAGCACGAGGTGCCTGACTGCCGTTGGATTTGTGTTGAACACCATCTTCGGCAGTATCCACATCTTTCTCTTTTTCATCTGAAAGAAAACATAGCTTTATTACCATTCATCAATTACACATTTGAACTGAAATTCAAATTGAGCAAAGTTTAGGCTATTCTAATATCGAGAATAAATTTTGAATTTCTTAAAAATGATGAAATATTTGTTTTGTTAAAAGAAAACTACTAATCTTGCAAAACATTACAAATCTGTGCTATACAAAAAGAGTCAGCTAAGTACTAATAAAACTAATTTGAAATCAGGAAGAAAATTGGCTACTACTTCATTTGTGGGATTTTTTTTATCTTGTATTCCTAAAATGTCATCACGAACTAGACTCTCTTTGCTTTAATTAAATTCCAAATCATTTAATGAAAATTTTCAAATTATTCTTAAAAAGTGAAATTATCAAGACAATCTTACAAAGATATGTCATCACTTAACCTCATTCCCAAATTGGAATAATTTTTGTTTTGCACAGAATTAAATTTAAATCTCAAATCAAACATGGTTATTATTTAATGATTCTTATAGACTAGCATCTTCTTCTTTATTGTTTTCATTATATTATTTAAATGGATATACTTTCAAAAACCCTATTTGGATTCTTTAAGGAATCAGTACCTATGCTATTTGGCAAGCTTAGCTGAGACTATTTAGGGAAACCCTGTGTATAAAAAGAACCAAGATCATAAAAAGATTGATTCCTGCTGCAAAAGCAAGTTCAATCTTTAGATTAGGCACTGAAAAAATAAATCAGCTTAGTGAAAGAATACATTTTTTAAGAAGAAAATAAGACAACTATCTCTTTTTAAGGATGGCAAACATGATAAAAGTGAGACAAGAATAAAGCCCACACAATTCCAATTTGCTTCAAGATCATTGTATGCAGTTTCCACTTGAAACAATAGACTAAATATTATTACAAAGATGAGAATAGAAGAATTTAGGCTATGGTTTAATTACATGATATCAACTGTGATGAAAAATGAAATTAAAGTTAAACTTTTAACAAAAAAAATTTTTTTTTTTAAACCATTCAATATTTAAATTTAACTTTAAATGAGTTATTTAATTTTTAATTACATGCAACTACAGTAGTTACTGTCTATTACTTCAGATTGTTTATGATTCACCGAGATCAGAAAATGGACAGACGGACAGACACATGTACTCTGCACTTCATTTATATAGAATAGAATTTAACTTTTCTTTTTTAAAAAACATTGAAAACTTTTCCACCCAATTTTTGTAATATAAAAAGAAAAAGAAAACCAAGGTTTTGTTTTAAAACTTTAGACAATGTTAACAAAATAACAATGTTAACAAAATAACAATGTTAACAAAATAACAATGTTAACAAAATAACAATGTTAACAAAATAACAATGTTAACAAAATAACAATGTTAACAAAATAACAATGTTAACAAAATAACAATGTTAACAAAATAACAATGTTAACAAAATAACAATGTTAACAAAATAACAATGTTAACAAAATAACAATGTTAACAAAATAACAATGTTAACAAAATAACAATGTTAACAAAATAACAATGTTAACAAAATAACAATGTTAACAAAATAACAATGTTAACAAAATAACAATGTTAACAAAATAACAATGTTAACAAAATAACAATGTTAACAAAATAACAATGTTAACAAAATAACAATGTTAACAAAATAACAATGTTAACAAAATAACAATGTTAACAAAATAACAATGTTAACAAAATAACAATGTTAACAAAATAACAATGTTAACAAAATAACAATGTTAACAAAATAACAATGTTAACAAAATAACAATGTTAACAAAATAACAATGTTAACAAAATAACAATGTTAACAAAATAACAATGTATGCATATGGCTAAATTTTGAAAAAATAAAAATAAAAGGTTGATTGCTGACCAGATTTCATTTCCTTTTCTGCCGAACTTTCTGCATCTTCTTCCTCTTCCTCCTCATCCTCTTCTTCCTCCTCTTCATCTTCTTCTGACTTCTCCCCTTCATCTTCCTCCTCGTCACTTTTTTCTTTTGTTTCTTCCACATTTGTCATAGGAGAATCTTCCATACTGGCTACAGGAGGATCATCAACACCTGAAAGAAAATTTTAACAAAGAAATTTAACAAGGTTTACAAGTTTCTCAAAGATACAGGTGATAATATTTAAAAAAAAAAAAAACAAAACAATAGCAACAAAAGCTGGGGATAACTTTTTTGTTTTTGGCAGGCACTCACCTGGAGGAGCAGGTTCTGGTTCAGAATCAGAACCACTCTCAGATTCAGATCCTGTTTCGTAGCTGTATTCTGTTTTGTCACGGTGACGTTTCTTTTTGCCTTTGGTCTCCCGATCCTTCAAAGAGAAGGAAGAAAGGAAAAAAAAAAAAAAAAAAGAATTTAAAACATCATAATGGATCAAATTCTAAAGATTAGTAAACTATTCATCACCACAAAAGACCAAAGATTTTCTCCAATCCTGATAAGCAGCCATATACCCTCAAAATAAGACTCATTAAACGCCTATTCAGTCTAAAGCTCACTCAAGTTCTCAAATATTCTTGTCATCACCAAAAATACTGGAAGAATGGTCGGTTCCTTATACTGCTTGAGAAAAATACCAGATTCCTGCTGCCATGTGCTATCTTTACAAGTATCAGAGCAAGAATGGAGTATTGATGCCATGTGTGTGTAGGAGAGGGGGCTGGTAGTGCCTAATTCTCAATGTCCAGAGTTCAAAATATTATGCATCCTTGTGGATGATGAATTATTCTCTACCCTGTGACCCTTAGCCCACAGACAAAACATTGTTAATCTCTCACTACTTGATTGCTATTATTATGGCAAATGTTCAAATAATTTACAAACAATACTTCCACCAGCTCAGGCCTTCACATCTAGGACCTGCCATGTTACATAATCCCCCATTCACTTCATGTTCCTTTGGGTAAAGAGTAAGTTTCACTCAGAACTAAAGAATGAACTCCCGAGAAGGTGCTTCCCTGACCACTACAATCTTAACCTATTCAAGTCTCTGGGTCAACCATTATTCTATGCTACATATCCTCATAATATTCACTTCCAGCTTCCTTCTTCTCCCTCTCTTACAAGTCTCACTCATTAATCCTCTTTGTGTGGCCCTTGGGCCTTGTATTAGTTAACTAAAAAAAATATTTTAATACATTAAGTCAAAATCAATAGAAAAAAAATTATATTTGAGCAATCGAGATCTTGCTAATGAGAAGCTGAAAAAAGGTTTTTATGAATAGAGACCCCAGCAAAATGTTATTCAATTTCAGACAGAAAACTTACATTAATTAATATTACTAGAAAAGGTTAACATGAATGGCAAAAATATTAAAATAGATTGAAACAGAAGTTGATTCTGAAACACTTGAAATCTAAAAGACTTAGAATTTCTTACTAAATGGAAAACTGTGTCAACCTGGTTAGTAAAATAGTTTTAGGAAATATAAAGAGAGAGAGAGTTACAAACAAGAAATAATAAAAATTACAGTTTAAACTTCTATTGTCTCAATTCATTGCACAAGAAAATAGTATAAGATTCCCACTTTAGTAATTCATAAATGATGTAATCCTTTACCCAAAGTTTATATCATTTATAGCAGGAGACAAAGTTTATACAGGTAGAGCAATGATTTCCAACATGGGGTGTATGCCCCACTGCATGGTAATATTTTGGTGGGGCATGCATAGGATGTACAACCTTTGGTTTTTTATATATCAACAGAATAAGAGGGCAATTCAAGAATGAGTTATTAACAGTGAATTGTTTTCTAGTGAGTCTGAGTGAGAGTATTAATGTTAACACATTAGTACATATGATGCATATACAGTATGCCTACATAAAAATATTTTGTATGTATGTATGTATGTACATGTGTAATTGGTATACATGTAAGAATATTATTGGACACCAGAATTTTAGAAATACCAAAGTGGGGCACAGCCCAAAATCAGTTGAGAAACACTAATGCAGAGAGTAAGAGACCTGTTAATAAAACATGCTCAAGATTATTTGAATGTTTCTTCAATGGCTAAAGATTTTATTAAAAAAAATAAAAACAAATAATTGGCAACTTTTAAAAGTCTCAACATACTTCCTCTTCTCCTCCATTGCCATCTTCAGATTGATTCTGTTGTTGTTTGGAGAATTCTTGAGCCTGTCTCTGCAGTTCTTCTTGTTCTTTACTGATTGGCAGTTCCAGAGGTTGCTATAGAGTTGAAAAGAAAACATTTTACAGATCTTATATGAAGAGTGCATAAACAAACAAATATGCATACACAATTTTTGCTGTTTTTTTTTGGGGGGGGTGAAGTATCAATGCTTTAAACAGCTAAAACTGAAACAAGCAATAAATACACCCAGCATTTATGGTTGAAATTTTAACTCATTTTAAATTATGAGAGATTTTTAAAATTCAAATTCAAACCATCTTCCAAGTAGCACATCATACAAACCATAATTTATTTGATAATATGTATTGGGAAATAGTAAAAGAAGAAAATACTTACATCAGGTTGCTTATCTTCTTCCTCTTTGTTGTCCTCTTTTTTTTCAGTTTTTTCTTTCTTTTTCTCATTCTGTGCAAACGATTCTTCGGGAGATTTGGAATGTTTTACTGGAGTGCTTTTCTCAACTTCTTCCTCAATTCTGAAAAATGAGAACATTTAAATATCAAGACAAAAAAAAAAAAAAAATGAAATCAGATAATAACTATTAAACAAGTCAAATTCTCCATAAAGTTGAATAAAAACAACTAGATAAGTATATTTACAAGTGATAATAATATAGCAAAGACCATCTCAGTGTCTTGAACATTAAATACTTTCATAATTCCATATCATTTTCTTTCCCTTCATCTGTTGTTTCAAATTCATTTTATTCAAGCGATATGAGCAAGGCAAAAGAATGTATCCACTTTTTTGAAATTTGTTTTCTTTTTTTGCTATCAGAAAACATGAATCCTAAAAAAAAAAAAAAAAAAAAAAAACCACACAACAAAATAGTTTAGGTTGTATTCATATCTATTTGATGATGACCCCTCCCCCTATCAAAAGCATTTCTTGAGCCATGAATTCCAAGTGCTATAAATCATTACCCTATATCATTGACCATTAATAGAATTATGCCTTAACCCCGACAAGAAATCCTTTCAATGTCATTATAATATTTTATGAATTCCTTCACAAACAGTTGGGCCAATTTCTTTCATCCTTGTTTCAAGTCTTAGTTTTAATTCATTCCAAACTTTTCTAGATGTTCTACCTTCCATTTGTTTCCAGCATCTCTCTGATCATTTCTCTTATATAATTACATGTGATGTTGTATGTGTAGTTACTGGTCATATTGTGAGACAATTACATACTGTAGTTTTACAAAAGCCTCTACTCCAATATAAATACTAACTGTAGTACCTTTTTTAAGGGGTTTTTAACAACCAGTTTTGTATGGACAAAGGACAAAATAAAAGTACTAAGTAAATTCTACAGACCAAATACAACCTGAAGAAGGCCAAAAATGCCTACGCATTGTGATAACACAGATGAAGACAAACCATACAAAGAAGGCAATGACATAAAAGTCTTTTTCTGACATTTGTCAAAAGAAAGCACAAATCTATCAAATCAAAAAAGTTGCCTTAAAAACAAAAAAAGTCTTCAAATGGATTTTGGCCCTTCCATTCATTGCCATGGAAGCAACTGTTGGAGAAAAGAATCTACAAATATATTATCCTCATCCCCTTACTTTTTCTCACTGTGGACTTGTGACTCTGAGCTGTTTCGGCTTCGCAGATTATCTTCCTTCTCTAAAGATTCTGGTTCATCCAAAATTTTCAGGTCCGTATCATCTCCACCTTCCAGTTTGATAACAGCTGGTAAAAGGCAATGTCAAGGGAAAGAAAAAAAAAAAAAAATCAAGTTAAATTCATATATTCTTTACAGAATCTTTCAAGTCAGCATTAACAATTCACAAACACACTTCATATATCATATTTTACTTATATATATATGAAATAACGATATTTAAATAATAATTGGCTTTATTTGGGGAGCTGATTGCCAATGCAATGCCTAACTATGCGTTTTTCTTGTCCCCACCCCTAGTTTTGGTATATTTTAACACCACTTCAGAGTCTGTCTATATTTGTGAGATGAGGTATTATGTACATTATTTGAACTATTGTCCTCATCTTGTCGCCATATTTATTACAACGTTTCGGCCGTTGTACACTCCGGCCTTCTTCAGGTGGTTGGAATGTCGAACTAAACCCTTTATTTCGCTCACTGGGGTAGACTATTCTAGTTCCACGTGCCGTGTTTGATGGATGTCAGTTATCTCCTGTTAATTTCCCTCTGAAAGTTCTCCACTGCCTTAACTGGGTATTGAACTCACACTCTTTGGGTCCTGTCACTGGATCTAACCAACGCCTTTTATCCACTGTGCCATGTGCCCTTGAGGAATTACTCGGACATTCAGGCTGGTAAATGCTGTTAATACTGTTTACTATAAACAGAGCATTTACTTAAATATTTGTATCTATAATAAGAACGTATGAACATAAAAAATGTCTTAAAAATAATTGCCGAACTTTACCCATTTCATATATATATATATATATATATATATATATATATATATATATATATAGGTACCTCCATTCAATTTTCCGATACCTAAGGTTTAAAATGAATTTTTAAAAAATGAAAAAGCATTCTTAAAGATTTTATTTTTGCTTTAATTGAAAGCTAAGGATTAAATTTATTATTTCCAGTAACTAAAATATTCTGGTGTATTTCAGATAGAAATTATATAGATTGGAATGTCAAATATATCCCCAATTTTTTTTTAATTTCTTAAAAGCGGCCATTTTCTTAAATTTTAAGAAATTTATAAAAAAAAAAAAAAAAATATTTCAATTATAAACTTCTTCCTAAAATAAATTATATATTTTTGACACGTTATTTGAGTAAAATTAGAAAATTTAAAGTTAAATTATTCTGATTTGAAACAAACGGTACTTATAGCATAAAAAAATTGTATCCAAACATTTCTTAACAATGTGTCTGAATTTGTTCATGTCTTTATTCACGTTATCGATGTTATCGAGATGTTAAAGAGGTGATGACAGCTATTACAGATGATCAAATTTGACAATTTTACGAAGTGAGTGAATGCATTTTTTATTTTTAACTAGTAATTTTTAAATATTAAAATTTATTCAGCAATTATGTAACATTTATTTTTTAGTCTGGATTTTGTTTCTTAGGTTCTTAATCTTTTTATCAACTTACTAACTTAAATAAAAAAATTACTTCAATGAAATATGACCCAAACTAAAATAAATACTTAAAATAAAAATATTTAGTAAAAAAGTAATTCACAAAAATTAACTTAGAAATTTGGAAAGGACTTTTTGCAAACATGTTAACGATATGAAACAGAACTGGATATTGAAGGGAAATAATTGCAGTGCCTCAGACAACAATCAAATCCCGTGATCTTTTTAAGGATTATGTCATGTATAGATTCCCCATAGACAGAAATTAGGAACGTTTTTTTTTTTCACTAAAAATTATTTTTAAAATTACTTTAAAAATAATTGGGTACAAACAACTTATGAGCTTTTCAAGTTTCGATTCATAAATTTACTTTACCATTAATGTTATCATTGCATTACGTGAATAAAAGCAAAAAAGAATTTTAAACGATTTTTGAAGCATTAATATGGGTATGTCCACTATTTCGGCATAAATTTTCTATATTGAAGTTTAAAATGATTTTTTTACAACGAAAAAACATTCTTGAAGATTTCATTTTAGCTTTAATTGAAAGTTTAATAATTAAATTTACGATTTCTATTAATTAAACAATTCTGGTGTATTTCAGATAGAAACTATATACATTTGATTGTCAAATTTAATTTCAAATTTTTAAATTTTCTTAAAAACGGCCATTTTCTTAATTTTAAGAAATTTGTAAACAAACACAAATTTATCGATTTTTAAAATATTTAAAAAAAATTCTGACACGTTATTTTACTAAAATTAAAAAATTTAAAATTAAAGTAATCTGATTTCAAAGAAATCTTTGTTACTTATAGCATAAAAAAATAATATACAACCAATTATTAACGAGCGGTCCCGTTCAGTTGTTCGATCTTATTGATGATGGTTGATTGACGAGCCGATGACAGCTACTACTGATGACCATAAATGAAATAATTTTTTAAGTCTGAGTTTTTAAAAAAATTATTCTATTTGAGTATGACACACACTAATGGAAATACAATACATAAAATAAAATTATTTAGTGAAATAGTAAATTAAAAAAAGAAAAATAATTTAAAATTTAAAGTTTACACTTTTACAGCTGAACGGAAAATACAATCTGTTAAGAAACGAAATGTTTTGAAAAGGCCATGTAAAGGGACAAAACCCTTAGATCACGTGACCTTGTTATAATAATGGCAATTTCTGTATATCATACATGGAAATAAGGAATGTATTAAGTAAAAAAATACAACATAAAAAAATTATTTTTTAAAAAAGTAGCGCAACTAAATTTATTAAACTTAGCAATTTTGGACTCATAAATTTTTTTTTTTCTACTTAATTACTACATAATATTGAGGAGCCCTCCTAATACAGAGCTTTTACACGATGTTAAACTATTATAAATTATTATAATTAAAATTTCTTAAAAAACGAAAAAATTCTTGTAAAAATTAATTATTCATCAGAAAAAATTATTTCTTCAGACAATAATGTCCTTAATATTACTTATTTACAAAAAGCAATTAAAAGCTTTTTCTAATTAAGTAATATCATAGTTTTATTGGATTCATTATTTTTTCATTTCAGACAAGATTTTCAGTTAAGTAGCTCAAATTTGTAAAAGAAAAGTAGGTTATTATTCCAAAGACTCCTTCTTTTAACAAAAAAATAAAATTGAGGAGCCAAAAAGGTTTTGGGCGAAATTTCATGAAATTAACTAAGTGGGGGGTAACATATTTAAAAAAAAAATATTTTTTACCAAAATTTTCTAAAAACAAAATATTTCAAAAATAATTTCATTCATTTGTGAATAAGTCCTGAAAATTTCATTAAGATTGGACAATTATTTTATTTTTACAAGAATTTCCAAATCAATATGTTTTCAACGGTAATTATGTTATTTTAAACATCACCGCGATGACGTAAACAAAGACGACTTTAACCAAAATTTCGAACATGTTAGAAAATATTAAAAAATTTCAAAAAATAATTAAAAATACTTTTTTCTTTCATCTTAATAACAACATAAGCATTTTGACGATAATACTTTATTTTCTTTAAGTTTGTGGCATTTTTCATTTACACTATGCTGTTTTTCCGCGAAAACAGTGGACATACATTAATAATATTATATTAATAAAAAATTTTTTAAAAAATGAAAAATTTTTTTTACAAAAATACATTCATCAAAAAAATTTTATTTCTTCACAAAATAATGTCCTTAATATAATGTATTTACAAAAGCAAGTCAAAGCTTTTCTAATTAATTAATGTCATAGTTTTTTACATTTTTTTTTTATAATTCAGAGCAGATTTTCTATGAAAGCACTAAATGTTAAAAAAAAAAAACGAAAAAAAAAAAACAAATTTACTTTCTATAGAGTCCTCTTTTTAACGAATAAATGCTTAAAGATTTAATTTGTCAAAATTTCATGAAAATACGTAAGGAGACTTTTTAAAGATAATATCTTTTTAACAAGATTTTCTAAAAAAAAATTTTTTTTAAATAATTTCATTAATTTCTAAATATTTCCTGAAAGTTTCATTAAAATTCAACAATTATTTGATTTTTGTAAAAATTTCCAAATCAACGTGTGTTTTCTTCGGGAAAAGCGCAAAATAAAACAAACCTTTTTTCCTCTATTATTGTGCTGTCATAAAAAAAAAAATTTTTAACCAAAATTTTCTATGTGCTAGAAAGGCGTAAAAAATTTCAAAAAATAATAAAAAAAAATACATTGGTCTTTCCTCTTAACAACATGACAAACTTTGTTTTCGTTGAGTTATGGGCCTTTCTTCATCATGACATGCTGTTTTTTTACGCTACCTAGTGATGGTACCTTAAATAATGATACTTGGTCAGATTTTGGGAAGTAGGTTAGACCAAGAAATTATACACCCCCACCTGCAAAATCATACCCAAAATAAAAAAAAAAATTTTTTTTAAATTAAATTCAAGCAATAAACAGAGACACTTTAATATTTCATTCAGCAGATCTAAACTGATAAATTGTAAACATTTATCACTAATTTAGTCCACTACTTCAAATATAAATCAGTGCAACAATTTTTGTAGTGAACCCAATCAAACCAATCTAATCGTCACTTATATCACATTCTCATCTTCCATTTTATATCAATGATTCAATTTCTATCAAGTAGTTTTTGTCTTTCATTTACTTTCTATAATTGACAACAATTTATCTATCATCTGTACTTTTATATTTTTATATCATTAATAGAGAACAAATGTTACTAAAGTCTATTGACAACAAAGAGTCAAGATTTTTTAAACATTATAAGCTTATCTCAAATCAATATGAAGCCATGTTTTATGTTGAAGACAACTGTCTTTTCTTTAGAAGTTACTGCTTAAGTGCAAAGCAAAAATTAATAAAAACATGCACAAAATGGAAAACACCAATCAAATCTATTTTTCATGACCGATTTGACTTCTTTTACTTTTTGCTAGTGAACTAATAAATGTAACTTCCAGTACCTACTGGATCATTTTCCTATAAAAACTGTTTACTACTTGGATCAAACATTGAAAGTCTCATGCAATGGAACATAGTTTATCCAAACAAGATAAGTATTGTTTTATTCCATCAATCTGATTAGAAAGAAAGCCAAAGTGAATGCATGAAAAGAAAGCAGGTTGAAAAGGCACATTTTCACTCAATTGATAAAATGAGTAAAATATTATTGCTTAAAACTTGTGATATTTCATTTTACAAATTAAATCACATTATCAATCAAACAATGAAAGCAGAAAAGTAAAACCTCAAAAACAATGACAAAAAATGAATATTTCTGTACACAAAGTAAGTGAACCGAGTTTGTTGAAGATGCTAAGCTTATGCCAATGAAATTCATTGACATGGTGTTTGATCACTCTTTTTATTTCATTTTAAAATTATTTCAATAATGTTTTAAAGTGTCCAACTGATATCAAGTCAACAGAATACCTTCTCTTCACAGACATGGGAACAGCAATAAACTCCATCACTTTTAACAGATTTGTATTTATGACAAAATAAAAAAAAACGGTGTTTGGATAACATTGTCATCAGTGTGAAAAGCGAAAAAAAGCATTCAATGTTATCTCGAGTTAGCATTCGAGTTATCTCCCTTAGAATGAACAGCCAAATGACATCTACTCACGTGGAGGAAAGGAAAGATTTAGAATCTTTTCAGGTCAAACTAAGACAAAAATGCTATTTTTAATTTAACATTTCGAATTTTTTTGGTTTTTATTAACAAAAAAATCTGAGCTTTTCAGAGTTGGGAAAACGATTTGTATATATCTGAGTAGAACAGATTTTCAATCAATTTATTCTGAAGTTAGTAACTGTAAAGATGGTGACACTTTGATAAAAGAGGTGCTCTTTTGAAATGCTTAGTAAAAAAAAAAAAAAAAGACACCTTTAGTTTTGTATCAATGTCAATTTGTTTCTTTTTACCCCAATTTCAGTCATCTTAGGTTTTTCTTTCACCCCATCTGAAGTGATTGCAAAGATTTATTAAAGAATTGATAATTTCCTTTATCTTCACATGTAAAATCCCCGCAGATGAACTGATTTTGCTTTAGAAAAAAAAAAGTGTTTGTATTTGAAAGACAGCCTTGAAATTTATTCAAAGAATAATTGAAGTTGAAAAAATTTTTTTAATTAATTTTTAAAAGTTGATATCTAGAAGCTTGAAATTCTAGCAAAGACTTTTTTCTGCTTCCCCCAATGATCACTAATAGATAAGAATAATCAAAAGCTATCTTACCAGCGTCTAAGATTTTGATGAGTTCATCAGATTTCTCAACATCCACTGAACAGGAATCAACACGATTCTGAGCCATAAGTTCTAAAAAGATTTGAAGTCGCCGTTGCAGGGCAGCATGCTGCTCTTCATGACGCTTAGAACATTCCTCTGGATGGTATTTATACTTAAACCTGAACGAGATATAGAAGAGTTTTCATTACAAATCAAGCCCAACAGACAAAAAAGCAATCAATTCAAGCCAATCACAAAAGCTCTCTTGGTAGTACATTCAAATAGCATCTGAAACAACAGATTCAACTTTTTCCCTTTTTAGTAAGCCTTTTTTTTCCCTTAATGGCCATCTGAAGAGCCATTGAATTGTTTTTGTTTATTTAAACAAAAGCAACAGAATTTCAATCATATTTAGATCATGCTATGTGGATGAGAGCTTCTAGTAATGACAGATGATTATTTTTAATTAACCACCAATTTAGACTTTGTACTATTACGAAAAAAAAAAAAACGAAGAAAAGAAAATGAGAAATGCAGCTTGGAACTGAGCATTCCCATCAACGGAGCAAATATAGAAAAAAGAAAAGGTTATATGTTAAGCAACATTCTTCAGAGACAATACAGAAAAGATAAAATGAACAAAAGCTTGGAACTGAGCAACAAGATCAGTCTCAATCAGATGGGGTTTTTTTTTCTCATCTCAATTTACTTGGAATATTTTCTAAGATCATTTTTCACCATTGCCAATTAATTGAAATTCTTCAAATTCAACAGAGGGAACAACATACAAATAAAACAGGTGTAGATAAAATTCCAAAAATGTGGTCTAAACAATAATGGTCCCATCTGGAACAACTTATTTTGTTATTTTCATTGCAAGGGTAAAAAATGGAAACTTGAATGGCAAAAATAAATTGCACTCTTCCCAATAAATTGAAGCCTCCCTTGTCCTTTAATAGATCTGAGCTTAGTCAATTTACAAAAAAACACCAGGACATCAGGAGTAAGAAAGGGAAAAAAAAGCCTATTGATAATTGTCATTACATACACACATGCAAAAATCTTTGGTTGTTCAATGCAAATCACTTACAGATAAGCAGTTTTATGACTGAAGAATTGTTTTTTTTTGGAAAAAACCCAAAAGAGCTTAAGATTTAGGCTAACATGAATGAGAAACAAACCAAAATAGCGAGCAACTGAGACTTCAAAAATGAAGTGAAGTGTTTTTGTTGCAGTGTAAAGTGTAAATAAGATGTATGAAGAATTTGATAATTTTGTTGATCAAAGACGAAAACTTGCTGCAATTTTGTGGTTGACTTGGGTTCAGTTTCACATCTTTCCCTTCATTTGCTTGCTGGGTCATCTTTCTCATGCTGAACACGGCTCATTAAAAACGAGATTTCATATCTGCTTCACTGTAGGACAACCAACATTTCTTCATTTCTAAAGAAAACCTTCTTCTTCTTCTTCTTCTTCTTTTTAATCCACAAGGTTTCACCAAATGTTTCTCACTTCCAGAGATTAAATTTAAACTTTTCATGATGTATTTATTCATTGGATAACAAGTAAGGATTCACTAAGATATTTACATGAATACAAATTATTAATGATTGTAAGAATAATTGTAAATTCATTTTCAAAAGGTGGCCTTTTAAACATTTATTTTTTTTTTTTTTTTTTTTTCAAATAAAAGAAAAAAAATCTGAATGTTTGGAGTATACCCCACCCCCATCATTAATGTCTTCTTTTTTTTCTTTTTGACTTTATTTGAATTACAATAAATTTAAAAACAATGCATGTACTGTGTGTATGTGGTGTGTGTACAAGATTGTTACATATTACCTGTGTTGGAGACCAGCCAGCCAGAGAGCTGGCATCTGGCACAATGTGTATGTGCTGCCGCAGTAGCCACGACAGTAGCAGTCACCTGAGTAGTCGTCCTCAATCAAAGAAGGTGTGATTATAAAGCCTAGAAGCCTAACTACCTAAACACTTTCAACATTCTATACTGCATTGTGCGCAGTCCCCTATCTAAGTTCATGAAACAAGATGTGAGGCTGTTGTAAGCTTCCAGAAATCCGTGGATGGAGCTGTGAAGAGGGAGTAGGAGCCTTCAGGAGGAAAAGAGCAATTAGTTATAAGGAGAAGAAAAAAAAAAAAAAAAATAAAAATAATAATGATGATGATAATAATAATAGGCATATAAATAAAGATAGATATCTATCAATATTTGTGTGTAAATTATGTAACTTTTTGTAAATAAACAAGAAAAAAAATTAGGGAAATAGTAAAGAAACACAGAATGGTTGGCAGGAGGTAAGATAGTAAATATCCATTGATGTCGCTTATTACTGGTCAAAGAATAAAAACCTTTAGACAAAACAGGTTCAACTAGTATTTGATAAGAGGATTTACCAAACACTTCTCTGATGTTACCCCAGAAAATTATCCCCAGTAGCAGAATAGCTTTGCATATTTAAGGAAACATTACCAAATTTCTGTAATATTCAGTTTTTTAACTTTGGAGAAAAAAAAAAAAAAAAAAAAAAAAACCTTATTATCTTGGTAATAAATACCAACAGCATTAGATTTACTTTCAAAATGAGGAAAGCAATGCCCAACTGAGAAATATTTGTTTGGCTTTCCATTAAAATCAAATTGACAAAAGGAGGGCTCTTAATTAGCTTATCATAAGGTGCAGCTTCCTTGAGACATGTTATCTGTGAAGGACATCTCATGTCTCTTGATTGATCATTTGGGGGGGGGGTTAAGGGCTTATCAACTCTTTGTGGATTATTTAAAGCAAAAACAGATTTCAGATTGTAGGAGGTTGCTTAAAGTACCCAGTGTTCCCAAGCAGTCACCCATCTAAGTATTGACGAAGCTCAACACTGCTCAACTTTGGTGATCAAACAAGAACCAATGTTTTCGGTGTGGTGTGATTTCTCATGTCTTAAAAATTCCCTATATCCAGAATAAATATTCAATATACCCCTAAATGCATAGAACAATAATTTAATCTAAAATTGGAACAAGTCATTTTTAAAATGCAAATAATAAGCCTCTTACTAAGAACATTTTATTTTTAATTGTGCATATCTCTTGGATTTCTAGTTCTCTTATCCAGGCAGTGTTAGAAAAGGAGAGAACAAAAACCTACCAAACTCTTCCTATTACAGGAACCAAACCAACAACTGCACCAATTTTAGAAACATGCTTATTATCATTCATTTTAGGCAATTATACAGTTTCTGTAAATGTATCCCAAATATTTGATTGATTTGCATGTTCACTTAAGAGAAACCAAACTGGAATCTGTTTTGATAATTGAAGCTCAAAATTCTTTTGATATTATTTCAAGAGCTTCTCAACACCTCTCATTAATTTTCGTTTAAATAATGACGTTGTCAATAATCTTAATTTCTTTTAAATAAGGGGTAAAAAATTTAAGTAAACTCCAGTGACAGTATGTACAGAATCAAATTTGTGAACTGAAAAAAGAAAAAAAATGATATATCCAATTTGTTTCTTTTATAAACTGGCTGGACTGTAAATTCAATGTAAAACATCATCTGAAAGAAAATTCAAGTTAAATCAATTTTTACCGAATACAAAAAAATCCATGCAAATTTTTTTTTTCTTTGTTGTTACATCCTTGTCTAACACAAGACTATATTTTATAAGCTTAATAATATTTTCATTATAGTATTAAATTTACACCCTATGAACAACTGATAGTGAAGTTTAAAAGATTATCCTTAAAATTCCCAGAGACACATGCAAGTCATGTTCCCTATTGTTTGTTGTTAGATACTTTTAGTTAGACAAAGAACAAATCTTGATTTAGTTAATAAGGTTTTGTTGGAAATTTCTCAACACTCCTCAACCTCCCAAAATGTAACCAAATTTCAAAGGGTTTCTAGGTTGAAACAAGAACTTCTCAGCCCCTATTATATAAGTTAATGTCCAATTTGAGATGCTAAACCCCAGTCAGGCCAACTTTATAAGGAAATTAAGTTCTTTTGAAATCTAACAAAATGTGAATTTCCTTCTGATAAAAAATATGGTTTTTCTCTCATCAATGTATTGATCTTCCAATTTGCAATAGAAATGGCTTAGAATCTTTAGGTTAAAAATTATATATTAATAATAAATATATTAATATATTTTTTTCCAATGGTAGCACAACTCTGAGCTTCATGCACAACACAATAATCAGGTGCTGATTAAAAACCATGAAAAATCAATGTGCTCGCTCTCTCTCTCTCTCTCTCTCTATATATATATATATATATATATATATATATATATATATATATATACACTACACATATTTTAAACAATCCCTGTAAATAATATGGACTGCTCCACTATTATGAGATATATATATATACACAAACACTCTCACGGCCTAACGATTGCGTCTAGCATGAAACAGCCTGTCACCCCGAGCATTGACTTCAATGTTCACTTTTATATCCGTATTTACATACTCTCTTTCTCTAATATTGAGCACTTTATCCCATGAATATAGCACACTTTAAAACTATATTTCTTTATATATATGTGCCTGTATATTATATGTAAAAATGTATATATATATATATATATATATATATATATATATATATATACTATATAGCTCAAAATTTAAATTATGTATCAGTTTTCAATAAGCACCTGCATTGTGCATGAAACTCATAGTTGTGCTACTGATAAAGGAAAAAAAATGTATATTTATTATTAATATATAATTTATAGCTCTGTTATTTTACATTGAGCACTATTTTATTAACACCAGCACTCAATATGCGATATATATAAGATTTTCAACATACAATAAGTGTGTTTTCTGAGAAAGTTATATAAACAAAATAAGGAAAGGTGAGTATTGAAGATGTAAATATAAGTAAATTCAGATGGTGTTTGATGAAACAAAGATATACGATGAAACATCTTAAAATCATAAAACTAATAATTGTTGCTTCAAAATGTTTTCAATGAAAACGTTCGCACTTAATTAGCCAAATGCTCATCTTTCAAAAACTAAAATCCCTTATTTACTTATTCTCATTTAAATCATAAAATTAATTCCACAAATTTAATGTGTGGAAATAAAAATAAATTTTCAACATTCTGAGACAAACTAAAACAAACTTTCAAGTCCTTAATTCTCGGGTGATAATATTTAAAGAGAAAAGGTTTTTAAATCCACTTGCAAATCATCACATTTAATTTTCAGGTTCATCTGTGGAAAGTGTTTTAGGTCAGAATAGCATTTTCCAGATCTGAAAGTGGAACAATGATGATAAGGGTCTTGGAGGATTTAATGTATCAAATAACATTTAAGACATTTCAATAGAAATTATCAAAGAGAAGTTACAGAAACAAAAACCCCAAAGAAATGCGATATTAAAATCACTCACCATTCTTCCTCTTTGTGAGCAAGAAAGAATTCTGTAATCTGTCCTTTCTTGAATTCCATTTTGTATTCGTTGTATTTTTTGATAGCATCTTGGTCACTGATGCTGTCATCCTGCTGAGACAGGAACTGCTTAAATGTTAACATTGGAGGTTGGGTTGGGTAATCCAGTTCCATTCTAACCGAGAAGGAAAGAAAAGATAGGTTATAAAAAGATTAAACATTTGTCGATAGGCTAAAATCTTGCATCATTTACATTATTTGGATTGTTATCCTCATCTTCACTGCCGTATTTGCAATGTTTCAGTCACTGTATGCTTCTTCAGGTGATTGGAATTTCGAACCAAAGCCCTTATTTCATCCACCAGTGTAGATTGTTCTAGTTCTATGTGCCATGCCTCTTCCAGATGTCTCAAGCACACAGGCCAAATGGATAACGACGTTGGTTAGATCCACTGACTAGACCTAAAGAGTTGTGATTTCAATACCAGGCTACAGCAGTGGTGAACCAAAAAACTTAAAAGTTAAAAGGGAAATAACAGAAACATCTGGAAGAGGCATGGCACGTGGAACTAGAAAAATCTACCCCAGTGGACAAAATAAAGGGTTCAGTTGGAAATTTCAATCACCTGAAGAAGTCTGGAGTGTACAACAGCCAAAATGTTTTGAATATGGCACTGAAAATGAGGATAATATTCCGAATAATGAAAATAATGCAAGTAATCATAATACCTTATCTCAGAGATCTAGACAGCCTAAAATCTAGAATGTCACAAACACAAGTGAAGAAAATGTGACAAAATATCAAGATTATCCTTTTGTCCCTTTAATCCTATCAATGGTCATTCCCAATCAAATCCGTATGTTAATTATTAAGTCACCTGTTTTGGCCTGGACTATTTCCATAATGAGGCTGGTTTTGCGGAGGTAGGTTCATTTCGATTCCAGGTCCCCAGGTGGGATGAGGAGGCCCGCCACCATGAATTTGGCCAGTCCCTGCATTGTAAGGCATATCAAAACGGCCAACCCCAGCTGCTCCAACGCCACCAACTCCGGCGCCTCCACCTCCTCCAACACCACCACCCCCGCCACCTACACCACCACCGCCTCCTCCTCCTCCTGCCCCAGCTCCACTGTTGCCACCGCCACCACCACCACCGCCGCCATCATCCCTGAAAATAGATAGAAATAAAATGAACACTAATAATGAACTACTTAAAAATGACTACAAATAATACTCAGGTTTTCTCATGACTTGTGTGAATAGCTTTATTGGCATTTCCCATATACTACAATCAATATATAAATACATTATTTTATTTTTCGATATTTTAAAATGCCTGAAATATATAGGGCATCAGATGTAATGATCTGTTTGTACTGATAAGAGGGTGACAAATAGCAAGAGAAAAACAAAACAGAAAAATAAATATTGATCAATAAAATTTTTTTTTTAAACATTTAATTTATAAATGTTTTTAAAACATGAAAACAAATGATGAAACCATTTTATGATTGATTAAATTGAAATTCATATCAAACTATATATTAAATCTTTGGAAGGTGATCAAGAGAAAACAAGTTTGCCTCAATTAAATATTAAGGAGACTTTTCAATTTCATTTTGCAAGCAGCTGAGATGAGGTAAAAAGAATAAGTCTTACATGTTGTTTAATAATCACCCAAATAAAAATAACTTCAATAAAAAGCAACAAATTTGAAAGAAAAACTCATTAATGACAATTATTCATTGAAAAAAGTTGAAACTGAAGTTTTCTTAAATAGAATTTCTCTAAAAAGAATAAAATTTAAAAAATGCCAAAAGTTTGACTAAAACTATACAAAGTAAAAACTGAGTAGAAATAAAATTCTTTGTTTTATAATTGCTGTTAGCTAGCAAAAAATAGATTTCAAAAACTTTTCTTAGCTCAGTACTTTTTCTCTTTCTGAACACTGATCTTCAGACACTCTTTTAATTAGTTAATTGGCATCATAATTTAAATTTTTCTGATGTGAAATTCAGACACTTTTATTCTCTACATAAGCAGCAGACAATTGTTTTTTTAACATTTACACTCATGTGTAAAACATTTAAATAAATTTAAATTTGTTTATCAATTCTTTCTTCTTAAAGGTAAACTTGAATGAAATCAACTTGCTAACAAAAAGATGATTCAGAAGAATAACACTAAAAATACCGTAATGCCTCCCAGAATGCCAAGACCAAAGCAACACACTAATGTCTTTGTGGAAGCTGATGTTTACAGGATAGTTGTTATCCTGATTCTTTCTCCTTGGTATTTGTCTGAGTTGCAACTTATGAATTTGGCCTAGTGTTATTAGTGCTGCTGGCAATGCCTTTCTCAACAATTTAGAGAGAGTGAGAACTGAAGTTCAGGTATTGCCCATTTAATTGTAATCAATCAAAACACTGAGTCATTAACACATCCAAGAAAGGCAGTGGTTGTTCTGCTTCTTTTTCCATTATGAAATGGATGGAGCAGAGATCTTACTGAGGTCACATAATCCAGCAGTATTTACACATCTTCCTGGTGAGGCCAGAGTATGATGGAATCATCTATGTATCTAAGTCATTTAGTTGGCCTTAGTGGTGATGCCTTTTGTAGCCATCTCACAGCATTATATATATTCGCCATTACTGGAGTAAAAGGTGATCCCATAGCTAAGCGTTCTTCCTGTCAATATATTTCAGAGCCCAATTGGAAAGATGTTCACACACAGACTGTCAACATCTCTATTTACTGGGACCCTTGTGCTCTCACTTAGAAACATTGTCAGGATAACAACAATGATGAGCATGCTCGGCTGAACTGAAAAGTATAATAATCGTAATTATAAAAAGTTTCAACAAAATTTAGATAACTGTCTATATTTTCACCTGACAATTATTATACTCTATTTGCACAACTCTACACTTTCTCTTATGTCTTATGACCATTGATGGAAATGAACTTCACCTTTTCTTATAACACTCTTTAAAGCAGGCATTTAATCCTCACAATAGGTCACACACACACACAAAATTTGTCATGCCTCAAGAAATAATTAAATGTAAAAATAAAACTGATTTACTAACCAGTCTCTGCGCATTCTTTTCATCTGTGGGGGGCTCATGTCATGCCTTGGAGGACTGTAGCGGTCACGTCGCCGAGAATCATAATCACGCCCATAAGAATCTCGTTTACTGCTTTCTCGACTGCGACTACTCCAGACATCACGTGATCGAGTTGAAGCACTTCGAGCCCTGCAAAATCAGAAACAATAACAACTTTATAAGTTTGGGTAAGAAAAAATTAAACAGTTATATCATAAATTTAATAATAATAATAATAAGTAGAAAAATCTTTATAAATTTAACATGTTTCATTATTTATTTGGTGTTATGGAGTAAATAGTATACCTACCCACCGGTGACCATATGAACTAGTCCATAACTATAAATAAAGGTCAGAGGTAAGGGGAGAAGAAGCCACTGGAGTCAGTCTTCAGACTAAGTAAATACGAACATCACAGTAAGTTGGCAAAACATTACTTATATTATAAGCACTACAAAGCGTGTTATAACAGTGTTGACAAGGAATTCGAAACTCAGGCGATTTATAACCATTGTGACAAGGATTCAGGAACTCATACCAGTTGTGACTGGAGATGTAAGGATTTTGAAAACCCATAGTGAGTGAACAAGTATGGAAAAAATATATACTTGTTGCTTTGGGAACAAGGATATGGGTTACAAGAATTTTAACCACGTTGATTAAAAAAAAATTTGTTTATTCTTGTGTAAAAGAAAAAAAAAATTTTTTCTCTTAGGTGTAGAACAAAAAATTCCTGCAAATATGGAGTAAATTTTAGCTTCAATGTGTCTTATGCCAGATGGTGTCCAAAACACTGTCAGAATTTGTATACAATGCTGATCAGGGACTGACTTTTTCGGCGTATTTTCATGAATATGAATAAATATTCAGTCAGGAATGCAGCAGCAGAAAAATGAGATTGGTTTTGAGGAAAATAGCCCCAGTAGGGTATGAAAAATATTACAATGACATATTATCAAAAAAAAAAAAAAAAGCACAACAGGTTTGAAGCCACAGTACACATTCTGAAGAAAATCTTTACTGACAAGAGCTCTCTGTTTAATGCTCAGAAGTGCATGAATCTAACCAAAAAAGAGGACAAAGATTTTGTCACGTATGCTTATATTGTCAACAAAGAATGTGAAAAGTTTACAATAAAGGAAATTACTTTAGATATGTTCAAAGGGTTAATTTTCATGCAACAATTAACAGCTAAAAAAGATACTGAACTTACAAGTGAAAATTTTAACAAAAATTGAGGAGGAAAAAAAAAAAACAAAAAAAAACAGTAATATTACACTGCAAGAAATAGCGGACAATTGCCAGACAATTTCAAGTCTGAAACATAGGTACCTCCATGAAATCGCTAAAAGAAAGAACATAGCATGATGAAAAAGACACCAAATTTGACGAAAGCAAAATTTTATTGTCTAAATATTTATATTATTATTAGGAGGAAAGATCAAAGTTTATTTTAATTATTTTTAAAAATTTTTCCTTCTTTTTAGAACATTCTAAATTTTGATTAAAAAAACCTTGTTTCTCTTTGTATCACCGGAACTAGTAAAATAACAGACAATTTTTTTTTTTTTTTTTTGTGTGTGACACACATTAATTTGGAAAATCTTGCAAAAATAAAAATAATTGTCGGATGTTAATGAAACTTTTAGAAACTATTCACAGATGATCGAAATTATTATAAATAAGTTTTTGTTTTTTTTTTATTAAAGTCATGGTGGAAATATTTTTTTTGGCAAAGGGCAAATATACAAAAAGGAGAATAGATCCTTGTTTCAGATGTGGTAAATTACATCTTGGAAAAGACTGTCCATTTAAAAATGCAAAATGTTACAAGTGTGGTAAAAAGGACATATAAAGTCACACTGCAAACCAAACCAAGAAAAAATTCTCACAGGGAGAAATTCGTACACAGCATTGCGACAGAAAAAAATGGTCACATAAAACAAAAGGAAATTTGTGAATGTGAAAATGCTACTGGACACTGGTAGTAATACTTCAATAACACTGGGCAACAGAAAAACATTTTTTTTTTTAAGTTGTCTATATTTTTCAAAATGATTTAGCACAATTTTTCACTGCTGAATCCGAAAATGACATCTATTTCTCTCAATCCGGTCATGTTTTTGTGCTATGTTGATTTTTTAAAAATCTGATCTTATGACTAAATTGATTACATTTTTGTGACATTATCAATTGAATTTTGTTAATATTTCTCATACAAAATAAGATTTTAAGAGAAAAAAAAAAAAACTTGTTTTCTAACAATTTATTATTTAAATGTTACAAACATTAATTACAATAAATTGAATAGTATACATTGATGAATGTAACTACGTGTAAATTGCATGTTACGTCATCATAGTTCAAAATTCAGGGCTTGAAATTCCATTAATTCAAACCCTTTGAATGATCAGCAACAGGGGTGTCTCTCTTCAAAGTCCAGCAGTAATCAGCCATCATGTCTGCATCCCAACATCCCTGATATCTGATCTCCATCTCTTTCATATCCTGATGGAATCTCTCCCTCTGTTCATCCTCATTGATCCCAAATTCTCAGGAAACTGATCCATATGTGAGAATAAATAATGCATTTTGATGCTCATGTTGCATCCGAGGTTTCTGAAAGCAATCAGCATCTTGATGACAAGTTATGTGGAGTTTCTGGTCTTGTTGCCAAGAAAGTTCTTCACAATCAGAACAAAGGCCTTCCATGCTTCCAGTTCCACTTCACACATTGAGTTTTCAAATTCTGGATATTGGATGAGCTGATGGATTTGAGGACCATCAATGATGGTTAGCTTTCAACTTCTCCATCGTCAATCCTGTAAAAGCTTGGCACACGTAAATGAAGCAGCTACTATCCTTGTCCAGAGCTTTCTGAGAGTTTACCGTATAACACCATCAGGCATGTTGCCAGCAGAATTAATGTTTGCTAGAAAAGTAAAATTGGTGTTCGACAAGTTATTACCAAGTCGACAAACACAGATAACAAAAACGAGACTTTTCAAGGTTGACAATAAAGTGCTCCTTAGAGCATATAAGGATGGCAAAGAAACATGGCATAATATCAGCAAGAATTGGGAAGTTGATTTACATGGTAAAAGGGGAAAGATTTGAACATAAAAGGCAACATAATCAGTTGAAAAAAAAAGTTCATCAATGAAACAACCGATAAAAATGCTATGTTTTCAATGTGCCAGCACCACAACAAATCATGGAATCTACAAGGACAAGTTCCAAAAAAAAAAAAAACAAAGTATCCTGAAAAACTGGAAGTGGATCTGAGACAGAAATGCTAAAGTCAAGTACGTTGGCAAATTCTCCAGAAAGAAAAGGGAGAGATATTAATACTAATAAAAAATAAAATATTTATAAAAAGTGTTAATCTCAAAAGTGGGGATATTGTGGAGTAAATGGTATACCCTTGGTGACTAAATGAACTAGTCCATAACTATAAATAAAGTGAACTTATAATACTAGGTTATATCATTTGCAGAATATTTACATCTAACATTCTATAAGTAAATCTTTTACAAATATCTGGTGATTCCAAGAATTATTTGGTGAGCATTTATTGCATGTTGATTAAGATTCGTTTCAGGTATTTTCTCTTTAATAGCTTGTCCTCTTTTTTCTTTTTTTTGATTTTTAATAAGGTAAAATTTTTAAGTTCAAAATTTTGGTCTGTTTTATTTCTATGAGATACTAAGGAATTTAAATGGGCACTGCCAACAGAGGCTTTTTTGTGTTCATAAATATAGGTCTTTAGATTCCCTGAAGCTTCACCAATCTATTTCATATGGCATTGCAGACAGTCTATCACATATGTCTATGAGGGCAGGTTGAGTTTTCACTTAAAAAAAAAAAAAAAAAAAAAAAATGTTCAAAAATACCTAATTTCTGCAGGTTTTGTTTTTTGACTGACTTCAAGATTTTACTATTTCAAGAACAAAGTTGATATATTTCATATTAGAGACATTGAATGGAATATATTCAAACCAGAATTCTAATTATGAATCACTACAAGCAAAATTTTCATTTTTTTTTTTTTTACTACATTAGATAAATAAAAACTGTAAAAAAAAAAAAAAAAAAAAAAAAAATCATAAAAGATTACAAAAAAGGCTACTCAATGAATAAGATTTGTTAGATCATAATTAATAAAAACAAAAACCAGATGAAAGTGTATTTAACACCATAATACTGCTGGGAACAAATTAAAAGACAATGTTTTAAATTTGCATTGTTTATTAAAAATCACAGTAAAAACACTATACTATATAACATCATAATATAGCTAAATTGTTCAGTATAATTTCCCTTTGAAGTAAATGACGGTCTTATTTGTTGACACAATGATTTAATAATAATGTGCTTGTGCCATGCATCTTGTCCATATACAATTTGTAAAGCTTAAGTAAATTATAAATTTAAAGACTGTACTATAAGGCCTTTCACTGATCACTGGAATGAAATTCTAACACTACGATTTGAACCTAAACGTTATCTTTAAAATAGATTCCTCAAAAAATGGCAAGGATTTAGAAAAAAACATTTTGTGTTATTATTTATCATGTCAAATCCCAACTTTCAAACTGTCTACCACCATCTACCTTCTCAGTCCAGAAACCACAACTTTCAAATTGAATGCTATACCACAGTCCCAAAATCAAACTGCCCTAATGTATATCTGTATTTCTGACACATTGTTGTCTACAGATTTTTGCTTGGATTGTTTTGGAATTAGGATTTTTTTCTGTTTTTTTTTTTTTTCAGGAAATAAAATATATTTCTACCAGCAAATTCTTTGTCTACTCAACTCAAGAAACTCATTTAACTATTCTGAACATTAAAATTATAAAACCTAGTCCATTAAAGAGTAATGGCTCTTGGTCTGAACATTGAAATAGGAAACTGACATTACCCACACAAACATATCTGATAAAATGACATATGAAAAAAATATCTAAGTATATAAAATAGAATTTGTGAAAACCAGTTGAATGTTTCCATTTTGCTCTGAAAAACATCAAAACAGAATTTTTTTTTTTTTTTCATTTCACCCCAAACAAAGTAATACAGTCACTAAGACACAAGGGGTTACTGAGAGAGAATATGAAGAAAAAAAAATACTATTAAGGAGAGAGAAAACTAAAAGAACAAGAATTAAGACAGAAGATAACAATTGACATTGTATTTAAATTTTTGAAGATCAAAGTTGACTGGGAAGCAAGAGAGTTCCAGAAGTGAGAATGTGAGAGAAGAAAATGTTAGCATAGAACTTACGGTTACATCTAGCTATTTCAACTGTGAATTGACAAAACCTTGCCACCAATCTAGTACTACACTTAAACTCAAACAAAAACACCTACAAACAATTACCATGAAAGTATTTATAGAAAAAGGCACAAGGAAGCTAGGTTACAGCAGTGGAAAAGGGACTGAAGAGGAGATGACAGGTCAGGATCAATAACATTGCAGATTATTCTTTGGAGTTTATCAAGAATCTTTAAATATATAGCAGGAACACCAGACCATATGCAGCAGCAATATTCGAAGCATGGACAAATGGTAGACTTATAAATATGTAAGATAGATTCTGGTGAAAAAAATTGTCTAGCACAAAAGTGAAATGTAAGATGAACATCATTACCTTGGCAATCTTGCTATTTAGAAAGGTTGTGGTTAATTTGAAAACTTTTAACATCTGATAAAATTTATGAATAAAAAAGCAAATCAATGAGATTTGCACAAATGAAAATGTTAAAATGCAAAGATGGTAAATTTGATATATTAAAAATATATAAAATACAAGACATTATTTATATTAGACTTGGATTCAAATAAAAGACAATATAAGAAATGATTTACCCTAACATGGATGTTAAGATTCATCTTAAAAGACTTTTACAGTATAATGCCATAGGCCCTTGAACATTTCATGCACACATCTCAAGTGATTGTCGGGCTATGAATTTAAATGGACACTGGAAAATCAGTTTATTTCTAAGATTTTGCTAAATAAGTTCAATTACCTGTCATGATCCCAAGAATCTCTTCGCCGTTCATCTCTGCGGTCATAATCATTCCTCTCTCGTCGAAATTTATCTCTGCCACGTCGTCTATCATATTCATCATCACTGTCAGCCATGATGCAAAAATTCTTGAAATAAAGAAGCACAGAACCTACAGGATTCCAACAAAAAAGAATCTTACATTCACATGAATATTTAAAACTAGTCATTCATTTTAGCCAAAGAAATTCTCAGACTTTCAAAAAGTTAAAAGGTAGTATATAAAGCAATTTAACAAATCATCTCTAATCACTTACTACCCAAGCTCCAGACTAACACCATTGGTCCCAGACACTTCAAAGTTCTTAAAGATTTACAGTAAAATTTTTCTTGCTTTGTTTATTAATGCCAAATTAGTTATTCCAATTAGATCCTAATGTTTCTCACATTTAAAAGATAAATAATACAAATGTCTAAACTTAGGTCCTTCAAGTTTCATTTACCATTTTAAAAGTGCTTGCTTTGTTTATTTGTGCATATGCATGTCATTGGTGAGAAGCAAAGATTTTCCTTTCTATTTTGAGAAATTGGTTGCTTTCAGAATAAACAGAACAGAATCTTAATTAAATCTTTTATTGTCTCAGCCCCATCCCTGGGACGATGGTATGGCATTAATCCCAAGCTCTGCTCCCTGGAATGGATGTATAGCTAGTGCAACAGATACTGGCAGGGAGAGTGAACTTGATATACCAAGTTCAAATTCTGCAAGTTTTGGAAAGGGGATTTTCTTCCAGGTATGGGTTAAATAGTAGGGCACACTGGGTGCTTTAGCTTTGATAGGGTAAACATTCAATGGGCAGGGTTGTCTTGCCTTACCAAATCAGCCTGAAGAGGGGTGGATTCTATCAAGCTATCTTGCTCTAGACACCCACTGCAGTTGTTATGATCTGTGACAAAACTATATTAGACAAGGATGCTTTCCAATCTATGAATTCTCTTCTCAAGCACTTGTTAAGCAGAATTTGCATAAAACTAATTTTACTTTGTATGGATAACATTTCAGTTAAATAACATCAAAGAATAAAATTAAATAAAAGGGGGCAATTTACAAAATTTCAATAATTTTGAACAATTATGAATGGAAAAAACATTTTTAAATTTCCAAAAGACAAATTCAAATGAAAATCAATTATAAACTTTCATCTTCTTATGTAACAGTAAAACCATTTTGTGGCGCTTTTAAATTCTAGAAAATTTTATTAAATTAAGGGGGAGGGGTAGATGCTAAAAAAAACCATTTTTATCAAGATTTTCTCAAAATAATATATTCAAAAATAAATTCATTCATTTGTGAATAAGTCCTAAAAGTTTTATTAAAATCCGACAATTATTTGATTTTTGCGAGAATTTCCATATTAATTTGTTTTTCAACTGAAAAAAGCGCTATGTCACGTTAGCGCTGACGTAAAAATAAAATAAAATAAACTTTTAACCAAAATTTCGAACGTGCTAGAAAGGATTAAAAAAAATTTTTAAATAATTTAAAAATACTTTGGTCTTTCCTCTTCATAAACATTTTGGCAATAAAATTTTGTTTTTATTAAGTTTGGGGCCTTTTGATATCTAATGCTGTTTTTCAGCCAATTAGTGGAGATACCTAAATGATATGAAAGAAACATTTTGTGGCAATTTAATTTTTTTATATTCACCATATTACTAAATTTTATACTTTTAAAGGTAAAAATAGTAAAAAGACTACAAATGCTTACAATCAGTGACTATCACCCCCTCCCCTAGTTTAATTACATTTAGAACAAAATTGTAATTTTTGTTTAACTTTTCTATTTATAACTAAAGATTTTATGAGACGTGATTAAAATAAAAGGAAAGAGTAAAAGTATTTCAGATTTTAAAAACGTGCAAAAAAGAAAAAAAAATTATATTTTTTTTAGGCATCGGCGCCATCTTGGAAAGAACAAAAATAAATTTAATTTCTATTTTTACTGTTTTGCCAAAAATTTGGATTTTTCAAAGGAAGATTCAGGAATTATTTTATTTAAAGTTTTAACTAAATTAAAAAAAAAAAAAAACATCGGATCAGTTTGATAAAGATGAAGAAAATATCTTTTTTCACTAAATTAAAAAAATATATTTTGAAAATTGAACTTTTTTTTCAATAAAAAAATAAAAGTAATAAAATAGAGAAAATAAAAATAAATGAAATTCATGCATTTTGTTAAGGAAATAAATTTAAAAAATATAAAAAAAATTAATGAGACAAAAAATAATTTAAAAAATGGTTCCTTTTTTTTAGACAGTATTTTATTTAATAGTTGCTTAAATTTTGTAACAATTTGAATTACGTATTGTATTTTAAAATAGTATTCGTCATAATTATTAATAACTTATTTTTTTAAATTATGTATATATATTTAGGTTAAGTCAAATTCATTTTTTTTTAATCTGATTTTTTTTAGGTGACAAAAGTTTTTAATTTTTACACAAGCAAAACGTTACGCAATTGAAAAACAAAGACGGAATTACGTCGACTTAATTTTATTTTTCATTAATTTTATTTTTTAAAATTATAATTTTATTCATCTTTACTGGTTGGTATTTACTATTTATTATCATTAGAATTACTTTTCTTATGCAATACCAATATTTATGCGATTTTCTAAACTTTAAAGTAAATTGAAAACGAAAGTATTCGGATTCAAGAATGGATTTATTTATTTCTTCAACAAAACTGGATTTTATTTTAGACATTTATTTCATCAGAACAAATTACGTGTAAAAATGAAGATCTATTTTGCTTTTTAAGTCTATTTTATTTTTATTCCTATTATTAGAATAAATAAGAAAATCCATTAAGATTCGTCACTAATAAATTTCAACAACTATATGAAGGTAAAAATTGCTACGCCGACAAATAAAAACGTTAAACAACGTTTAAAATCATTTTTAATTTTTAAAAAATTGCAAATATTTTTATTAAATATTTTACATCCCTTTTTTGAAAAAATATTTAACATGTTACTTTAAATCTTCTTTTTTTTTTAATACTGATTTACAACAGTTTGTCGGCATTAAAATGCAGATCATCTAAGAAAAGACAAAATAATAAATAAAATAAAGATCAGACCATTCAGTGATAAATATCTTCCTTCATAATAATAATTTAAAATATTAAATAAATTTAGGAGGGAGGAAAAATAAAACGTTACTCACTTCCACGGGAAAATTTGCTTAATGACTTTCGTTTAACGTTTCGCTTTTTCGGGGAAAAAAACGAAAACCGGAAAAAAAGTAAAATTCCGGAAATGAAGAAAGTCACATAAAAATTTAGAAACGATTTTGATGAAACGAAATCGAAATGTGGATTATATACTGTACTTTTTATGTATGACATCTATACTAGTATAATTTAATTAATAATTTTTAAAAAAGTGAATTCTGTCCGTCATGCACTGTCTGCCTGTAACTTTGTTTGCGCGTATGAGTATGTCTGAGCTTTACTTTTGTATGTGTAACTTAAATGTGCTTGCGCCCTTTTACACTCACGCGTACATACAAGAGCCGATTTTTTTTTAACTGAGTTTGAATAAAAATATTCCTTCCCGCTCAGTTTCTGAAAACCCTGGGCAGAGCAATAAAATCATAAATTTGGAGACAAAAAACAATTTATCAACAACTTAATCGTTTCATCAAACCGTCTCATTGCTGACGGATTGCTGTGAAATAAAAAAATAATCAGTTTTTCTTTCTTTTTTTAGTGAGAGAACTTTAAATAAAGTAGTACTGTATCGATAATTAATTTTATTTAGTTTTTTCATGTCAATTTATTTTCTATCTATCTATATCAATTTATACTTAGCAATATCAATAACAATATCAGTCTGTCTTTATTCGTAGAAGAACGCAAACACAACTTGAATGAAATTGAAATGAACATCTGTGTCTGAGACAAACTTTCCTTTTTTATGTCTCGCAACAACTCTATAAATATTTAATTTTACAAAAAGGCAATATAAAAAATTAATTTAATGACCAATTTTTTTGTGCAAAATAAAAGAATTTAATTTTTTTTCTGAGAGGGAATGGGAAAAGGAGAACGTCCACTTTCTCATGAAGAAAATAAAACAGGCGCAAACAGTACCAAACACCCAAAACGACCCTGTGAAATTTGAACGTTAAAATATTTATTAAACTGATACAAAACAATAGAACAAAACATATAGGATTCCAAATTTTACATAATGATCTTTAAAATAATAGTAGTAACAGCCGTAAATAAACCTTGTATCAGCAGCAACTCGAACATAAAAAAAAACATGTAAACTAACTCTCTTCTCCAGGTTTTCCTCTTTCAAACTGTGTGACGTGAAATTTCCACACTGAAGCTAAGAGGGCTGTGAACACTTCCACACACCAACACAGTAAGTTCCACTCAAACATAGTCATGAACATTTCATTGTGTATGCAATTTACTTTTAACAAAAGAAAATCTTATTTTAAACTTTACTTTTGTTAATTTTGATTTAAATGTTATTTTGCATTGCAAATCAATTAGGTTGTGTAACATTTTATAGTACATGAAATGATGGTGGTGTAAGGTTTCTTACAGTAACATTATATAGTACATGAAATGATGTTGGTGAAAAAGAGTACATGAACATCGTGTATTCTTACACATTTACACGAGTACATGAACATCGTGTATTCTTACACATTTACACGAGTACATGAACATCGTGTATTCTTACACATTTAATCATTGAAGTAGCTAGTTACTAAATAGGATTTACACATTTTTATATAGCAATAGTACAAATAATGAGGAGTAACGATCTTTTGGAATTTCTTTGTTTTTAAAGTTTCCTTTTTGTGGTTGGCCTAAAGTCTCATTCTGCTACATATTCTGTTAATTAGAATCTTAATTTTGTTATATGGTCCTTCAAGATGATTGTTCAATGGAGTTTCCATTCATTCACATCCAGTTTCTTTAACTGCAATAGGAAGACTGAACTGCTGAGATCCTCCAGTATTTCACCACTGTCATATATTTTTATCACTTATTTTCTATATTGCTTGAGGCTGTCAATATCTCTATTATAATCTCACCTGGTCCTATTATTTTGTTCTTTTTTATTTTGACTGACCTAACCCTAAAAACATTCTCTTTTTAAAATAAATTTTGATTTTTTTTATTGATTTTGTATCATAAAAAGCCTAACTCTTCTGTTTTAAAAAAGAAAATCAGTTTTTTTTATTTATTACAATGTAGAATAAAATCTTTTTAAGTCAATGTTTACTCTTATCACCAAAATTATTTGAATCAATACAAAAGTTGCATTATGTTGTAATGAAATTCATTAATTGAGGCTTCCAAAATGAATATTTTAAAAGTATATATAAATATATACAGAACAAACAGCAAAAAAAGGAAACCACAAAAAAGAAGTAACTGGTTATCACTCCTCACTCTTCAGAGCCCAATTGAGGACAAAAAAATGTATAAATATGTACACACCATTAAAAAAAAGTTCATGTGCACATATCAAGTACAGTACTCAGCACCTTATTCAGAGGTTGGAAAAATATAATAAAAAATGAAACAGACAGACCTTGTCAGTTCTTTTTGACATTTGAAATGAAACATAAAAAGGTTATTTTCTAGAGGAAAAGTAGAAGCAGAACGTCATTTAAAATAACATTTATATATTCTTTTCAGAAATATATAATAACAACAAAATGTTCAATTTCCCTTGCAGTGAAGTTTATTTTATCAAATAAATGTTTGTATTGCAGTATGAGATGTGTGGACAGACTTACTTTATGATGGTCAGCCTAATATGTTTGTGTGTTCATAAACAAGGCCTTAGTTGGTGGCTACTGGCTGTCCTCTTCAATTGTTTGCATGTATGTATGCACATGTAGATCAAACTGACTTCAAAGATTCTTTTGAACCTTGAGAAGCAGTAAGTTTCTATTTTTATTGCTATAAAAGGGAGCCAAAATCTAATTTCACATAGAGGTATGAACCTTTCTGAGTTGGTTAGAAAATAATTTCATGTTGGCCCGCAAAAATCTTTTTCTTGAATTTGTATGATGAAGGGAGTTACTATTGCTATTTTCTAAATGGTTCAAAAATAACACATGGTCTACAACTACCTCTGCCAAGTATTTTGGTGGTATTTGCCCTAGTCATTATTATTTATCGAACAAAGCTTCTGATGAGATTTTATTGGTTTGAAAATATAATTACAGAACAGCCATTTTGGCCACAATGTTGTACAGCTCAGAATCATAGATCCTATATAGGTCCCATATCAATCAGCTGGATGTCTTCCACAAAAGTTGGCTCCATGTGATCTGTGGCTATACTTTTGAGGATAGGGTGCCCAATGGTGATCTTTTCACAAAAAAGACCTTAGTGACTACAGAATACCTAAGGTCTTCATGTATAGCCAGCTTCACAGTGGACAAAGGACTATGGAACAGATATAAAGACAAGCTAAAGAGTAACCTCTCAGCTGTCAATGTATATATATATATCAATATCAGGAATCAATAGATTTTATTTATAATACAATATTTTTTATTACTAGAAATATTATATTTAGTGGATACATATGTATGTTTGAATAGACATCTCTGTTTTTTAAACAGAGTAATTGATGTCTGTTGGGATGTACGGTGAATTTCAGCTTGGATTTAGGAATCGTAGAGGTGAGTTCAAATTTCAGTCAATTTCATTACATTCACTTATGTGTTAATACCCTTCGGAAATGTATAAGTGCAACTGTTTCCACCCCCTAGCTATAGATAAATAGCAGGACAGACTGGGTTCTATAGCCTTGGGTGGCAATCAGTCTAGGAAAAGGAAAACTCTGAAAATTAAGGAATAAAAATTAAATATAAAAAAATATAAATTTTCACCAAAATGTAGACAAATGGTAGTTCAGTTGTGGTTTAAATCTGTAAGTGATTTGGAATAGTACAAAGAGAGAGAGAGAGAGAGAGAGAGAGCTCTCATTCATTTAACCTTTTACTCAAATATCAAGTGTCCAAAATTAACAATGTTTTTAATATAATATAATTGGACAACAAAATGCAAAATATCTTATCAATATTTACTGCTAAGACCCTTGTTTTTAAATCCCTGCTGCACATCGGCGGCCACAGGATTTCATTAAATTTTGACGTTGGGCAACTTTAATTTTAGTCCATTCTTCCTGTAATTTTCCCCATAGATCTTTGACATTTGATGGATCCTAGCCATGACATTTTGCCCTAAAGTCTTTTATAAGTTTTCTATGGGAGTCATGTCAGGATTTTGAGCTGCCCAATCCATAACATTTATTCCTACAGGCAGGAAATTTAGAGCCTTCCTCTTTTCAGCCGGCCTCTTGCAAAAAGAGGAGGTGGAATTGAGCAGCTCCAGTCAACTTACCCAAATATCACTTTCTCTTATTAAATATAGCCTTTACTGATTGACTTATATCTTCCAGAAACTCTATTCATTCACCCAAACACAAACCAGTTTACTAACAACCAGATTGCAAAAACTTTCTGACTCCACCAAACTTGTACAACAAATCCTTCTGATTATTTAGTCTCACTTTGTATTGTGATGAATATATGTTGTATTTTACTAACAAAAACAAGATTCAAGCAAGGCCCACCATAACAAAGAATTATGATTATTATATGATGCAAATCTTAGTTTCTAGGTGAGAGATCACAAGGTTCCCAGTAGATAACCTGACAGAGATGATGATATTCTGTGTTCAAACAACATACTTCCAAATGCTCAAATATTACACAGATCCTTGGAAGAGGTTCTGGATTGATATGTTAATCTATACATACATAATATCACCATTTTTATGGGTACTATGCAAACATTTTCTAGAAAACTTGAATAAAAAACATACAAAATATTTTTTGTCATATTGAATTAAACATGCATAAAATAAGGCTTGATGCTTAAATATAAAATTAGCATATAAATAAATCAATGAAATCACTAAACTAAAAAAATTAATACTGCAAATTAAAACAAAAAAAAAACAAATAAAATATTGAATTTGACTCTCAACAGATGTTCCATACTTGTGTCTTTGTGTCTACACTAAGAAATAACCATAATTCAATAATGATCCAAGATGCTTTGTTATAAGCAATCCTGAGTTACCTCCCTTCGTTGCCTGCTGAGTCTGTTGAGATGTCTCTAGTTATAAGGAATCTTAGAAATGGGAACAATGTGAACAAAAGCCAAGATTTCTTCAGATCAGCTGTTAGTAAACTGACAGTTACACATTGTGTGTGTGTGTGTGTGTGTGTGTGTGCACACATACTTTTTCTTTTTTTCCACCCTATCATTCTTTTTAAACATAAAATTGCAGAGACACTCTTGGGGATTGCCTGTTGGGTGATGGAGTAACGCCCTAAGTCTAATTCCAGTCTAAGCTTAGGTGTCTAGGTTCAACCAAATCCATTTCCACAGGTGTATCCCCACCTTTTGTTGCAAATTTTTATTCAGTTTTTCAATTAAAATCTCTTCCTTTGTTACTACAGAAAATTAATTTCACTTTTTTAAATAGCTTGAATTTACTTTCCTTATATAAAATATAGTTTTAAAAATGCTTGAACATCAAAAAAATATACATGGATATAACATTCTAATGTTTTTAAGGTTATTTTTTTTTTAAATTTCAATGAAACTCTACAGAAAAATGAGATGAGCATTTAGGAAATAAAATGAACTTCACTCAGAATTTCTGAGAAAGTTCTAGGAGTATATTTGCAAGATATGAAGAATCATTTCATGCCTTCAAAAAACAAATTTTCTATTTATTAGGCAATAATCTTGATGAAAGAAATTACTGTTAGTTTTCAAGAACTTCATAAAAATTGTCCCCTCGGACTTGCATCCCTTTTCAAATTGATATAATTTATTATCCATGCATTTTTATTTGATTGTGAATAAATATGACATGTGAATTTAAAATTTCAGCAACAGATTTCATTTATTGACATAGCATTGAATAAGGAAATAAAAAAACATGATTGTGATGAAACCTGGACTGAAATTGAAAAAGCTATTGAAAAGGTTGTCAATTTTATGGAAAGAAAGCCAGCATTCAGCTATGACGATTGCAATAATGCACACAGAATTAAAAAATATCTTTAATTTAAAAAATTTCAAGAACAAAAGCAAAACAAAATGCAGAAAAAGTTGAGAATGACATTAGAAGAGAAAGAATCATCATGAAACAGCAATTAAAAAATCCTTTTTACATTATTTGTTTTGCATACATGACATATTTAATTTAATGAATTTTCATTAACATTACATAATTTATCCTTTTTCCTTAAAATCAATTTCATTATATTTCACTCACCATTAGCTTATTTTGTTTACTATAAAACATTGTAAATAAATGTTAAACTTGATTTCAGTTCTTTTATTTTAATCTAAATATAACCAAATATATCTGGACTTTGTAACCAATTCCTCATATTCGGAAGGCCTTCTTAGTCCGGTTGTCAGGGATTCTACTGTATTATTATTATCTGTGTAGAGTAATTGTCCATAGTTAAATGCAATTGGCAAAACTGTCCAACAAACAGAATTAAGTTTGCAATAAACAATAACAAGAAAAAGAAAAGAACAGGGCAAAAATCATATTAAACAAGCAAACAATATATGCAAGGCGAAGCAACAGTAATAAGGCAAAAAGTTCACAAACTAAAAATGGTGTTGTAGGGATACAAACAGCAATTGTCTCCCTTTCATTGAGATAGTCATGAGGATCATGAGATGGCCAGTGAATGACATCAGGTGATAGAGTTATAAAGAGCAGTTGCAATGTAGAGAAGAAGAAGGACCTTAGCTCACAGCAGTAGGTTTTACAGAAAAAATCCACATGCCCTAACCAGGCTCATTGAGAAACTGCTGTAACTCAAGTTTTCCCTTCAGGAAATATTACAAGTAAGGTTCCCCTCTTTTTACACACCATTATAAATTTCTCTAATTTCTCTGCATGGGACACGTGTATATATCTATGTGTATGATGTAGCAATATAAAACTCTGAGAACAAAGCATGATTGTCATTCATTTTCCTTTTAGCCATTTCATTCCAGTCATGATATTATGGTGTTATTATATTACGGATATAATAATGCTGATAACAGGTGAAATACAAATGGGAGAATAAATCATTCTTCCCTCACTCTCTCTCCCAACAGGAGATACAATCAAGTAACCACAGTGTTCTTGCTTCAAGACAAAAAAGAACAGAACTAAGTTGGACGAGACTGAGAAATGGCCTAATCTTATTGGTTAAGAAAAAAACCCAGCATGCATTTGTGCAGTTTTGCCTATAAATTAGGGAGGAGTAAGTATTTTGAAGACATTCCTATTTCTAATTATGTTGTGGTAAACCCTCCTACAGTAGAATGAACTCTTCCTCCTCTCATAAATACTAACTGTGAGACTTCCTAGGGGAAAGTCGTAGGGTATTGGAGATGCAGTTTTAACCTACTGTTTGGACATATACTTCTAACTGCTTATTATTAACACACTTGCTTTGTATATATCTGTTATTGCAATACACTTGTTCAACCAACCTTCGTCTTCTGTGTTTTTCTTTCTGGCCTCTAAACATGCCACAACAGATTAGAACCAGCAATCTGTCATCTTAATTTTTACTTATTTTTTATGACAACTTTAAAATCAAAATAAAACTTCTACATAGTTGTATCATTATTCCTTTTGATGACTATTAATTACAATTTTAATTGTTTGGCTTTCTTCATTTAGAAAATTTGCCCAACATAATCTTTCTACTACAATTTTCTTCTATCTGGCTGTGTATAAAAGACCATCACTTAACTTATATTTACTTTACTCATTGACAAATTTATACACATTGATGGACTAGCCAGGGTGTCAGTTAACCTGAAGTCAAGTGGGCTCCTGATGGTGTGGACTCTCGACATCAAATAAAAATGCAATAAAGAAACAAGCACAAACAATTTTTTTAGTTGTAGGGATGCAAAAGTCAATTATCTGCCTTTGTTTGAGATGGAGTCACATGACGGTTGCTTAGTGATGTCACTTTGTAGAGTGATGAAATTGGTCAGTCCACCAGTTAGCTTCCAGGTGTCAAACCGAGCATTTGCTTTTTTAGTACAGGCCAAGTGTAAATAACCCCACCTTGGCAAACTAGCAAAGGGTCAGCTCACAAGCTCATATCATTGTTTTTATTTGGGATTATATCCTTACCAGATATTGAAACTATTTCCATCTCACAGTTCTCATGTTGGGAAATACCCATGACTTGCTGTTTTTTTTATGTGAGAAATATATCCTCACTAGAGGATAAGTCTGGCTCATTTGAATTCCCCATTGGGAAATAAAAATATGGTTTCTCCAGAAACACAAAAGAATCCTCCAGCAGCTCAATTGGGAATTATTACAAGTAAGACTATGTTTCTTCTCCATTTTTGCACTTCTTGTTGTATACATGTGTTATAGCTTCTCTGTGTGGGACAAGTATAAATGGTTGTATATAATTTTGTATATGACTTAGCAGTATAAAAATCTCTGAGAATAAAGCATGTTTGTCATTCCTTTTCTTTCAGCTATTCCATTCCACCCATGTATTTTGTTATTGTATCAGGAAAAAGCAAACTTGGAATAACCCTTTCTTATATAGCACTCCCATTATAGTAATAAAAAGGAATAAGAACTTTATAAAATCATCTGCTCACTAATGGTGACAGGACATTTTCAAAGCTAAAGATCATAATAAAATGGTTAAGAAATTCACTGAGGAGAATTTGGAATCATGTTGCTATTCATTGAAAAGGAACTGTCAGATGAATGCAGAAGCAATTATTGGCAGATTCGAACAATTGTGAATACAAACAATTGCACTTGTTTGTATTCAAATTTGAATACAAACAATTTGCACTTATATGCAGTCTAATGCAATTGCAGTAGACTGCATGTAATGAATGCTCTATTGGGCTTTCAAACGATCTGTTAATGGGTAAATTGTGCAATAAACTATTTAAAAAAATTCAATTATAACATCCATATTTACATATGGTATCTACTACCAGCGATATCTACAGTACATGTACACATACGTAAGTAATAAAGGACACTTATTACAAAAAGCACTATCATTAAATAGATTTTACAAGAACATAATTGTATTGTATGCATACAATGAAAGACTTGTCAAAGATTAAACATAGATTAAATTGCATAGGAAAGAATTTAGAAAACATTTATAAAAACAAAATAGCCAGAAATATTGTTGCATGAATTTAGAAGCAACATTAACCAATCCTGAATTTTTTAAAACATACATTAAAATTGAACATATTTTTATGGATTTGATGTGCTTCAAGAAATAAATTAATGGCACTTTCTGTGTTATAGACCGGGGGTTGGCAACCTTTTGCTATGTGTGTGTTTATTTTTTATATACATTTTAAGGACTTCCTCATTATCTGAGAAGGATAATTCATAATTTGGAAAAGTTAATCAATACATTGATACAAAATTGATACAAAATGTCTGTTGTCTTTAATAACATTTACCTTCCATAGAGAGAGTGAGAGATAGATAGATAGATAGATAGATAGATATGAACAGACAGAGATCAATCGATAGATAGATTAATAGATATGAGCAGACTGAGATAGATAGAATGATAGATAGTAGCACTTCAGACTTGTTATGATAACCACATTGAAGTAGGAAAGAAAAGAAATAGAAACAGGAAAATCATTTGGTACACCCCCCCGCCCCGCCCCCCAATTCAACCAGTTGGTCAGTATTAAGTTAGGTCAGAAGTTTCTCCATTTAATTGATAAACATTTCCCTGAAAGTAATCCTCTTAGTAAAATATTTAACAGAAACACATTAAAACTAAGTTATAGCTGCACCGATAATCTTCAGAAGATTATAAAGCAACATAATAAAATTTTAAACCAATTTATTAATCTGGATCATAATGCATGTTCCAAGATAAATATTATTTATGATACTAGCCAATGTAATTGTAGGAATTCTAACCAATGCCCATTACCAAACAAATGTTTAACTAAATCTTTTCTTTATCTAAGTACTATCTCTACAATAGAAAATCTGACGGTTGAAAAATTCTATATTGGTGGTACTAAGAATTCTTTTAAGATCGGCTTATCTTGGAAATAACTGATAACTAACATCCATTAAACATGGCACGTGAAGCTAGAACAGTCTACCCCAGTGAGTGAAATGAAGGGTTCAGTTCAACATTTCAACCATCTGAACGTACAACGGCTGAAACGTTGTAAATATAGTGACAATAGATGAGAACAATAGTCCGAATAATGTAAATAGTGTACAAAATTAGAAATTTATGGAAAAGTACAAACATTTTCATACAAATACTCTTGGAGAAAGTATTAATCTATCCCTTCTCTCCCCAGCTATAGGCTAAATAGCAGGACAGACTGAACTCTCTAGATGTGATTTTCAACTAGTACAGGAGAAGGAAAAATCTGAATTCAAAACCCTGATAAGGCACATATTTTAACTGTAACTAAGGTCCAGTTGGTAAAGTCACAGTATAAACTACAGGTTGGCTCTCTAAGTGTTGAAGAAACACAACTGGATCTGAGCAGATGGGCATGCTTGGGCAGCTATGATGAAAATGAGAAATCACACTGATAACCCGCTGTGCCTTAAAGTTGAAGCTGCCCTGATCATGAATCTAAAGCTGTAGATTGATTTGTTCTTATAACTTTGAGATAATTCCAAAGTAATTATCTAAAATGATCAGAGTTTGTGGAAGTAGAATAATTCAGGTAAAATTATTTTATAGGAAAAAAAAAAACCCAAACTTTTTTCTCTTTGACACAACTGATTAGAACAATTTGAAAGAACTGCAAACTTAGAAAACATTTTAAAAACATTTCAGCACAGAATATTAAAGTAACAAAAACTCATTCAATATTTTCTTCTCATTGTAACATAAATGAGGTTCATAGAAAATAAAAAAGAAGGGCAAGTAATTCCAGCATTGTTTGGTTAGTGATAGCCATCATGTATATTAAAATAGACATAAAGCAAGTAAAAAAAAAAGAAGAGAAAGTAACTCTGATATTGTTATGGTGAAGATAACCATCTATCATACATATCAAAATAAATTTATAGTCAGAAAAAAGGACAAATAAATCTGATATTGTTATAGTGTTGATAATCATCTATCCATCGAAAATGTATTAAAATAACATGTTTTTCTTTTCATTAGGAATTGAGGAGGAGATCTCAATATGCCTGTTGTACCCCTGGGGGGTGAAAAATCATGCATATACCAGATTTCAATTCAATCCATTCAACCATATGAGTATCATAATGATTTTCACTGAATGCTCCATATTTGTGGCCATATGCCATATTAAGCTAAGACTAACAAATACCTATTGGATACCTCAGAGTGGTGCCAGAGTGAGCCAGTTTAATAGACAGTTACTATAGAAGTAAATGCTATTCTCATTTGGGTGCCTCACTTTGGGCCTTGTACCACACCAAGCTAAGCTTAGTAAATATTTATCAAACATTAAAATTATAAAAGCAGGGAAAAATATATGAAATCATAAGAAGGAATGTACAAGAGTTTTATATAAAGTAGCATGACAGGTGTTTTATAAACATATGACCATCCTGATTAGATGGACATTAAAACAATTTCTCATTGTATTAAAAGTAACTTTGTCTTTCATCTGCATGATTCACAATGACGATGCAGTAAAAAGAATTATCAAACATTTTTATGAAAGCGTTCATTAATCTTTCAAGAAGTTTCATGTTTTATGTATATATCTAGAGGAATGTTTTATTTTACAAATATGGCCACAGTATGTTAATTGTATAAAAACATTCTTCTAGATATATGCATAAAGAATGCCATACATTCAGTTAAAAGTAAAAATGATCGTTGATAATGGCTAAAAGTATAGCCCGAAAGCCTTCAAACATACAGAACATTTGAACAATTTCCACATGATTTACATCCAGAAAAGAATAAAATTATAAGAACACAAGAAAAATTAAATAAAAAACTTAACTGCAGTACCTTGTCAGTCATTTTTAAAGAAACTAGTACAAAATTTGATGAGCAAATACACACACACACACATATATATATACACACACAAACAAACAGGTTTGGTTAAATAAATTAGACTTACTATGTCTGTTTATTTTCGTTTTAATGCTTTTGAGTCTATGAATCAATTTCTTGGTAGCTGTAGAAAACTGATGAAGAAAAATACCAAAATTTCATATTCCCTCAATTAAACATAAGGAACAAATGAAGTGTTCCTTTTGCTTACATAGGTTGGGCTGATGAAATTTAATATACACAGCCTCAAGAACTTATATATATATATATATATATATATATATATATATATATATATATATATAATAGGTTCTTGAGGCTGTGTATATTACATACAATGTATGTCCAACTGATGGTGTTGCTATGGGAAGTCCTTTGGGCCCTATTTTATCCAATATTTTCGTAGGCTATGAGCGACAGTTGTTCGACAAGGTCCATAAACCCTGTTTTTACATGAAGTATGCTGATGACACTTTCTCAATTTTTGATTCCAAAAGTGATGCTATTAATTTCTTGGTGGAACTTAATTCTTTTCATCCATCCCTTCAATTTACTATGGAGGTAGAGTGATGGGGCACTAACATTTTTGGATATTCTTGTTAAGCATAAGGATGGGGTTTTCTTTACTAGCATTTTTTGCAAACCCACATTCATGTGCTTATATACGAATTGGAATTTGTTTGCCCCCAAATCCTGTAAGATTTGGTCTAATCTCGATCCTGGTTCATCACACTTTGATGATCTGTTCTCCTAATCTGTTAGATGAAGAACTTGTTAGTATTCAGAATATTTTCGAAAATAATGGATATCACATCAATGTCATCAAACGTGTTTGTTATAGATAGTAAAATCAAATGTTTTAAGGAACCAGTGGTTTTGGGACCTAGTCGATGCCATATTTATTTAAAGTTATCTTGGCAGGAAATGTCAGTTATTATCTGACAGAATTTCAGCTTGTATCGCGTCATGTCACAATGCTGTTAAGTTGCGCACAGTTTTCAAACAAAATCTGCGTTCCCTTCCTTTAGTAAGGATCGTTTGTCCTATTTTCAGAAAAATTTAGTTGTCTATAAATTTAAATGCCAATGTGAAGCAACATACATAGGACAAACCAATCTGAGGTTGGAGACGCAGATTGTGCAACATGTTCCCACCTATTTGCATTCAAGTAGTTAAAAGCCAATCTTTAAGAACTACTCAAGCAGTCCACAATTCATCTATTGGACAGCATTTGGTGGACAGCCTGGACTGTGATGCCAACTATAAAGACACATGATTTTCAATTCTACACAACGCTTGCTCAGTTTACCATCTCCGAGTTCTTGAGGCTGTGTTCATAAAATTTCACCAGCCATGACTGTGTAGGTAAAAGAAGCATTTTATGTGCTCCTTACAGTTGTTGGAGGGAATGTGAATTTTTCCATTTTATACTCTTGTAGAACTTGCCTTCCCCCAGCTTTTTTTAATTATTTACAATTAAAATTTACTTTATTTTAATTGCGTTCCAACTTTCCCCCCTCTTTCATTATTATGGTTGTGTCCTTGATTGTTTTCCAATTTGCCAATGAATACCTTTGAAAAAGTGTTGGTTGAAAGGTTCCTTAGGTGTAAAATAACAACCATTTTGTTTAAAATCTGTGTTTTATTTCTGTGGGTACAAATCTCTTTTTGTATATATAAATGTATGTATAAAGAGATTCCTCAAGTGTGCTGGGATCCAAAAGCCGGATAAGGTGATAAAGGCTTGTGGTGAAAAAGCGGTGAAAGGAAGTGTATGAATTACAAAAAATTCTTATTGAGTCGCATCCAATTAACATAGACCGGTTGCAATGTAACATCATCCGGCTGTTGCGGGCCCACAGTGTGGAAAGGTACTGATCTTAATGAGCCAAAACTTTGCTGAAGCACGGCGCTCAGCTGAAGATTGCAGCTGGTCTGGAGTACTTGATGTGTACTAGTGTTCCATATATATATGTGTGTGTGTGTGTGTATGCCTGCATGCAAGTGGGTGGGTGGTGTAATGGATAACAGCTCAGAATGAGAAATCGTGCACATACTCCTGGGAAATACATGAATCGTCCAAGATATGGGGAAATGGTAGGACAGACTAGGTCCTATAGCCTTGCCTAACAACCAGCCTAGAATTACGATAATCCACAATATATATATATATATCAACCTATACCCACAGAAGAAGAAAATAGACTTAAATAGAGAGGATGACATTTTACCTTTAGGAAAGCGTTTTGGTCAACACTTTATCAAAAGGAGAACGCTGGTGTATGGAACAAATAATCAATGATACACTTGTAAATAGCAAATGAAAAGGGAAAATTGGAATACGATTAAAATAGATTTTAATTGTAAACAAAATGATGACTAAAAACAAAAATTATAAATATATATATATATATATATATATATATATATATATATATAATAAAAAAGGATCAAACACTAATATTCCATGGTTATAATTTATTACATTGGAATCATAATCATGATCCAATTCATCAGACCTACAAATTCAAAAAGAAATTGGAATATATAACTCTGGGTATAAAAAATAAAATTTTAGTGAGAGTGTATGTGTGGGAGTAGGAAACAAGTGTGAAAGGAAAATTTATAAAATAGAGAGAGGTGTAACAGAAGAAAGAAGAACAGGAAGGCCTAAAGCTGAAGGTGGGGATTAAAATTTAACAGAGAAAAGTTTTTAAAGAGAGGAGCTAAATAACGGTTTAAGTGAGTGAGATACAGATAAATATGAATTATTTTTCAATGTATAATTTGCTACTGATTAGCTGACCTAAATTATTATAATTTATTACATTACTTTCATTCCATACATATATATATATATATATATATATATATATATATATATATATATAAAATATGAACATATAAGTCAACACTTAGAGGCGACAGTCTGTTTCATGCTATATGCAATCATCAGGCCACGTGTGCTGTTATTTTTTCTCGGCTATTTATACATATACGGGTCAGTGGTGCATTGTGGGTAGTCTATTATGCCGGTTATTTTACCGGAAGTCATTTATTTATTTATTTGGGTTAAATTATTTTGTTTGTTTTTATCTAATTTTATTTTTTGTTTCTTATTTTATTTATTTATTTACTTATTTTTTAATCGGTGTTTTTTATTAATGTAGTAAAAATTTGTTTATATCACTTATTTAATAGTTTTGTTTTGATTTGAGAATTTAATTAAAGCTATTTGTTCCGTTTGGGGGTTGGTTGTTGTAGTTTTATTCTAACTATTATTTTTTTAACTATTATTATTACACACGCTCTATCTCTGATATCGAGCACTTTATCCCATAAATATAGCACACCTTAAGACTATATTTCTTCATATATATATATATATATATATATATATAATAAAACCATTTCACTAAGGTTTTATTTGTTGGTTGAAAATGATTTTAGAAAGAATACAAATTAAAGAAAGAATGCACAAAACCAAATCTTCTGAATCAGAATGAGATCAAAATAATAAAATAGGGGACAAGAGAAACTTATTATCATTATTATTATTCTATTTCGTCTATTCCAACAGGTGTGATTTGGTAATTTGTTTGGATTAATTAATTTTGCTTATTTTATTGTTATTTTGTTTACTTGTTTATTTATTTGTTTTTATTTTATTTTTTCCGTTTTCAATTTTTAAGTAACGTAGTAAAAATTTGTCTGCATTTTGAGATGAGCTCGGATCTTTTATTTAATAATTTATTTTGGTCTGGGAAAGTAATGATAGCTATTTTTTCCTCCAAGCAAAGTTTGCAAGTTTTTGATTGGTTGTTGTAGGCTGGTGATCTTTTCCTTATTCAGCAAACAGGAAAACTTATTGCAGCAGTTATTCATGCTCTCATGCATATCTGGAGTCATCCCACATTTCAATGTTGTTAGAAAGATTCGGAAACTTAATGTTTCTTACAATAGGAGTCTAGTAAAGGAGAGATTTTAATTTCACTTGTTCTCTTTACTAAAACAAAACCTTAGCACTTAGTCATGTGATTCTCGCAAACTTGCAGCTGATTATCTGAAAAAAAGTACTCCCATGTGTGATATCCACCTGAAAAAAGCCAAAGAATATATGTGCTAAAAATATAAAAGAATAAGAATAAAACAATATATGTTCTAAAACCTAGAATAGTACAAAGGTAGATAGAATAACGAAAATACTTAATCACAGATTTTCAGACAATACAGGAAGGTTGAAAAATATGTCATCTGAAATTTTGTTTGAAAAAAAGAAATATTAAAAAATATACAGAATAATAAAAATGACTGAATCTTGATAAAAAACAAGGCATATGTGAACCCTTAAAATTTTTTTATTTTTCATTAAGTACTTAGATACTTTTTTGTTTTTGTTGATTAATATCAGCAACCAAATTCCACAATACCTGAAATAGAAGAAAAAAACGAGTTTCTTTTTTTAAAAAATGCAAGCATTTAATAAATATGAATGTTTTATAACATTCATTAGTTTAAACAGCAACACAAAGGTTTCTTTTAATGAATTTTAATGAATTAAAAAAGATGATGGATTGTTCATTTAATGACAGCAGAGACCAAAAGATACAATCCAATTTTCCATGTACACAAAAACAAAAAAAAGAATGGAGGTTTGAGCAATGTTGTGGGGTCTGGATTTCAGCTCAGAGTGAGAAATCACAGAGACAAGCTCAAATTTCAATCAATTCCATTACATTCACTAACACACAAATGCCCTTGGTAAAGATATGTATCCATCTCTTTGAATAGCGGTAGAGACTAGGTCCTATAGCCTTGGTTGGCAACCAGTCTACCGCAGAAAGAAATGGCAACCTACTGAGAGAAAAATTTCTCCCTAGTTGATTAAGAATCAAAAGACATGATAATGTATAGCACTTAGCTGAAAAGGCAAAATGCTAAAAAACAAAAAAGATTAGCAAAAAGAAGTTATAAGGATTTGTAATGGTATTTATACATAAATATAAATAATGTTTTCTGAACTGGGTAGACAGATTTCATTGGCCTTGGTTGGCAGTCTGTCTAGGAGAAGAATTACTCTGATTTCAAAACCAGGGTAAACAGGACTCTTTAGTCATCTTGATGTCAACCCTTCAAATGATCACTGGCTTCATCTCTGTGATCATGACAGAGTTATGATCAGAAAAGGATTTTGGGCCCACCAATGACATTTTTTTTTCCCTCATTGAGACAGAGGACATGTGAGGGTGGAGCAAAGGATAGTGGCTTGGAATGAGAAATTGGAGAGCAGAGTTTGAATTCTAGTCAAGTTCGTTACATTCACTTATGCACAAATACCTTTGGGGAAGATAGAAATTGATCTCTTCTCCCCCAGTTATGGGTTAATTAGCAGAGCAGACTGATCTCTCTATCCATGGTTGTCAATCAGTCTGAGAGAAGAATAATTCTGGATTCTAAAATGTAACAATTGTCCATTGTCCCTGACCCTCAACATTTAGGATGGGAAGAAAAAAAAAAAAAAAAAAAAAGTAGAAGTTATACAGAAACCCTACCCAACTGTCTGGGGTGACAAATTAAATTATGGGAGATTTGGGGGTGAGGTCATGAGGTCACTGCAGTAACTTTAGTTGAAATGTTCTTGAATGGGCATCAAAAATCAACATCAAAGTTGTTTATTTACATTATTTACACATGGACTATAGTCTTCATCTTTGTTGTTGCTGTTATCACAGTGTTTCGATCATTGTACCCTTCAGCCTTCGTCAGGTGCTCATCAATCTGAGTAAAATTCAGGGGTAATAACCTAGTGAATTAAAGCATTAGTTTGTGAATTTGACTTTGGTGACATAGTAATTGTGAGTTCAATACCTGGACTGGGCAGTGTGTACTTGAACTCAACGGAAAAAGGCAAGCAATAACTAAGCAGTACTAAATAAAAACTAGACAAGATATCTGGACATGGTCAACAGAATGAGAATCAATCTACACCCCACCCCCTAGATTAAATAAAGTATTCAGTTCAAATGAAATGTTTACCTGGATTAACAAGCATCTGATGACATCTGGAGGGTACGACAGCCTAAACATTGTGATAACAACAACAAAAATGGGGATATTAGTCCAAGTGTTAATAATGTAAATAATGATAACTCCTTATCCTAAAAATTCAGACAGAAGGCAATCAGGTGATAATAACAACAAAGATGAAGACAATAGTCTGCATATAAATAATGATGACTAAAAAAGATTAAAATAAAAAGAAATTGAAATAGTCAAACTTTGTAATAATGGAAGATGAAATTCTGTTGAATTTCTGTCTGACTTTTTGGGATGAGGAACTATTTACATTTGGACTAATGTCCACATCTTTGTTGCTATTATTACAATGTTTCAGCTGTTGTGCTCTTTGGTTTTCTTCAGGTGTCTGTCAAATCAGGTAAACTTCAGGGAATTCATTCTACAAGAAGATTAAAGTATTAGCTTATGAATTTGGTGTCAGACTGAATTCAATTCATGGGTAAGGGTAGTACAGACTTGGATTCATTGGAAACAGGGTGAATTAATAACAGAACAGTACAAAAAAGAGAACAAGATGAGATTTCGCTATTGCACAATAAAATTAGTATTAACCGACTGCTGTTGGAAAATTTTCAGGATCTACTTGTATGATGAATATACAATGTCAACTTCCTCTTATAATATCTATTCTTTTTATTAGAACTTCTAACAATAACAGTTTTTTAATCATTTCACCCCAAACAAAGTAATAAAGCCACTGAGACACAAGGGATTATTTGCATGATATACCTATATGATAAATACACCATGTGAATTTCATCTATTAATAATTGTTTTTATTATAAATATTTAAAATAACTAATTTAGTCGTATGAGATTTTATTATGCAACTTAAGGGGGGTTCATCAGTTTCATATTGTAAATAAATATATAGAATAGTAGATTTATTGGTATTGTTTTTCATTTCAAATATATAAAGATTGCTTTGGGTCACAAGAAAGATACAACTTCAAAAGATAAACAGAATAAAGTTGAATAAAAATAATAGGACAATTAAAAAGAAATTAAAAATATTAGTAAAATAAGAAGAAAGTTTTAAAAATGTTACAAAAAGGAATATGGGAAAAACTAAAAAGGAGTAAAGTGAATACGAGAAAAGTTTTGATGTTGGTGTTGTAAATGTAGAGAGAGAAGATATAGAATATTAATAACATTGGCTAAAAGCATGAAAGCAACAAAACTTACCACTTTTTTAACTAAATATCACAAAGATAAACATGTCAATTGGTTGAAGAAGACATGAAAAACTGATTTATCACCAGTAATTTTTGAACGACAAATGTTGAGCTACATTGATTGGGTTTGATGCTGGATCCTTTAGAAAAATGATTCCCAATGTGGGGTACATGCCCCACCGGCAGGGCATGATAATATTTTGATGGGGCATGCATAGGATATGCACTCTTTTCTGAGTGTTGTTGAAAACAGTATGCCTGCCTTATGTGAAGGGGTTATCAGAGAAAATACAAAGGATCTGCAGTCCATATAACATCAGGACAACCTTCAAAAGCGTGACAACACTTTGCAGGTATCTCTCACAAGTGAGACCCCCCACAGAGGAACATGACTAAAAGACTGTGTGTACGCGCTATCCCGTGCAACTGCGGAAAGGAATATAAAGGAGAAACAGGCCGCCCCCCTCAAGGTAAGGCTTCAAGAACACCAGAAAGCTGTAAATTGAGAGGGGAAGTAGAAAAAAAATCAGGCGTGGCTGACCACGTATGGAGAGAGAATGGAGATCACCGCCCCCTGTGGGATCATGTTGAGATCATAGACAGGGAACACCATTGGAAAATTCGTAAACTTAAGGAATCAGCACATATGCTAGGCCACAAAAATCTCCTGAGCCAACCAAGCATAGAAATAAATACAATATGGGAACCAGTAATAAGGAGTGCCAGAGAAAAGCAATGATAACAAAGTTGCAATATGAACTCTGGTAAAGACATGCAATGATAACAACAAAAATTGCAATATGAGCACTGGTAAAAATGATGCTGAAAATATTAGGTTTATAATACTCAGAAGTTCATACATAGATGTCCTCAAGGACACATGGCACAGTGGATAAAGGCATTGGTTAGATCCAGTGACAGACCCAAAGAAGGTGAGTTCAATTAAGGTTAAGGTTAAGGCAGTTAAGGTTAAGGCAGTGGAGAACTTTCAGAGGGAAAATTAGCAGGAGATAACTGATAACTGACATCCATCAAACATGGCACGTGGAACTAGAACAGTCTACCCCAGTGATCAAAATAAAGGGTTCAGTTCGAAATTCCAACCACCTGAAGAAGGCTGGAGTGTACAACGGCCGAAACATTGTGACAAATATGGCGACAAAGATGAGGACAATAGTTCGACTAATGTAAATACTGTACATAATACCTCATCTCAGAAATATAGACAAATTTCTATATATTAAGAGTTTTGGAGGAAAGATGCATGACAAAGTGGAAAATGTCTTTGTGTGACACATTTCAGGCCTTAGGAAGAGAGGTTTGTTTATACTGATGCAACGACACATACACACAAACAAGAGATGCTGGAAATTTTAAATTTACAAAAAAAAAAAAATTTAATATGTTTTGGGTCTATAATCTAACCAATTTTATTTAGATCATTTTTTCCCCCATCATCTTTGTTATTAAATATCCCACATTGTGATAACAGAAAATCAGCCAAGAATGGTGAAACATTGTAAGAACTTGGAGGTAAATTTACTGCAGCTGAATTAGCAATTAAAGCATTTTCTAAACATTTTAATCTTACTGAGTTATTTTCTTTTTTAATTACAGTAGCATTTTTTATATCAAAATTATGGTCAGTCTCATTACAGAGAGCTACTTACTAATGCATTTAATGCGTTGTTTTTTTTTTAAAATGTCCCCTCTTTTGTGTTCATATAATCTTTTATTTAAACATGTTGATGTTTCTCCAATATATTCTTCCCAGCAATATGTTGCTGACTGGGGCAGGAAATGGCTTGTAAACTTTAATGCCGCCAAAACATTTAGCCACCATTGGGAAACCTCCCTGCCTCCTATCAGCATGGCTGATGCTCAATTCCATGAGAGCATCTTTCTGTGCCTTCTTGGCCTCATGTTTTCAAAAAATAAGTTTTTAAAATTTTTTAGATGTAAAAATAAAAAATTATGCATTTTTTTTATATATAATCTAGTGCATTTCATTTTTCTTTTTATCATCATTGCTTCTAAATATCCCATATTGTGATAATAGAAGATTTGCCAAGAATGGTCAAATGTTGTAAGAACCTGGACACAAATTGACTGTGGATGATTGAGCGTTTAAAGTACTTTCTATACATTTTTGTCTCAGTGAATTGTTTTCATTAGAGTAGCAATTTTAAATAAAATTGTGGCCAGTCTCATTATGGTGAGTAACTAATTGATTTAATATATTGTTTTGTAAAATATCCCTTTTATGTTCATATAATCTCTTTTGTATTCATATAATCTTTTATTTAAACATTTTGAGGTTTCTCCAATATATTCTTTTTGGCAATGTGATAGAGTAAATTTTTTTTTTAAATGTCTTTTGCTGGCAATCCTTGCATCCACAGTAAATTTTAGTCTACATTCAACTATTCTTGGCAGATCTTCTATTATGACAATGTGGGATATTTAATAACAAAAGTAATGGAAACCAAAAGGAAAAAAAAAGAATATAAATGAAACTGGTTAGCGCATTAAATTTTTTTTTTTCTCTAAACTTAAAATTTCCAGTGTCTCTCATTTGTAGGTATGTGTAGTCACATCAATGTAAACAAACCTACTCCAATGAAGTCCTGAAACAAAATGTGGCACACAAAAACTTTTCCCACTTTGTCATACATTTTGTACTATATAACTGTGGATCAATATGTCCATAATCTAACATAGTTCTTTGCTGAATTTAAATATTTATTTAGTAGTTTGTGTTTGTCTGAGAAGGTAATTATAGCTATTTTCTCCTGCATATAATTGTGGCACCATGCATAATTAGAAAACTGAAAAGAGATATTCATAAATATATGATTTGTTTTTTCGGTTTGTTAAACATTTGATAATTATTTAGAGCTGAAAAATATTTCGAGGTTAGGAATAATTCTTTCTTTACATTCAGGCGATCTGAGAGAAAGGAAGAAAAGAAGAAGAAAAGGAAGGAAAGAAAGGAGAAAAATAAATAATACGAAACCAGGTCGTAAGCGAAAACACACACGCTCGACTGGCACATATCAGATGTCAAAAATATCAGGTGAAGCACCTGACCTACTTCCGTGTCCGCGGAGGATGGGAGTTTGTTATCAATTTGGTTGAAGAAATAAAAGTTTAGAGACAATGAAAAAAATATGATAGGTAACAGGTGGGAAGTTTATCTAAGGATATACAGACAATCCCAGAATTGAAAATATAGCCACACAAGGTGATGTAGAAATGCTTTTTGAGATAATTAAGATTTTGTTGTCAAGCTCCGAGTGAAGGGAAAAAAGCCACCCAGGGTGATGTCGTTTTTTTTTAGATAATACAGATTTTTATTATCGGCCGGAGGAGAATGAAATATTTTGTTGCGTTCAGAGAAACGCCGACAGGTCTAAGAAATTCTTTTCTTAGATCGTATCCAATTAGCGGTAGGCTGTTTGACAGATACCGCGTGTAAAAAAAAACCAGGATCGTCATTTCGGTCACATACGAAAAGGGCAGTTTAAGTTTTTGTTTTTTTTAAGCAAGGTGTTTCCCCACTCCCAGAACAAAGCCACGGATTGTCCAAGCCCGATTAAAGACGTCACGAAGGAAGGAGGAAAGATACCGACCAGAGTCTCATTGGCCGAAGGCGGCCACATGATACATGAGGGAGGAGGAGAGACACCCGACCAGGACCCCATTGGCCGAGAGCGGTCACATGATGTGCGAGGGAGGAGGAAAGATGCCCGACCAGGACCCGATTGGTCGAGAGCGGTCACCTGACATACGAAGGACCAGGGGAAGTGGGGTATACGCCCCCCAGAGGCACAGTAAGGAAGTAGGAGTGAAAGTAAGTTACCGAAAATGGAAAATCCTAATCAGAAATAATACGTCTTTAGAATTATCAAGAAAACCCTGGCGCCGACAGACCCACCCCAGTTTTTGACTGCCTCAATAAAAGCGGGACCCCAACCGACAGAAATCAGTTGCAGTTGCGCCGCGGATGAAGAGGGAGTTTGAGCGCGGGCGGCGGGCCCGGTTCATTGCCCCCTTGCGGGCAAGAGAAGCCGAAGTGAAGCAGCTCGTTTGGCCTAAGTGCAGAAGTTGGAATCAAACCAAGCCGAAGTGAAGAAATTCGTCCAACCCAAGCCGAAGTGAATAAGCTCGTCCAACCGAAGCCGAAGAGAAGAAGTTAATTCGCGCACTGACAGCGGAGATGAGTGAACAATAATTCAGACTCTGAAGAGAGAGTTAGTTGCAGCCACGGACGGCGAGAGAAATCAGTCGTGAACGACAGGTAGAGATCAGCGCCCAGTGTTGAAACCAACCCACACCCCGAAACGCAAATTTCTAGAGAGCAAGCAACTCGAAGCCTTAAAGTTGTATGGTAGAAGCTTGGTGCCACGGTCCACAGAACGGGTCGGGAGGTAGGAATAATCTTGTGTAACGAACAATTAGATATAAAAAGTTGTTACCTTTTTCTTCCATATTTTTGACCTTGTGAGTTTTATTTATCTTGTGTGTTATCACCCCCGTTGGACTCAGCTTGCATACGGCCCAATCCCTGTTTGATCCCGTCTGTTGGGAACAACGAGGCTGGTATTCATCTAACCAAAGGGTTAGAACGTCACACTTGGAGCAGCGAGGAGCGAACAGCTGGCGTCGCGAACGGGATCGAACGACACAGTCGACGCTGCGACCAGGGGGGGACGACGTCACAAATGGTGCCGTGACCAAAGGATCAACCCTGAGACAGCCACGTCACGTCACATCGATCGACCGCCGTTGCTGAGAAATTTCAAATAGGACTCAAAACGACCCGGGACCGAAAGGAACGAGAACAGAATCGTCTGTAAGATAGGACACTTTATTTTATTTCCCAACCTCGATTGTTGCTGCGTAGATTGTCTTTCTCTTTAAATATGTCGGAGTATGATTCAGATAGAGCAGTGGGGGATGAAGAGGGAGTAAGACAAGGGTTGTCAGTTGATTTAAGAAAGCTGTTAGGTGGACCGAGGGTCCCAGCATTTGACGGCAGCGGGAAAGAATTTAAAAACTGGCTGGCAATCCTGGAGAAGAGCCGAGTTATTTACGAACTTTCAGACCACGAAACCCTGTATTTGGCATACGATGCCACAAAAGGGAAAGCGTCTGAATTCGTGAAGGAGCTCTTGGAGAGTCAACTCCACTTATCTTGGGAAAGGTTAAAGGGACTATTGACCAAGGAATTCGCCGACGAGGGCAAGGCTATAGAGGCCATGAGGGCCCTCCTAAAACTGACACAGCTGCGGGACGAAACCCCGGGAGAATTGGGGGCCCGAGCAGGGAAGCTGTCATCATTGGCCTTCCCGGAAGTGATCAGAGACAATGCGGTTATGCAGGCCCAACTAGCGGACCTGTATGTAGAGGCGCTAAGTGACGAGCGTGTTCGTCACGACGTGCTAAAAGAGGGACCGCTGAGACTGTCGGCAGCAATAGAGCTGGCCAAGGAGAGCCAGGGCGTATGGGAAAAGGTGAAGAGGTGTGGAAGGAAACAGATACTAGGTCAGGAGGCCGGAAGAAGTGGGGTAAGCGGAAGATCCCCCGCGTGGAATCAGAAGGTTAAAGTAGAAGTAGATCAGGCTGAAGTATGGGAAGAAGACCCCAATAGAAAGGCATGGTCGACCAGGCATGGCTTTTATAAGCCCACGCCGGGTCGATACGGGCTGGTCTGCTGGACCTGTGGGCACGAGGACCACAGGGCGGCGGAATGTCCGACGAAGTGGGGGTTGCCCCCAGACTTCGATCGTGACAGGTGCACCAGGTGTGGTAAGAAGGGACACCTGGCGAAGTGGTGCGGACTGAGGAAGGGTGCCCCACCGATATTAACAAAGAAGGCTGAGCCCAATAAAAGCCAGCGGGCCACCCCGGAATTAAGAGGGAGGGTGGCCCAGTTAAAAAGAAGAGAAATAAAAGCTTGGACCAGTGGTCGGGCGAACCGCTTGGATAGAGGACAGGTTCCCCCGGGAGTAGACACAAGGCCAACCCAGTTGAAAAGGAAAAGAGCAAAATGTTGGACATGTGGTCGGGCGGGCCACTTTGCGGCAAGCTGTCCGACAAGAAGGTGCTGGTTTTGCAGGAGGCCGGGACAACTGAAGAGAAGCTGTATCCTTAGAAACAGCCGCGGGAGACTGGGAGAGGTCCGGCCGGGGTCGCCCAGGTGCAGGCGGCGCAGGACTCCACCTCATGAGAAAAATGAAGGTGATTTATTACTACCGGCGCCTATGGCTGGGTTAACCCAAGGGTGGGGACCCAGGAAGAGGAAAGCTCAAGTGTTCTCTTCGCTAACGCAAGAGAAAGAACTATCCTGTAGAACGGAGATATGGGGTAGGGCGATGAGAGCTCTGGTGGACACAGGAGCATCTGTGTCATTGATGAGAGAGGAAACATACAGGCGGGTGAAACGGAAGAGAAGGTTACGGGAAGCGGACATAGAGGTCACGCAAGCAGATGGAGCCCCCCTGAAGATAAAAGGAATGGTGAGGCTCCCGGTGAGGATTGGGAGGGTGAAGAGCACCCAAAAATTTTACGTAACCCCCGACCTGTGTACAGAGGCAATCTTGGGAGAAGATTGGCTCCGGAGCCAGAGGGCCCAGATCGAGTTTAATCCTCCTGTGTTGGTGGTGAACGGCGAGAGAACGCCATTGGGATGCCTACCAGAGGAAGAGATAACAATAGTGGTGGAGGAAGATGTAAAGCTACCCCCTAGGACGGCGGTGTCGGGAAAGGGTAGGTTAATGTCAGGAAAAAGGGTATGGAGAGGACCCCTGCAGTTGGTCCCTGTAGAAGGAAAGGGCCTAGAAGAGAGCGAGGTAACCCTGTGCGAAACGGTGGTGGAGGCAGCTGAATTGGTGCCCATTATGATGGTGAATCAGGCCCAAAAGACTATAAAGGTTAGGAGAGGGGAGGAGATAGGGAGAGCGCTTCCCCTACGGACTCTGAATCGGGTGAGATTCGAGGAGGAACGAAGGAAACTTGTAGAGCAAACAGAAGGAATCGTAGACGAAGATATATTAGCACCGGATCAATTTAGAACCAGAGTGGGGGGGTCTGTTGAGGGACAATCGAGATGTGGTAGCCCAGTCAGACAAGGAACTAGGCCAGACCCACACAGTCAAAATGAAAATCGACACCGGAGATCACCCCCTGTGAAATTAAAACCCTACCGGACACCTATACATAAAAGACCCCTTGTAGAAGAGGCGGTGGAAGAGATGTTGGAAGCTGGGATGATCGAAAGATCGATCTCCCCTTGGAGCTTCCCAATAGTAATAGTGGGTAAGAAAGATGGCGGGCACCGTTTCTGTGTAGATTTTAGAAAACTAAATTCTATATCGAAGCCGTTAGCGGTGCCATTGCCACTGATAGATGACATATTGGCATTATTAGGGAAGGCAAAGTACTTCTCTACGTTGGACTTGAGGTCCGGGTATTGGCAGGTAGCCCTTGATGAGGCTGACAAGGAGAAGGCCGCATTTGCGTGTCACCTGGGACTGTTTCAGTTCAGGGTGATGCCATTCGGTTTAGCTAATGCCCCGGGAGTCTTCCAACAGCTAATGTCAATAGTGTTAGGAGGATACGAGAGCTTTGCCATGGCGTATTTGGACGATATCTTAATATTTTCGGAAACAGTGGAGCAACACTTTTTCCATTTAAGACAAGTGTTGGGAAGGTTAAGAAAACACGGCTTAAAATTAAAATCGTCAAAGTGTCAGTTTCTGAAGGAAGAGACTAGGTATTTAGGCTTCGTCATAAACGGAGACGGTATTAAACCCGACATGGATAAGGTAAAGGTCATAAGGGAAATGCCAGAGCCTAAGACAGTGAGGCAGGTAAGAGGTTTTATAGGAGCTATAGGCTACTACCGACGCTTCGTCCCGGCATTTTCAAGAATTGCCATACCACTAGTAGCCCTGACGAAGAAATACGCTAGGTTCAAGTGGACAGAGGACTGTCAACGGGCGTTTGATACGCTAAAGGAACAGTTGACAGCCGTCCCACTGCTGACGTACCCAGACCTCAGCAAGCCCATGGTATTATACACGGATGCCAGTGAGCAGTGTGTAGGGGCAGTACTTACCCAGCCGTGTCCCGATAAAGAAGGACCAGTGCCAGGCATACCAGAGGAAGTACCGATATACTTCCTCTCCCATAAGCTCTCAGAGACACAACAGAGATGGCCAGTAATAGAAAGGGAAGCATATGCCATCATGTATGCTCTCCAAAAACTGGACTACTATTTGAATGGTGCGGTCTTTACTATAAAAACAGACCACAAACCTCTGCAGTACCTATTGCAGGCAGAGTGGACAAATAATAAGAAAATTCAACAATGGGCACTTAAGTTAAGTGGCTACCACTGTAAGATAGAGTATTTGGCAGGGAAGGAAAAACACGTGCGCAGATTTACTCTCAAGAATACCGAAACAACTGGAAGAAAGATCTGTAAAAAAGTAGAGCAGGGAGTAGATGATAAAGCCTATAGAATAGGAGTAATTAACTCTAATAAGCTAAAAGATCGCCCTATGTTAGAATCGGACGAAGAAGGGGACGCCCAGATAATAACCGATCCCTACTGGACAGAAGGAATTGAGAAGGAGCAGGCAGACAGTGAAATAGCTGCTCTGAGAGAAAAGGGTGAAGGCAGGAGAGACCACCAAGTATGCCATAATAGAGGAAAGGCTGTATTATCTCTCAGGCAGGGATGAAGAAGTCAAGCCCAAGTTGTATGTGCCCAAAAGTTTAAGACCAGAGATATTGGAACAGTGCCACGAGAGGTTGGGTCACATGGAAATTGATAGGACATGTGATCTTATAGGAAGAAAGTACTATTGGCCCAAACTGTACGGAGAGGTCACTAACTATGTTCGGAGTTGCGTAGTGTGCCAGTCGCAGAGCAGAAGGCAGGAAATGGCACCTTTGGAGGAAACGGACGTACCAAACTTCCCCTTCGAGAAGGTGAATATGGATGTATCAGGACCATATGGGGAAACTGCACAAGGAAATAACTATATAGTGAGTTTTGTCGATTGGCTAACAAATTGGCCTGAAGCATTTGCAGTACCTGACAAAAAGGCCAGAACTGTGGCCGGGTTGATAATAAGTGAAATCTTCCCCAGGTACGGCGCCCCTGTGCAATTGGTAACAGATAATGGCACGGAGAATGTGAACAGCATAATGAGAGAAGTTCTGACAGGTTTGAATATAGAGCACGTAAAAACATCTCCATATCACCCCAAGGAAATGCTAAAGTGGAAAGGTTTCATAGAACCTGGGGAGATGTATTAGCCAAGCTGGTTAGGGAGAACACTGGAAATTGGGACTTGTATTTGACGCAGGCTCTGGCGGCCGTGAGGTTTACGATAAACGAAACCTCCAGATTTTCTCCTTACTTTTTGTTGTTTGGCAGAGACGTGGTCCTGCCTGTGGATAACCTACTGAAGCCCCAAAGAAAGTATATGGGAGAAGATCATCATCAACTATTGCTGGAACAACAACATAAGATATTTGTACAGGCCAGAAGAAGAATAAAGAGGGCCCAGAAGAAAAGAAATGAGAGAGTGAATGCTGAAAGAAAGGTAGTAGAATTGAAGGTTGGAGACCCTGTCTACTATAAAATCCACCAGAGGGAAGGAAAACTGGACCAGAGATGGGAACCGTACTACCGGATAGTAGAGCAGACAGGTCCAGTATCATATGTAATATGGGATCAAGTGGCAGGACGAGCGAGGAGGGTTCATGCCAATGATCTGAAGAAGGCTGAAATAGCTAACCTGGAAATGAGCGAGCCGAGGCCTAAGAAGGCAAGGACAAGGAAGGTAACTCTGGTTGAACCAGGAGAAATGGAGACGGAAGAAGATTTCGAAGAAGATGAGGAGATAGGTCGACTTGACCAGATAGACGAAGCGATCCGAGTGACGGAGTTGGAACCCTCAGCGGGGATTAGCGATGTTCAGTCGTCGACTGAATCGGTGCAGAGAAGACCCTGTGAGGTCGCCATCGCGCCCCCATGTCCAAAGAAATGGAAGAGAAAAACGAGGAGATCCAATCAAGCAGTCGAGGGCTCTAAAAAGAGGCACCCTGAACAGGACGAAGGGTCCAGCGAGTGGGAGGAGGAGGATCAAATACCCCTTTCCCAGCTCAAGGAAAGGATAAGGAACAGGAGAGATTTAGACATAGAGTCGAGAGGTATTGAAGACATTCGATGCGAAGACTCTAAACAGAAAGAAGAATCAGGGGATGAAGAAGAGGACAAAACACCTCCCGGACGGGAGTTAAACACAGAGGGAAGGTTAGAGGTTGAGCAGGAATCACCTCGGGAGATGGGATCAAGAGGGGTGAATAACCCCAAATCTCAGTAGAACAAGAGGGCTGTGCAGAATAGAAGCATTTAGTGTCGACAAGATAACGACACTGGCTCATCCAAGAACCTGATGGCTGACTACGGTGGATGTGGATGGAGGGGATGGAGTCGCGGGCTGCACCTCACAAGGGACGGAAGAAGATTATTGGCATTGTTGATTGGCCATCAGTGGTGTCATGAAGTACGACCTTTGGAGTGAGCGCCACGCACACCTGACCAGACCATTCTGTCTGCTAGAGGTTAGCTAGAGGAGGGAAGAGCTGAACTTAGTAAGAAATTATGAAATAATTGAGTAATGAGTCGAGCGAGACTGAGTGGTTGTGAAGAATAACAACAAGAGAATTTTTGTTACCTTTCAGGAATGATCAAGATGAAAGGGTTGATGATGACGATGATGGTGGTAGCCACGCTGATGGTGACGATGGCGGAAGCTGGGAAGCGCAGCCGAAACACGAGCGAAGTAATAATAACCAGGTCTAAGTGGTTGGTCACATTCGTGATAGATTTGAACCTGTATGAGCCGCTACTAAATAAGTTAGGAAACGAGCTAACGCAACTGGATGCAGCCCGGTTGAAAGTAGGACAAGATTATCCCCAGCAAAAAGGGTATCTTAGTTTATTGCACTCCCTAGAATCAGGAGCCACTATGATAGAGGCTCAATGGAGGGACATGCAAAACTACCTGCAGGGAATAGAGTTACTGCAGACGCGGGAAAGAAGATCAGTAGTTCCGATTGTGGGAAAAGCGTTGAGTGTCCTGTTTGGAACAGTGACTGAAGATGACGTTAAATTCATAAGAAGGAAACTGGGAGAAGTGGAGGTAAACCAGAGGACGCTTGCCCAGGTGGCAAGGGAGAGTGTGACAATATTAAATGTGACAAGGTTAGAAGTGGCCAAAAATAGAGCCAGAATCAATTGGTTAATAGACAACCTGGCAAGGTTGAGACAAGAGGTAATTAATAATACAGAAACTGTAATGATTGAATTACAGGAAATGAGCGGATTCATGCAAAAATATTTCCAGCTGATGACAATTACGAATAAGGTACGACAAACTAGTCAGTCGTTGACGACCTTGCTGGAACATGTGAGAGCGCAATTAGACATGCTGTCATTAGGACACCTCTCCCCAAGCATAGTAAACCCGGGTCACCTAAGGGAAGCGCTACTCGGAATACAGGCCGAGTTACCCCACCATTTAAGGTTGCCAGTGGACTCCACCAAAGAATTGTGGAAATATTATAATGCACTAGGATGTGTGACCTTGTTAGAAAATAGGCGACTATTGGTTGTGATATCTGTTCCGTTGTTAGATAGCGAGAGTATATTCGAGATATACCAGGTTATAAACTTACCCATTCCCTACCCCAGAAGAGATCAAGGTTTGGGAATGATAGCAAGGTACAAGGTGGAAGCAGACTACATAGCTTTAAATTCGGGGAGAACGAAATTCATGTTGCTATCAGCTGAAGAAGCTGGAAGGTGTAGAGATGATGCCCTAGGGACTTGTACCTCGTTAAGCCCTATCTATAAAACTGGTAACCGCAGAATGTGCCTACTAGAATTGTTTGAAGGGAAGGGGGAAGGAATCAAAAGAACCTGCCAAGTGGAGGTATTAACAAACACGGCATTACCACAAGCTATCAGTGTTTCAGACGGGGTGTGGGCAGTAGCCACACAGAAACCTATCAGCTTGTCTAGGGTATGTGGGGGAGAGTCCACAAGGACATTAAGAATAAGGCCACCGTTATCCCTGTTAACGCTACCCATGGGATGTTCGGCGGTTGGAATATCCATTTCCTTACCCCCCTATTACCAGGAAGAAGAAAGATATGAAGAGAAAGATTCAATCATAGAGATGATTGGTAGAGGCTTAGTCAATTGTACAGAATTGTGGGAGCCGATAGTGAAGGGATTCTCTAATGTTACCTTAAATAAAATGCCAGTATTAATGAAGCCGATAGAAAAGATCGATATGGATCAATTGAGAGACAAGTTAAGTGCGTTGGGAAACGAAGGTGTGGCTTGGGAAGACGATGAGCAGATCGCGATATGTTGGTCAATAGTGATGGGTACATTCCTAGTCATAGCCATCGGGGGTGTATTAATATGGAAGGTTAAGAGTAAGAGGAGATTAGCGAACGACAGTCTAATGAGCATGCAGCAACTCGAGAGGGAGATGCCGAGCAGTGTTCCTCACTCAGAGAGGACTGGCGAAGAAATTGCTGAAAGACCAACGGAGGAGGCTGGCGTGAGACCACCACGTGCGGCGGAAAAACCTCCCACAGCGGAGAGGAAAACATTGACCAAGAAGAATAAACCATAGTAACCACATCTGCACCCACAGACACACGCACATATTACTTTTGCATGTAGAACAAAAGAAGATGAAAAGAACATTACATTGCATGTAGAAAAAAAAAGATGAAAAGAACATCACATTGCATGTAGAACAAAAGAAGACGAAAAGAACATTACTTTTGCATGTATAACAAAAGAAGATCAGAAGAACATTACCTTTGCATATAGAACAGAAGAAGATGAAAAAGAACTTTACATTTGCATGTAGAACAAAAAGAAGTTGGAAGAGAACATTATACTGCATGTAAGAAAGTAGTATAGAATTGCATGAGACAAATGCATGGTGCATGTTAAATGATGTAATCGGGTTTAGGTGTCATTTACGGGTAAATGACAAATCGGTTAGGGGAGGATTGTGGCACCATGCATAATTAGAAAACTGAAAAGAGATATTCATAAATATATGATTTGTTTTTTCGGTTTGTAAACCATTTGATAATTAATTAGAGCTGAAAAATATTTCGGGGTTAGGAATAATTCTTTCTTTACATTCAGGCGATCTGAGAGAAAGGAAGAAAAGAAGAAGAAAAGGAAGGAAAGAAAGGAGAAAAATAAATAATACGAAACCAGGTCGTAAGCGAAAAAACACACGCTCGACTGGCACATATCAGATGTTGAAAAAATATCAGGTCAAGCACCTGACCTACTTCCGTGTCCGCGGAGGATGGGATTTTGTTATCAATTTGGTTGAAGAAATAAAAGTTTAGAGACAATGAAAAAAATATGATAGGTAACAGGTGGGAAGTTTATCTAAGGATATACAGACAATCCAAGAATTGAAAATATAGCCACACAAGGTGATGTAGAAATGCTTTTTGAGATAATTAAGATTTTGTTGTCAAGCTCCGAGCGAAGGGAAAAAAGCCACCTAGGGTGATCTTTTTTTTGAGATAATACAGATTTTTATTATCGGCCGGAGGAGAATGAAATATTTTGTTGCATTCAGAGAAACGCCGACAGGTCTAAGAAATTCTTTTCTTAGATCGTATCCAATTAGCGATAGGCTGTTTGACAGATACCGCGTAAAAAAAAACCGGGATCGTCATTTCGGTCACATACGAAAAGGGCAGTTTAAGTTTTTTTTTTTTAAGCAAGGTGTTTTTCCCCAGAACAAAGCCACGGATTGTCCACGCCCGATTAAAAGTCACGAAGGAAGGAGGAAAGATACCGACCAGAGTCTCATTGGGCATGATACATGAAGGCGGGATTGTCCACATGATACATGAGGGAGGAGGAGAGACACCCGACCAGGACCCCATTGACCGAGAGCGGTCACATGATGTGCAAGGAGGAGGAAAGATGCCCGACCAGGACCCGATTGGTCGAGAGCGGTCACCTGACATACGAAGAACCAGGGGAAGCGGGTATACGCCCCCCCGAGGCACAGTAAGGAAGTAGGAGGAAAGTAAGTTACCGAAAATGGAAAATCCCTAATCAGAAATAATACGTCTTTAGAATTATCAAGAAAACCCTGGCGCTGACAGACCCACCCCAGTTTTTGACTGCCTCAATAAAAGCGGGACCCCAACCGACAGAAATCAGTATCAGTTGCGCTGCGGATGAAGAGGGAGTTTGAGCGCGGGTGGCGGGCCCGGTTCATTCGCCCCCTTGCGGGCAAGAGAAGCCGAAGTGAAGCAGCCCGTTTGGCCTAAGTGGAGAAGTTGGAATCAAACCAAGCCGAAGTAAAGAAATTCATCCAACCCAAGCCGAAGTGAATAAGCTCGTCCAACCGAAGCCGAAGAGAAGAAGTTAATTCGCGCACTGACAGCGGAGATGAGTGAACAATAATTCAGACTCTGAAGAGAGAGTTAGTTGCAGCCACGGACGGCGAGAGAAATCAGTCGTGAACGACAGGTAGAGATCAGCGCCCAGTGTTGAAACCAACCCACACCCCGAAACGCAAATTTCTAGAGAGCAAGCAACTCGAAGCCTTAAAGTTGTATGGTAGAAGCTTGGTGCCACGGTCCACAGAACGGGTCGGGAGGTAGGAATAATCTTGTGTAACGAACAATTAGATATAAAAAGTTGTTACCTTTTTTTTCTTCCATATTTTGACCTTGTGAGTTTTATTTATCTTGTGTGTTATCACCCCCGTTGGACTCAGCTTGCATACGGCCCAATCCCTGTTTGATCCCGTCTGTCTAAGATCTAATCACAGCGTGGGTAGACAGACCGGAGATCAGTGTAGTTACCCTGGTAACCAGGCGTTGGAAACGAGTTGGGAACAACGAGGCTGGTATTCATCTAACCAAAGGGTTAGAACGTCACACTTGGAGCAGTGATGAGCGAACAGCTGGCGTCGCAAACGGGATCGAACGACACAGTCGACGCTGCGACCAGGGGGGACGACGTCACAAAATAGTCAAGCAAAAACCTAACCCATATGGCCTGACAATTGTGTATAAGCATGAAACAGGCTGTCGCCTCTGGGTGTTGACTTCAATGTCCACTTTTATACTTACATATGCTCTATACCTGATATTGAACAGACTAACCCATAAATATAGCAAGCCATAAAACTATATTTTATCATATATATCAGATGTAACAGCAAAATTGTCCAAATTGTGCAACAGCAAAATTGTTCAATTGTTAGATTAAACTTTGAACTGTTTTATCTTAGAAATGATTAAAGAAAACTTACTGGAATTCTCCGAGGTTTTTATAACACTATTAGACTCTACTTTGAACAACAAGAATGTATTTAAATGAAATTTGAAATAATGATCCATCTTGCTGTTGTGACCTCCTGATCCAGTTTTCCTCTCTACTGTTCCCTCTTTTTTAAACTTATTAACCGTTCTCTTGATGGTTCTTGAATGGTCTTTGAAGGTGAAGACCAGTGTATGAATGTTGGTACCATTACTGAAGGCCTGAATGCTCTTTTTTCTACTCAGCATTGTTCATTTGGGAAGACAGTGGGTCTGATGCAAAACAATTTTAACCTGTTCTCTGTCTAAGTAAAGAACTCAATGAGTTTTTCCGTGATTCTTATGATAAATGGTATCAAGATGGCTAAACGTCTGAAAACTTGGGAAAATGAAACTCAATTAGTTTAGTGTTTTTTTTTTTTTGGCTATTAAACATTTTGTTGGACAGACAATTATCTGATGCTATTACACAATTTGGACAATTTTGCTGTTCCAATCAGAGTGTATTTACATTGCAACTGTCCTTCCCATTCAAATGATCATTGTGTAACACTAATCAAAGCCCTTTTAATGGTTTTGTGATTGAATATTACTTTTATTTTGCCCATCAATTACATCATTTGTCGCAAAAGTTGCATTTGCATCAAGTGCAATATATTTTTTTTAATCATTTCACACCAAGCAAGGCAATAAAGCCACTAAAATGCAAGTGCATACTCAGAGTGAAGGAAACTAAGAAAGTTTTATAAAGGAGATTTTAATAATGGAACAACAATTCAACAAGACAGAAAATTTAAACTTTTGAAGATTGCAGTTGACAGGAGAGCAAGAAGTTGAGGGGAGGTATGAGAAAAACTACCATCCAATAATTTCAATATTTTATATATATATATTATATATATATATATATATATTACACAACAAAATCCAAAATTACCTCATAATATAAATATATATATAAAATACTGCTTACTTAATAATCGAAAACCGAAAAGAGTAAATAAAGATATACAGTACTGTTCTGTGTACAACAGACCTACTAGCACCCATCTCCCTTTATCGGCCCCTTTGCTTGGGGGCTTCTTTCTGACCCTACACCGGTTGAAGGTTCTCGGTGCTCAGCCTCTATCTAGTTTAGCTGTCCCCAGCACGGCCACATGGCATGCCCCCAGCTTGGCCGCATGGCATAGTTTTCATCCTTTAAATATCTCGTCATTCTTGGACATCTCCGGTAAGAACTATCGCCTTTCTTCCTTCCTATTATGGAATTATTTAATGCAAGCATTATTTTTAGTATCATTTTCTTCCTTAAACGAACTTTGTTTACCTTCTCACCACGTGCGGAACCTCCATCTTTCTCGGAACTTGACTGTTACTCAGCATAATTTGTATTCTTTTTCTTCTATGAGTATTTCTTTATGTTCAAAATTCTGTAAGCTTATCGTACCTACAACTACTTAAGGTCTTAGTAAATATTCACCTTCATTTTGTATTTCTGTATTTCTGAAGAAACGTGTTTTTATTTTCTTTCAGTTTTACCTTTGTCGACTGTCAATAAACCTGTGTCTAAAACATACCATGTCTCAGAGTCTTGATTGTCGATGAGAGTTTATGCTAAAAAGGGTTGTGTACATTTCAACGAAAATACACGCATCCCGGAGACAGTATAGTAAAACGGAGGCCCCTAATGGTCGGATATTTCGTGGTCTACACCAACCGTCGGAACTACGGACGCAACACCAACAACAGTAGTGTCACACAGTTCGCTTGAAAAAACTATCCCTCAATATAACAAAGCTATTCTTTCGGCCTCTCTTCTACCACCAATCATTTTTTTTCAACAATGGCAGACAACGTGTCAAATCGGTCAAGGATTCATGCCTCCCGCTACTCTCGGTCTTCCAGCAGATCGTCTACGGCGGCTGCTGCTGCTATCGCCCAAAGGGGCTGAAGCAGCCAAAACACGTTTAGCTTTCATCGACAAGGAGCTAAAAATAAGGATGGAGTTTGAAAAGGAGACGGCTGCTGCCGTAGCTGAAGCAGAAAAAAAGAACGGTCCAGCTGCAACCACTCAAAACTCGAATGACCCTAGCACACGGGTCCGAGAACTAGCCGACCAAGCAAGCTAACCGAAACAAGAGATGACTTAATGAACAAATCGTTCAGGGATACCAGTATGGCCGGGTTTGAAACTTCTCCCTCATAAGACAAACCTATTATCAGCTAACTCCCTAACTCAGAAGACACCGAACCTGTTACCTCAGACCTTGTGAGGTACTTCACCAAAGGAACTCATCACTACTGGACTGCCACCTTTTAACGATAGACCTGAAGACTACAGAGCATGGAAGAGGTCTTTCCAGAGTTCAGACAACATTTGTAAAATGGCTTGGTAAAGAGTCAGGGGGAACATGGGAGGCTAAGGTTGAACCACCCAGAAAGATTCATGAGAATAAATTGAGGAGGTTAATGGGCTCCTGAAATGATAGAGGATGCTCTCTTCAAACGAGTAGATGAATCCCCAGACTGTCAAACAACGATCTTCCTAGACTTAGGGAACTTTCAATATTTTACCGAACTCTTGTCAGCTAAGGAAGATGGAAACCTTCCTGGCCTCGCCTACCTGGACACTGCTCGAGGGCTCCGCCCTTTATAACCAAACTACCATCCTCACTTCAGGACAGATTGTCTCTTGTTCGAATATAAGGAGCGGCACCAAGTTCGTTTCCCTCCTTTTTAAGGTATTTGTAAACTTTATTACACAACAAGCTAGGATAAAAAATCCAAGTTTCAAGGTCAATTCACTGGTGGGTAGGTTCCCCTCACAAGAGAGCAAACAAAGGGTGGTATCGGTGAATAAGAATGTGTCCCCACAGTTTTCAACACCATTGGCCGGGCAAAACAAGGATGGTGCCCCCCCCAATATTGCCCATTACACAGAAAAACTCACTGTTGAAATGCCGCGCCTTTCGAGAGAAAACCCTTGAAAGAGCGTGAGACTTTTATAAGAAACAATGGCATCTGTTTCAAATGTTGCTCCTCCACAGCACACATATCGAAATTCTGCAGAATGAATATTAAGTGTAACAGTGAAGAACAAGCAAGTTCTTGTGGTGACCTCTCAGAAAAAAATGCTCAAGATATGCCTCGTCAATGTTTACCCTGCCGACCAACCAGACAAAACAGTAAGGATGTACGCCATCATCGATGAACAAAGCAACCGGTATACGCTCAGACTTTTTGATACCTTTAAAAATGATGGGCCCAGTTTCCTTATTATACAAAAAGGTGGAATCTTAGACGGAAAAAAAGCCTTCCAAGGTAAAGGTCCGCATCCCAAAGGCAGCCCTCCACCACCCACATCTGAGAAAAATAGCACACCTCATCCCCACCGTGGAGCCTAAAACTCCTATAATGCTCCTTTGAATTCTAAGGGTACACAAAGTACACAAAGCCAACATATAAACGGCCCCCATGATGCCCCATATGCACAGAAACTGGACCTCGGATGGGTCATAGTCGGCAATGTCTGTTTAGGAAATTTCAACCATAATAAACACATTGCATACACATATACAAGATGGAAGACCACCTATTTCAACGGACCAAGGATAGGGCGGCGCCTTCTATTGAAGATATTGCCTTCCTGAACATTATGGAACTGGGAGCTGAGAAAGACAAAGACAACAGTTGGTCGCTCCTCTACCCTTTAGATCCCCCGACGTCATTCCCATATAACAGGAAACTGGCAGAGAGTCGACTTTCTTCACCGAGACGTAGCCTCGATAAGAAACCTGCGATACAAAGACCCTTTACACGTGGGGGCGTTTTATCGACCCTCAACAGTCTGTATGACCCCTTGGGATTTGCTGCCCCTGTCACCATTCAAGGAAAGTTAATCTTGAGAGAGCTAACCCATGAAAACAGCGAGTGGGACTCACCTCTTCCTCAAGAAATGCACAAAATCTGGTCTTCATGGAGAGACCTTGGAAGCGCTAAACGAGGTTAGGGCCTTCACAAACATACCACTCTCAAAAAGCAGTACATAAAGAGCTGCACATCTTTTCCGATGCATAAGTGGCCTATCTCAAGGTCACCGGCGATAAAGGAAACAACCAAATTGGCTTCATGAAACTTGCCCCACGACCATTCAACATTCAGTTCCCAGACTGGAGCTCTGTGCCGCCCTCCTGGCAAATGAACTAAACACCTCCTCAGACCCGTTGCCAGGATTGTCCTTCTCTGACGCAGAACTAGCACATTCCTTGAAAAGTGTTCTGTTCTGTGTACAACAGACCTACTAGCACCCATCTCCCTTTATCGGCCCCTTTGCAGGGGGGGGCTTTTTCTGACCCTACACCGGTTGAATAATTCAGCCTCTATCTAGTTTAGCTTCCCCAGCACGGCCACATGGCATGCCCCAGCTTGGCGCATGGCATAGTTTTCATCCTTTAAATAATCATTCTTGGACATCTGTAAAGAACTATCGCCTTTCTTCCTTCCTATTATGGAATTATTTAATGCAAGCATTATTTTTAGTATCATTTTCTTCCTTAAGAGAACTTTGTTTACCTTCTCACCACGTCTTGAACCTCCATCTTTCCTCTCGGAACTTGACTGTTACTCAGCATAATTTGTATTCTTTTTCTTCTCCAAATTTTATTTCTTATGTTCAAATGCTTCTATTCTGTAAGCTTATCGTACCTACAACTACTTAAGGTCTTAGTAAATATTCACCTTCATTTTGTATTTCTGTATTTCTGAAGAAACGTGTTTTTATTTTCTTTCAGTTTTACCTTTGTCGACTGTCAATAAACCTGTGTCTAAAACATACCATGTCTCAAGTCTTGATTGTCGATGTAAGTTTATGCTAATAAAAAAGGGTTGTATATCCCGGAGACAGTATAAAGTACAATAAATAAATAATAAAAAAGAAGTAAAATAAACTAATCTAAATTAATCAAAATAAATAAATAAACAAACTAATAAACCAATCCCGATAAATTAACCATTAGAAAAAACAAGTAAAGATAATCAATTGAAATAAATAAATGAAGCAATAAACAAATTAAAAACTGCTACTGCCAAAATAATAGTTAGAATAAACTACAGCAATCAACACCCAAATTGAATAAATAGCTTTAATTATCTTCCCAAACCAAAACAAAACTCTTAAATAAGCGATATAGACAAATTTTTACTATGTTAATAAAATACCGATTAAAATAAAAATAAATAAATAAATATAAGAAATAAAAATAAATAAAAACAAGCAAAATAATTTAACCCAAATAAATAAATAAACGACTTCTGGCAAAATAACTGCCAAAATAGACTACCCACAATGCACCTCTGAGGAAAGGATAAAAGAAGAACAGGATTCAAGAAGACATTAGATGTCGATTGAAGGAAGTGTGAGAAGAGAAACAGTTACATTTAACTATTTCAACAGTAGGACCCAGCAAAAATTGAATCAATTTATCCTTGACCTTTAGAGCATAGGTTGCACTTTCCAAAAAAATGTAAACAAAATTCATAGAGAACAGACATGGGTGAATACATAATTTATGTCCAATTTCATTTGCAGAAGTAATTATTTTAAGAGTTTTGAGGCTAAAGCATTGCTTGAAGGTCAACAGAAAAAGAAATCAAAAGTAGCGGCAACTTGAAAGATAGCTCTTCTGAATTCCTAAACACTTTCTTCCATTAAATCAAGCACATCCATAAACAATTTGATACTACATAGATTATAATTGAAACTGATTTAAAAAGGAGAAATTAGGCATATTTTTCACCTTTTAATGAGGTTTGAACCCATTGAACAATGATTTGAACAATGGATTGCAAAGTCAACATATATTTCACTGGAGACCACAAGGTAATTATCACAATAAATTTGTTTTCCTTCTTATTAGGTACAGATAGAGTGTGTGGAAACACCTAACAGATTACTCTCCAAACAACTATGAGGGAAATAGGAAGAGAGAGGAAAATGGGGAGGGAACAAAAATAACTCTGCCTCAGAAACCACAGCAATTTGAGGAATAAAAATGCCCACGGGACCAACTTTGCAAATCACCATGTCTTGCTAACTGATGGTTTTTCCCTGTATTTTTATTGGCATGAGGCATTTTACAAAGGCCTGGATCTTGACCTCTTGAAGAGAGGCTGTATCTGAACATGCCAAATTGTCCTGATGTTAACGGGGGGGAAAAACCCAAATGTAACTAGTGTCTACATGCAATCCGAGGCCTCTTTTGTTTCTGTACTGATGTGTTTGCCACAGTTCACTGCTTTCAAAACTAACATTGTTGGCTAAAGAGACACCTTTCTATAGCACAGTGGCTAGCAATATTGTTTCATAGTGTGTTTATACAGTATGTTTGATTCTTACCAGATGTTCCACATTTGTACCCTTGTGTCAGACTTAGCTAAGCTTAGTAATTTCATACAAAGAGATCAGATTTTTGTGATTGGAGTCACTGGGTTGATTCAGAATATTGAGCCATATTATTTGTAATTGGGCACAAAGAGAGAACAGGGGGAGACTAAAATAAAAAAAAAAGAAAGTGTATAACATGGATTTATGAGAAAAAAGGTAAAAATAACCAGGAAATTTGTTTCATAGGATCTTTATGAATATTTCATTGAGTTAAACAATTTGGAAAAAAAAGTACAATAAAAATGTATCTTTAAAAATTTTCTTTTGCAAATCAAAGGTTTTCAGTAAAGAGAAATAAAAAAAAATTGTTTTTCTTTCACAGTAAATAATTTTACTATTTTATGTAATTGATTCTGAGTATTTACAAAGTTAAGTCTGGCACAAGACCACAATCATGGAGAAGCCAGTGAGATTTAGGGAATAGCTACAAGAAAAGTTTATTAAGTACCACATTACAATAAGTGTTCTCTTTTATAGAGCTGGTTCTTATTTTTATTATATGACATGCCTCCAGATTTATGCCAATTCCAACTCCTCCTGCTTGTTATAATTACAATACTTTAGCCATTGTAACCTCTGCCCTTATCAGATGCTTGTTGTATTTAGTAATGTTCTTTGAATCTTGAACTGTACTTTTTATTCAAGCCATTCTGCTGGGGAAGATTGGATAAAGGGTTTGATTTGAAACTGCAAGAACATTACTGAATACAATATGTAACTGAAGAAGGCCAAATTTGAAACATTGTGACTATAACAACTAAGATGAGTTTGAATAAAGCAGTGTATAATGATAGTAATTCAATACTAATTTAAGTTTAGTAAACTTATGTTTGTTATAAGGCTAGGGTAGAAGATCTTGTTGCATCACTCTTGAGTGTGGAAAGGCTGCCGCCAACTTTTTTCTCTAAAAAATCAGTGCTTTCAAATCCTAGCCTTTACCTGGTTGCGAAGAGAGAATACATAATCTTGGCCACCAAACAAGCCGCATTCTAAAATTAACATCTAAATAATTAAGGGTACCTCACCATAGAGCAGTGGTTAACTAATTAGTCTCCACCTATAGCAAGTTCAGTTCTTATTGGGTACTGAGTCTTGTGCCATACTTAACTAAATTAGGAAATATTGTTTATACAGTTAAGAGTAGTTATCTAGAGATTCATGATACCTAAGGTTTAAAATGAATTTTTAAAAATGAAAAATCTTGAAGCTTCTTAGTTTTAATTTCAAGCTGATAGATTAAATTTAATATATTGTATTTCAAAATTAATTTAAATTGGCTCAAAGGAGATTTTTTTTTTGTTAAAAATTTGATTCAGCACCATTTTTTAGCTCACATTTTATTGCAAATAGGCCTGTATCTAGACATGCCGAGCTGTTCTGCTGCTAACGGTGAAAACTGTTTTTAAATTCAACTTCAATTGTGTAAACCAATCCACTAGTTAATATATTTGGGGGGGGGAGCATGCTAATATTTAAAATCCTGACTGAGTTTGAATACTGGTATCAATAAGGAATATTCAACTATCTTGGTCACCAGGTAGATCAAAACAACTCTAATTTTTTCTCTTGTTTAAAAAACCCAAAAAAACTTGAGTAATTACACTTTGAATCATTGCAATGTTTAAAAAAATAAAAAATAAAAAATAAAAACAGTTTCAAGAAATGAATATTCAAAAACAGAAATGATTTTTTAACTAACATTCTGATATTTGCATTTTTTTTTAAAACCAATCAAAAATTAGATAAATCCTAACAAATACTCATCAAAGCATAAATTTTGTCAGGGACAAAAAAAAGTTAAGAAGAAGCCCAATTTTGCCAGTCATCTTTTCTAACCAAACAGAAAAGAAAAAAATTGCAGTCCACTCAACAAACATCTAATAATTCATAAATAATTGGAATTTAGGTTCATTTATCAGTCAGTTTTCTTTTAAAATTTACTCTCTTTCAGTGTTTTAAATACCTACTAAAATTGATATAAAATTAGCTTTTCAAGCATACTTGTTATGAAGGATTGCTATTGCTCTAGCCAAAGGTCACTTTCACTCAGCATCAATCTCTTAAAAAATAATTGTCTGACTTTATTCATTTCATATGTGATGTCATTTGTTTACATTTTGATACGCATCAAGCAGGTATGAGTGTACGAGAGAAAATCATGGAGTATTGTGGTTTAAAAACAGTAAAATCAACCTTGCTAAGTGAAACACTCCTCTGTAGCTCAATTGGTAAAAGCATGTCAGGCTATATGATGGTTTCATATAGGATACATGTTCAATTCCTGTCGGAGGACGCATATTTTCTATGAAAATTTCTCAGACATTCAGGCTGGTAAATGTTGTTAATACTATTTATTATAAACAGAGCATTTACTTAAAAAGAATGTATAGACATAAAAAAATGTCTTAAAATATATCATATATATAAAATGATGGACTCTCCCATTGATTTCCGACGTAAGATGAACTGACAACCTCACTCAGATTTTATGTTTGTATTCTATATGACACTTCAGTTCTGTTAGAGACCGGCATACAAGTCCATATATTGTGCAAACAAGGATCTCGAAACATAACACAGATATTTGCTGATGCTTTTCTCCATTGTCTTTTGTCTCTTAGCTGGTTAATACAACTGATTTCAAAATTTCTGCTACCACTCTGACACAAATATCTCCAGTTATTTCTATCCAGGACAACTTGCTCAAAGTTAGCATGAGGCACATTGACATCTGAGGGGTTACTCTTTAGCTTGTCTTTATACCTGAGCCATGGCCGTCCAACAATTCTTTGTCAACTGTCGAGCTGACTACACACGAGGATCTTAGGTATGTATGTTGTGGAATATGCGTGGATAAAACAAAGAAATGAGCAAATCTTCAACACAGCTCTACAAATTTAAGTAATTTTTTATTATTTGAGTATTTTTCTTTCTAATTGAAAGAAATGAATTACAATGATTTTTTTGTGAAACAATTTCACACAAAATATTTTGTGTATCTTCTTTACAGGACAACCAAATCAAATGTGTTAGTATAGAAAAAAAAGAATGCATCTACATGTGAGAATGTGTGTGATATGGATTTACATTGTCTTATATATGCACATAAATTGAAGCAGCTGGAAGTTGAATAAGCAGTGAGTTGTCTTAATACTACTGTTTATGCTTGTTGACAAACTTAGTCTGCAGGGGTTTTTTTATGTGTCAATATCACTGAGCCTTTTTTTTGTAATATACTTGAATAAATATGTGGAAATGTGAGTAATTAAGGTATGAGTATTTCAGTTTTGTATAACAAATGAACAAACCCTGGTCAAAGATTAACTGAAAAATTAATTTGTGAACTTAACATCACCCTTATTTATAAGAATAATATCGGCTCCAAAAATCTAAATGTTAGATTTTGCTGAACTCATTAGTTTACTGGCTAATAAATATTTTCCCATTTTTTAAATATCCATTTTGAGGAGGGAAAATATTGATTATGTTCTGAAGTGATCCTCCAGAATTTCATAACAAACAAATCTTAATTCAAAGAATACCGCATGCTTCATATGTCATCGATGATTGGTTAATATATAGGAATATAGAAAATTTCTATATTTTGGCCCGAACACAAAAATGAGTTAGTTTTTAAGTTCAAATAATATAACAGAGAATTGCAGAAAAATGTAATAGATTTAACATGGTTCCACATGCATATATATGGGTATATTTATGGGTGTGGGGCCTAAGCAAAAAATATATATATAAATATATATATATATATATATATATATATATATATATATATAAATAAAATACTAATAATCTTATAAATATAAGCAGCTATACTTGTCCGGCAAAACCTTAGGTGTTTTAGCTTGTAAATGAACAAAGTAATACCTAAGGAAAAAAAAAAAGAAAGAAGAACATGTAGTTCAGCTAGTTCACCCTAATAATCCGCATAGATGAAACCTAGGTAGGTTTGTCTGACCCTTTAGGTGTGTGTGTGTGTATCTATCTATATATATATATATAGACACACACACACACACCGAGGGAGAAATGGATCCCTAGTTTTTGTTGAGTATATATATATATATATATATATATATATATATATATTATAGAAGGAAGTCTGATCTAAAATCTGTGATTTTCAATTGCATTAATTGATGTAAACTAGTTTTGTTCTATTTGCGTAAATATTGTCATTGTTCAGATCGTCTTCACCTTAAAACAACTTCAAGTACAAGCATTTCTTATCAAAAGTATCATTACGGGAAGATCTGGGGGTTTAAAGTGCAATGGGTGTGGTTGTAGGGCCCCAAAAGGCAGTCAAAAATTAATGAAAGTTCATTATAATGTGGCAATGAGTGTGGGGTTCCCTTTATCATTTCTGATTCACATCTGTTATCTTGTGAAACAGTGGAAGACTATAAAATTAAGCAATGTGTATACTTGGAAATTAAAAAGCAGTCATCACACATACACACTAGATATTTTTTACATGTGGACAAAAATAATTACTCACTACAAAGATGCATTCTTGTTTCGATGCCTTATTGCATCTCGACTAGTGGGAACTAAAAATGGTTATGGACAATTCTGTCCAAAAACAAGCCACCTATGGTACGTCACTTCCTTAAAAGAACCTATAAGCAGATTAGACCTTAAGAGGACAGAGAGAGGGGTAAAGAAGTGGAAATAGAATGGAAAGAAGAGGAAGTTACAGAATAAGATAATAGTTTTGATAATGGAAGTGCTCAATAAAGTTTTTGATACTATGCAATGGTCAGATATTTAAGCCCCCACATTAAAACTCCAAGCAAAAAGGAGAGATAGAGAGGGGTAAGAGATGAGTGGGGAGTAGAAGATAGGAAAATGAGGAAGAAGAAATGTACAAATAGTTGTAGGGTAAGGTCATAGTAGTAATCAAAAAAAGATTCCACTGGTGAAGGGACAACTATTTTAGGTCAGAAACAAAGCTGAGTGATTCCAAGTTTAGGTTGGAGTTTCTGCCTCTTGTTTTCGGATAAACTTATTATGTAAATTAGTAAAAGTATATAAAAATACATAAGTTATTTTTTTAAAATACTACAATCATTTTTTTGTTCAGAATTTAAAATGTAAGTAAAAAGATATAGGTGTGAACTGCTAATATATATTTTCTATAAAATTAAGCCCATTATCAAACTATATAACTTGTAAAATAAGTATAGATATAAATCTAATTATCTGATATTATTGCTAGTATTGTACATATGCATAAAATATTTTAGAGTTGTAATTTAGTATAGATCAGTAAAGGTGTATAAGACCATATAAAATATATGAAGGAGGTTGTAAGTTTGAAGGTTTAGCATGATTGTAATGTTAGATCCTTAATGTGTCTCTAAAAAATAAAAACAAAAAACAGTAGACTTGGATCTTTGATTCAATAATTGACTATTCCGTTTCCTCTTAAGGTGTATCTCCCTATAGGTTAAGGAACTGACATACTATAGGCAGCTTGTTTTTGAATAGAATTGTCCATAACCATTTTTAGTTCCCACCAGTTGAGATGCAATAAGGTATCAAAACAAGAATGCATCTTTGTAGTGAGTAATTGTTTTTCTCCACATGTAAAAATTTTTAATAAATAATTATTGCTCTACTCTTGGTATTGAGCCCTTTTTTGGAATTAATGCTGTTAACGTTAGAATTTACATTATTCTCATTACACCTGGATATATATATATATATATATATATATATATATATATATATATATATATATATATATATATATATATATCAAAATGGGGTGAGGCAAAAGTCACACACCATAGGGTTAATCAGTCATGAAACATACCTTCATATGCTATAGACATTCTTACTGGGTTACACATGTAATTTTTGTGTGACTTTCTAAATGAACATTTCCTTAACAAATGTATAGGTCAACTCTTGCCACACCCTGTATATCTATTATGAACAGGACCTGTTTCTGAAATATTATGGTCTGAAGATTATGTTCAAGCATGACACAGATTGTTACCACTTGGTGTTGACCTGTGTCTACTTTAATATTATATATATTTAAATAAGTTTTTTTGTGGTACAGAATTTAATAATAGATAAGAAAAGACAATATTTATAAGGCATTTTTAAAAGCAAAAGCTAAAATAAAAACAACCGGTTTCGTCCCAGGACTTATCAAGTTTATTTATTCTGGGAATTTAAAAAAGCGTGCAAATTAATTTTTAATTAACGAATGTAATCGAATGTGTGTGTGTGGGGATTATGAATTTCAAGAAACTAAAGTCCAATAATATTCAGACCCAGCAAGCATTCCCACTGTTTACAAAGGGAAGGCTCATGGGATCTGATATACAAGGACTTTTCCACAAATTTCCTTCACACACACAAAGGGTGAGGCAAAAGTTGCATACTATATGGATAATTTATTAAAAGGTATAATTATACATGAAAATTTTATTTCATTGTTATATGTGCTGTTCAAAATGTCCTCATTCTTTTTCAAAACATTCTGTGCCTGCATGATTCATTAACACATGTATATATACAAAAATACTTGTAAAATATGCAAATAACAGAGCCAGTATTATTTACTATCTTCTTGTTATGGGGTGTTGGAGACATGAGAGACAGTAATACTGAGTAAAATTGTGAGTTTGGGGTCAAATGTAGATCAAATATGGATTGGAATCTGACAGAATAATAAGATAAAAAATAATTGTATACAGTCTTTCTCTTATGCTTTTTTTATTTTTTTACAGCTGTGTATAAGTGCCCAGATAATTGAGTTGGAAAAAAAAAAGTGTCTGGGGTTTTCTTAAGAGATAAATGTGGCTATTGTGGCCTGAAAAAGGAAAAGTAGCTGAAATTTCCATTGACGCACATATTGAAGGCTTGTCTGTGTTAACTGCCTGTCTGATAGTGAGAATGTTATGTATTTGTATGTGTCGAGGAGAAAAGTGAGGTAAATTCTCATTTGTTTAGAAAGAGTGAATTAATGCTAATTATAATTATTTGGGACACTAGAATTAATTTTGATTTATTTTTATGGACACACATTTTTTTATTGATATGCCCCCGAAAAAATAAAATTTGGTTGAGCACTTGAGAGGAAAAGCACAAATTTGTAAACAGTGACTGCTACTTCTGATGCAAAAGCTCTTCTATGAATTGAGCACCGAGTCACTGGCGTGTTTATTCTAAAAAATAATTACATCAAAATTCACCTTCCTCTGTTGGGAGCTGATAGCTCAGGGGAAAAATCTTTGAATGATGCCAAATTGGTTGCATTTCAATCCTGGGTTCAGGCAATTGGATGTCTCGCTACATCTTGTTTTCATGTTTAAGTATAGTTGTGTCTTCAACAAGGATTTTCCGGAATTGTGTATATGGCCAGGCATGTTGTTTTAAATGCCTAAAAATGTTAAAGTTATCATTAAATGTAGAGTCAAGCATCGTGAAAGTGAGCTTGTGGTATGACCAACATAAATATTATTTAATCCATTGGAGATACAACCTCCCAGAGGGCACTTGAATTTGTAAACTGTTGGTTTTTTGCAAATCTAGTATATCCAACTCAATTATTTGCAATGATTCTTTCCCCCAGTTAGCAATAAACAAAAACTAAAAATTCTTTAAGCTATATACATAAAACAGTTGAAACATAACTTGAACAAAGTAAACTATGAAATCTCCACAAATATCCTTAAATGCCTATAATTGATACCAGGTGCCATTAGTTTATACCAATGGCTTCCCATACTTAACATTTCTCATTTTCACTCTCGTGTGGTCATGAGCCGCAATGCGATTTTTGCTTCCAGTGTCTTGTATGCATGAGTTTGTCATTGCTGGGAAATCTTCCATGCAAGCAAAAACAGAGTATCATTATTGCTATGTTCGTGTATTGTTTAATATATTTTAATGTAATTGTCATCTTTGATGATGGCTTATGTAAGCCGAAAGCTTAGATAGGATTAAAAACATGTATCAATATGGTGATTTTCTTTTGTCTTTTAATGATAATGTTATTAAACTTATCAAACGATATGAAAGGAATTTGCATAAAATATACAAAAATTATCTATATTATTTAATGAAACCTGCATATATATATATATATATATATATATATATATATATATATATATATATATATATATATATATATATATATATACACACTTATTTGTGTGTGTCAGTGAGATAGGCACAGATGGGAAATATGTAACTGGGTTCAAGCCCTGGATTTAAAATTAAGCCTCCTCACTTTTGCTGCAACATGATCTTCCTACCCCAACTTTCACTTTAGTTTTATGTTGTGCAGCATGAACCAAAAATTAATGTTTTTTTTTCATGCAATAGCAGGCCCAAGAGCCACTCAAAGTGGAGGGTTACTGTGTGGTATTGTATGAGCACACAAAGTGCAGTTCCTGAAGATAACAGTTAATCCTAGACTTGAAGAGGTCAAAATTGTAGCAATCAGAAAAACATCCTGCCAGGAGTTGTAGTTCTTGGGAACTTTTTACACTTTTTAACTGACAAGTGATGACTGGGTAGCTCCAGACTAGATATGGCAGCAATACTCCATTTTTTATCTATTCTGGCTCCTGCAAAGGTAGAGCATAGCAGAAGGAATCAGATACTTACTGGAGTGATATAATGAACTGACCATTTTTTCAGTATCTTTAGTGATGGATCATTTATACAAGTTCCATTTGAGTTCTAGTAGATGTTCAAGACAAGCAGCCTCCTTAAAAGGATAACCATTCATCATGATAGGTGAAAGTTCATGGTCTGCTTGTGCATGAAATAGCATATGCGGATGCAAAGAGACAAAAAAACAAAAACATGAATGGTTTACCAAAACTACAATCCTGATTTAAAAAAATTAATAACCTAAAGTTGCCTAAAAACTGTTGTACTTTTTTAAATACTAGCTGAATATTAATCCTACGAACATTACCAATAATTCAAAATAATTTAGCAGATGATGTCATCTAACTTATTTAAATGATTTTGTAGTAATAATAAAAAAAATTCAGGAAACTTACTATTTTTCACTCAAGACTTATTAAAATATGCTTTTAAAAATTGTTATGCAAATTAAATGTTACCGTTTATCTTGTAAACAGAATTTGTTATATAAGTTTGGTAATTATGATTGTGCGTTAACAAGGCAATGTTTTTTGTTCTACTGATGTAAGGTGGGATTCATAGACAAAATTTAGTCATATGCAAATTTATAAAAGATAAAATTTGATTTCAAAGAAAAGTTTATTTCTTTTCTACAGATGAGAATTTGCATTCTTCAAAGTGAATGGAACTTCACTGAACCCACCACCTTTTTTTTATTATTTATTTATTTATTTATTTTTTTTTTTTTAAAGATCATTCAAATCTTTTGTTACAAAATAAAGCCATTACCCACAAGACAATAAGCATATAAAACTGTACCAATCTTCAAACAAGACAAGAGTTTCACAAATAAAATTCAAAAGATATAGATACAAATTGAAGAAGCTAAAATTAATAATAATGATTGACTGTTACCATTTTTGGCACACAGCAATGTCATTCTTCAAGTTCATAAATGTTTTTTTTCTTCTTTTCTTTCAAGCTTTTTGGTATGAGAACCATCCAGAAAGACTTCATATTTTTATGTTAAGTTTAAATAACTCACAAAAGCATTGAATAAAAATATTATGTCTTTCAAATGGTTTGTGTTTATGATAGTGAAAAAAAGAACAAAAAAAAAAATTCAATTTTGTATGTAGTCAAGGCTCTTTTGCAATATGGAATAATTTGAAGAATGACACACAGCAGTAATAAAAATACCAACCAATATGGTTGAAGTCTTTAAAGCATCATCAGTTATGAAAACATTGTAAAACTCATGATCTTTACATTATTTACAATTGAACTTATCTTTGTTGCTGTTGTGCCTCACCCTCTGACCTTGTTCACATGTCACTCGATCCAGGTAACATTTATATCCTTAGACATTGACAGTGTAAAAATAACAATTTACCATTGTAGATTAAATAAAAGGATTCGGTTTGAAATTCTTTGGGGGGTTACCTGGATCGACACCTGAAGAAGCCTGGAAGGCACAATGACAAAAACATTGGGAATATTAGCAACAAAAATGAGGACCAAATGTAAAGAATGATAATTTCTCATCCCAGAAATTCAGGCAGAGTCTCTTCTATTTTTCTTTATTTACCAACTGAGATTTCTTTTTACAAATTGATATTTATTTGATTATCCCTGATTTTGAAATGCAAGACTGATAGTTTAAAAATAATGAGAGAGAGAGAGAGAGAGAGGCAGTTTTTGTTGACATTTCATATTTGTAATCCAAAGAATTTGATACTTAGAGGATATATGAGAAGCAAGAATAGCAGAAGAAAACATTCATTAACCTACTTAATGCCATCCTGGGTATGACGATAAGCTACATCCAAGAGCAAGGCTTCTAATCAGGTTTTGACGGGCGTGGAACCACCTCTTAATTGCTGGTGTTCCCAGGTCCACCCTGACCCAGTGGTGGCACCTGTTAGGGTCCCAACTATGGCCAAATAGTTAACTACCAAACTGGGGTCAAAACACTATGAAAGTGTAAATATAGGTTTTAATACCAGCAATGAATTTTTGAAAAAAAAAAATAAATAAATAAAAAAAATACCAGCAATAAAACTTGTTGGCATTAAATAACCTAAACAAACCTAACCTACTTAATGTATAGCAGAATGGTGACAAGGAGAGAGAGTAAAATGATAATCATTGCTTTGTTGAAAAAGCTTTAATAAAAGTGATACATTTTAGATTGATATACATTTCCTATATATATATATATATATATATATATATATATTAGAGAGAGAAAGTCTGGTAAAATAGGGCCTAGGAATTCTAAAGTATTGGTGGCTAAGAGGACATAATGCTTCACCTGCCCAGTTGGAGCCACCATTTTAGGTAAAGTGCATGTGTGGTTCTAGTTCTTTTAAAACTATCACTAATTTGCGATATGTGGTCAAAAACCGGAATAAAAGCACAGATGAGAAGAAAGGGAATCTAAAGATCTTGACCGGTGTTGAACTGGGCTCGTTACAACTATCAACCACTTTGTAGCTCCTGACATGTTTGAGGATGCAGTACTCCAATATCTAATTTCACAGAGCCTAAAGGAAATGCATCAGGAGAGAAGTAGTCAGTGACAACTTGCTTCTCAAGAAAGTGAAGAAGCAAGACACTGTCAACAGATGAAATAATTTTGAATAGAAGGAAGTGTACAGCCTTGGTGGAAAGGCCTATCTTCAGGTTCACATTGATGAATCATTGTGGCCATAGCAAATAGTAGTGATATGAAGCAAAAAATATTGCCTGACACATGTGGGTTTTGGTCTCAACACAGGCCCAATGATAATAAAAGCAATTGTTGAAGCTGTATTATCTGTGGAGGACAAAATAAAGGAAGCAATGTCTGACTATATGGACAACATCTGTTAACGAGTGTTGTGTCTGCGATGCATGTCAAGGAGTATTTGTCATGATTTGGACTTGACAGCGGGGATCAAGAGTGCATGAAGGAAGAGATGAAGGTATTAGGCTTTAAAGTTTGGTGTGTGTGTGTGTGTTGGGGGGGGGACAACAACCTGCGATGGAAGTGAGGGAATATTTTCTAACCCAATAATTCAACAGAATGTCTTTTCTCTTTATGGAAAAGATAAAAATAGGCATGAGCATGGACTTACAGGTCAAAAATCTTTGCATAAACACTGAAGCATGCAATTTGTTCTACTCCATCTTTGAAGATGGTATCAATGATGTCACAATTAAGGAGCTGGCATATAAGTGGTTCGAAGTACTCCCCACTGAAGTATTGCAATTAAGGTTTGTCAGTCAGCTGGTAGTGAGCTAACTACTTAAAGCATTACTGGGCAGATAACGAGAATCTTCAGCAATTTCACTTGGTCTTGTATATGTGCAATTTATCCTGACAAATGGTCAAAGTTTGTGGCCACTTTAACTGTAGTTGGGGATAACAGGATATGGGTGTGGTTACTAGTACCCAGTACAAGAAAATATCTTTTGTTGTTAAAGAACTGCTTATTCAAGTTAATGGAGAAGTAAGGCAAAGTATGCTGTTGCAGTAGAACAATTCCTAGTGGAGCCACATTGCTGACAATATGGCTATGCCTTAAACTCCATCTGACCCAGAGGTAGTTAGTCTGCAAAATTTGATCATTAAAAGGGAAGAACATATATGCTTAGAGGTACACCATGGTATTTGCATTGGAAGCAATATTAAACAAGGGAGATTCTCCATAAAGTGCCTCCTCACCATTGGTTTAAAATATCTGTGTACTTGTGGCTGCTGCTAGCTACATTAAGGAAGTCAGCATTTTCTGGATAGACAAGATGGCTGTAGCTAGAAGAGCTTTTGGCCCTGTAGACAACAAACAGTATTACACCCAGTGGCTCAAAACTAATATTCTATTTGATAACCTCTTCTTAAGCTGTTTAAACCAAGCACCGTTTAAGGTTCACAATGATGACACCTTGGTGCCTACAATGGTGTACTTGGCATAGCATAGAAGACATTTGAAGTTATACCTGGCCAAACCTGTAAATTGACTCAATATCCTAGTAGCCAGCTAGATTGAACTGATGGGCCTACAAATATCTATTTTGAGAATTCCAGAACTTGTCTACTGTTTATTAATGCAGTGTCTTGTCCAACCTGGTATCATTGATATCTTTAGGACTGTCACAGGACCATAAAAACCATTTCAGCCAGGCAACAGTGTACTGGCACAATGCCAAGACATAATCTGGTTAGATTGAAGTTGTTCTTCCCCCTTGAACCACAAGATGAACAAGAGATATACAAGGTAGGGGATCTTGTCTGTGTCAAAAATCTGAAAGTTAAATGCACTACAAAATTCAAAGCAGGCCTTGTGGAAGTTGATAGAGTTCCACATCACGTAAAAAATGTGCATCCCTTCCAAGAGTCACAATCCTCAGGAAATGAAAGCAGCTCAGAGGAAAGTTTGAGACTGATCCAGGTAGGATCAACTATGCCAGAATCTGATGAAGATCCATCTGCCGACAAATCACCTGCAAATGAACCAGCTTTACCAAGTAGTCTCCCTGTCAGTGGTTGATGCAAGAGCACCTCACAAACTCATAGACAACCAAGCTGGAGACGTCCCCTTCAGAAGGAGTATGCGTCAGAAGCAACCTGTGCCTGCCTGTACTTTTTATGATCATGAGATCAGGGAAGAGTGTAGTGAAATAGGATCAAGGAATTCTAACCTACCTATGGTTAAGAGGCCATGTTGTTTTGCTTGCACAGTTGGAGCTGCCATTTGCAATTTTGGTAAAGTACATGTGTGGCTCTAGTTCTTTTAAAACTATCACTAATTTGCATGCATAGTCAAAAACCGAAATAAAAGGGTGATTTACGCAGACAATCAGGGAGAGAATCTATGGATCTTGACCTGTGCACAGGATGGGCTTATTACAACTATGTTAACTATTACAGACTTTTTCCATAACTGCAGAAATACATTGAAATTTCATTGGATTTAGATCTTTTTATACCTTTTATTTATGAAGGTGAAAACTCACCCTCCAGGCAGGAATTTAAGCTAATTCCCAAGGAAGACATTAATTAAGAATTTGGCCTCAATAAGAGATCCTGAATTTGAATGATGCATTTTGTTTTTGTAAATCGTACCTTAATTGAAAATCATCAAACTCATGACATACATTTAATTTTATTTTAAATATTAAGAATTTCACAGAAGATTTTAAATGTCACTTTTTTTTTTTAATGTAGCAATGAACATGTTCAAAACACCAAACTATTTTTTATGAAAATTAATAAATTAATGTCACTGAGGGATTAACATTCATGGCCCCCTGGTGACCATTCTTCAAATTACAAATATAATTATGTTGTTTTTACATTTAAGTCTTAAAAAATGCTCATAATTTTGGTTTCTGCTGAGGGAAATTTCAGATCAATATCTGCTCCATTTAATCAAACAAAGGGATTCAGTTTAGCTAATCTGACGGACACAAAGTAAGGGTTTAGTTTATCATAAAAATATATAGTATTAAAACCACAGAAATGTTGGGGATTTCAGTCCGAGCTAGCTATTCTTATGAATATCAGCATATTATCTGTAAAAGATGATGGGATTATTTATTTATGCATTAATGGACTACTTAAATAGAATGGTCCACTTAAAAAAAAAAAAATATAGGGACATTTTTTTAGGAAAATACTTTCCTTAGCCTGTGATACTTTTCAGGATTGAAAAATATTAATGTTATTAATTTAGAAGGGCATTCTGTTTATAATATAGATACAGTATCAAATCAATCCCTAACTTTTACAGAGATATTGTCCTTAGCTGTTTTGAGGTGGGCTTAAAATAAGATTTCTTTTAAATGACAAACACACACATTATATATTTAAACCATTTCACCCCAAGCAAGGTGGAAATGTTACTAGTGAGTAGGGGGTTGGTGAGAGTGAGAGAAAAGACTGAAAATAGGGAGGATTGAGGAAAGGACAAAAGATGAATGGGATTCAAGGAGACAGAAGATGGCAATTGACTTTGCATTTAAATTTTTGAAGCTTGTAGTCATCAAGGAAGCAAGAGAGTTCCATAGGCAAGAAGTGCAAGAAAAAACTGTTGTAGTAGAAGTGGTGGTTGCATTTAGCTATTTCAACAGTAAATGGGTGGGACCTAAATGCCAATCTAGTATGATGCTTAAATTCATCTAGTTGGGGCACCCGGGAAAAAAGCTCATCAAAACAATTGCCATTTGTAGAAAAGGAAGAGAAGTTTGTCATATTGGTGAGAAAGTGACTGAAATCGAGATGCCAGGTCAGGATTCATTACATTACAGACCCTTTTTTGGATTTTGTCAAGAATCTTGATATTAGTAGCAGAAGCACCATACCAAATATGACAGTAATATTCAATGTACAGACAAATAGTAGATTTGTAAATATGCAACAATAGATTTTGAAGAGAAAAATCTTTTTGTACAACACCATGACCAATATTCCCTTGCATTATATGCAGCTATTGATTCAATATAGTTGCTCCACTTCAAGTCAGTGGCCAACATGAGGCCAAGAAAGTGTAATGTGTTGTTCTTCCGGAGTCTAGTGTCAGCCATGCAAAATAGCAAGCATAAAAGGTTCTCTATGGTGATTAAATGTAAGCAGTTTTGAAAGTGTTAAAATTTACAAGCCATTTCCTGTCCCAGTTAATCACTGATGGGAGGACCTTTTCAAGAGCAGCAACCAGGTTTACTTTCTCAGCTCTGATGGATTTGCTATAGAGACAGGAGTAAATGGTAGTGTCATCCACATAAATGCCTAGTTGAGAACTGATGACAAGAAGATCATTGATGAACATCAGAAACAGCATAGGACCCATGATTGAGCCTTGGAGGACACCTGTGTTAGTGTGAAAGGATTTAAATGCAAAGACTTTTCAAAACAACCATCATTTCATGATTGTATACGAATAATTGGATTAAATCAAACATTCATCCCTGTGATACTGTAGCCCTAGGGACTGCATAGAAAGACTAGCATGTCAAATGCCTTAGAGATACATTTTTAAGCAAAGAACAAAAATTTACAGCAAATTAGTAAAATTATGTGTTTGTTTATTCTTAATTTAAGATAAATTATGACTATCCAATGTTTGTGCTTCTGAAAAAAAATCCCAAATAAAAAAAAAAAAAAAAGTTAGAAAGAACATTAAAAAAAATACATCACTTTATATTAGTAAATTTTCAAACTTGATATTTGTAAATAACAGCTAAGTGACTTATTTGAAGTTCAATATCTCTGTAAAAGTCAGAGATTGATTTGGCACTGTATTAATATTATAAACAGGACCCTCCCCATTTTAAAGTGATGACAAATCAATATTTTCTGATTATGACAAGTGTTGCAGCTGAAAGGATTGTAATCTACAAAAATTATTTTCCACAAAAATTTTCCCTTGTTTTTATAAGTGGACCACTATTTAAGTAGTGCTACATTGGTATTTCCCGAGCACTTTTGCTTTGGATCAGTGTAAAATCTATGCACTCTGTAAAAAGAGAGAGCGAGTGTGTGTGTGTATATATATATATATATATGTGAGAGGATAAGATAAGAAACAAAAAGGAGAAGTTTATAAATTTAACAGGTTTTGCTTTTATTTAAGCATATTGAACCTTATATAAAAATGAAAACTATTAAATTTATAAACTTTTCCTTTTTGTTCTTTATCCTATCATTCTGCCAGATTCTAATCCATATTAGATCCCAGTTCACACAGGTACACACTCACACATATATATATATATATATATATATATATATATATTTATTTATTGATATAGATATTATATAACTGTTTAATCATTTCACTCCAAGCAAGGCAATAAATCCACTAAGATGCAAGGGGTAATTGAATGTAAAAGAATGTGAGAAAAACATTAAGGGAAGAGGGTAATAAAAGAATAAGATGATGATAGAAGATAATGATTGATATTATATTTAAATTTTTGAAGATCAAAGTTGACTGGAAAGCAAGAACCCAGAGATTTCCACAAGCAAGATGTACGAGAGAAGAAACTGTTAGGATATAATTTATGGTTACATTGAACTATTTCAACAGTAAAATGGTGAGACCTAACGGCCAATCTAGTACGGCACTTAAATTTATCAAAGAGGAAAGCTCATCAGAAAAATTACCATGAAAATATTTATAGAAAAGTCACAGGGAGGCTATGTTACAACGGTGGGATTATAAAGAATTTGGCTCATTTGGAAAGTAGGTAAATTATTATTCTTAGCACCATATTAAAATAAAAAAAAAATTTAACAAAAAATGATTTGATCAGCAATAAATGAAATTTTGCTCAAGTTTTGCTGGTTTTCCATTTATCAATTTTAACCAGAAAGTTAGTATAATTAAAAATGGCTGTCATTGTTAAAAGAATTTTGTATCAAGATGATGTAGAAATGTAACCTTATGGTTAAGACTTATGGGCAATTCTTATAGGATAATTTTGATTCTGGGTTTGGTATTCTAGCAAAAGAATGCAAATATCACGACAAAAAAGTTTGAGTTTCAAAAGTTTCCTCCATGCACACTTAACCAGAATATCATCAGTCTGTCAAAGAATAGTAATAAATAATAGTAACTGTTTATATCTCTGAGATGAGATATGATATGATTACTTGCATTATTTACATTATTTGGACTCATCCTCAGCTTCATTGCCATATTCACAATGTTTCAGTTGTTGTACACTCCAGCCTTCTCTGGAATTTCAAACTATACCCTTATTTCATCCAGTGGGGTAGATTGTTCTAGTTCCATGTGCCATGCCTCTTCCGGATGTCTCAGTTATTTCCAAAAAAATTAATTAGTTGTTAAACACCATTAAAATACTTGCATTAATTATATTATTTGGACTGTTATCCTCATCTTCATTGCCATATTCACAATGTTTCGGCCATTGTACACTGCAGCCTACTTCAGGTGATTATTCAGTGGATAAAGACATTGGTTAGATCCAGTGATCAAACCCAAAGAGTTGTGAGTTCCATACCAGGCCAGAGCAGCTGTGAACCAAAACTTGGAGAGTTGATCTAAAAGGGAAATAACTGAAACATCCAGAAGGGGCATAGCACATGAAAATAGAACAATCTACCCAGTTGGATGAAATAAAGGGTTCCTTTTGAAATTCTAATTACCTGAAGAGAGCCAGAGTGTACAATGGCCGAAACATTGTGAATATGGCAATGAAGATAAGGATAATGGTTTGAATAATGTAAATAATGCAAGTAAATAGTAGTAAATAAAATGTAATAAATATTAGTAAATAATATACATTGTAAGAAGAAAAATGTGATAATCATTGCACTTAAAAGGTTGATGTCAATTAAACACATCAAATCTTATAAATATACATGCAAGTAAAAGATACAGCAGTGATATCTGTCTTGATTTAAAACCAGTTTTCATTCTGATATGTGTGTAGTAAGAAGCACAGATAACCCAATCTCAAGCCTTGTGTTAGATACTCAAAACATAAATAATAGAATGTATTTATAGATGAGATATTGAGCAATAGTTAAAATAATTTCATCTTGCAGCCTCATTACATTATTTCATAATTATACTTCAAGGAAAGGCATGAACATCAATATTCCCTATCATCTAAATGATTAGATACAAAGTGAAAAGTAAACTATTGGTTTGAACAGTTTACAATGTCAAACAGCTGCTATTAGAATGAAATTGAAGCAAATGTGAAAAGTTAGAGTAACACTTATAACCATTTTTTGCTGATGTGTGCAGGTTAAGGTTGAAGTTCTTCATCAGGTTATTTTAATTAATGAGAAGAGAAGAAAATGAAGACAAGGTGTGAATTTCAAAAAAGGGGGACATTATGCAGTTAACATCATTTTATGCAGAACATGTCAGTAAGCATGATGGAATATATGAGAAGGTTATGTTTGTATTTAATCACAGACTATTCATAGTAATGAGCCTCATGAAACCAGCACCAAAAAATGACCTTCAAAACTTGAAGTAAGTCCAAAGTATTAACCATTCATTTTTAGCCATCTTTTGGAATGTTAAGCACATTGTAACATATAATTTTGGTACTACTTGCATATAAAGACAAAGGGAGGTAAATAGGCATTAAATATACAATATTACAGTTGGATAGTTTCACTCACTACACTCTAGGTCACTGACAAGTAGTTGGCAAAATTTCCCTACTGGGAAGTGTCCTGGGTATGACGATAAACAACATCCAACAGCAAGGCCTTTGATCAGGAGGTTTTGAGGAGCGTGGAACCACCTCTTAATTGCTGGGTGTTCCCAGGTCCACCCTGACCTGGGGTAGTAGCACCTGTTAGGGTCCCAGCTATGGGCAAATAGTTAAACCCCAAACTGGAGTAAAAACTATATGTAAGTGTATAAATAGGTTTTAATACCAGAAATACTTTGTAAAAAATTATTACCAGCAATAAATTTTTGAAGAAAAAAAACTATTACCAGCAATACATTTTTGAGGAAAAGAAATATTACCAGTAATAGATTTTTGACAAAACAAAATATTACCAGCAATAAAAGTTTTATCGGCATTAAATAACCCTTTGAGGTTAATATGCTGTAAAAAAACAAAAAAAAAACAAACAGACTGGGGAAACAATAAAAGTAGCCAATACAGATTATATGCATTGAGCTATTTATTACTACAGCTGATTTGACTTTCAGTAAGAAACAGACAGCCATAGATATTAATGCAGTGACATATTCAGTATGGGGGGGGGCATGTCTACTATGGAACAATGACTAGTTGCTGAAATACTAGTTTGAGCCACATACGATTTTGTAAAAGGGCCACAATTTTAGGCTACAATTTCATAATGAAAATGTAATTCTATTGCTTGCTTTAACCATTATCTTGCCAGGTGAATCATTAAATTCTTTACATGACCACACATTAAAAGTAAATTTTGAAATACAGCCCTGAAGAATATTCATTTAACAATGGCCCTCTCAAAAAAATATTTTTTAAATTGTTCAACTTGAAGGTAAAACAAAAAGATTTCAAATTAAACAAATTCTCTGTGCATATACTTTTTTTTTTTTATTAAATTCATTTTACCCCAAGCAAGGTGATAAAGCCACTAAGATGCAAGAGGTTAGTGAGTGTGACAGACATTCGAGTGAAAGAACCTGAGAAAATGTTACTGAGAAGAAAAGACAATAAAAAATAGGATGCTGTGAGACAGAAGATAAGGACTGACATTGCATTTAAATTTTTATAGATTGTACTTGCCAGGAAATGAAGAGAGTTACATATGCAAAAAGTGTGAGAGAAGAAATTATTAGAATATAACTTAGGGTAAAATTTACCAATTTCAACTGCAAAACGATGAGACCTAGCTGCCAATCTAGTACAGCACTTCAATTCATTAAATTGAGGTAGCAAAGAGGAAATTCATCAGAACAATTGCTATGAAAATATTAGTCATAAAAGTGTAACTGAGACATCTGAAAATGGAAACTAATTTGCCAAAAAAAAAAAAAAAAAAAAAAAAAAATAAAATAAATAAATAAATACACAAATACTGATAGTTCTTTATATAATTAGCATAATGTCTGTCAAAAATGGGATTATTTACATATGGATCAGCATTTCTGCCTTGGATCAGAGTATCCAGTTTAGGATCAAAGTGTCACTTGTTGACCCACTGCCTAGGATCAGGTGATATTTGTGCATTTTGTGAAAATTGTGATACAAACACTATATATATATATATATATATATATATATATATATATATATATATATATATATATATATATATGAGAAAGATATGCATGCATTGTATTTTATATAATCAGGGATGCTGAAAAAATTTTGGATGAACTTTTCAATTCCCATCTAGTAAATATAAATTTTATATTTTACAATATTTTCTTTCAAAATGAATATTGAGTTTTTATTTAAAGGCAAATTCTCTGCAGAAAAATAAAATACACTTCATATTAAGATACGAAGCTAAGGCCAAGATACAATGTATGAAAGTTAATGCTAATAAATTTGTTAAACATATTCAAAGCCAAAGTCTATTGATGATTGACAAAATATCCACTAGAATTCCATATATTAATTATCATCATTTATATAATAATATAACTAATAAATGAATTAAAATATCAAGAAATTAAAAAAATAGCCCATCATTTGAAATACAAATATTTCATTTCTTCACATAATTATATAAAAAAAAAAACAAAAAAAAACAAAACAAAAAAACAACAAAAAAAAAAAAAAAGCAAAAAAAATAAACAAAAAACAAATTACACAAATTTCTTTCAAAATATTCTTTTCAGAGAAAATACTTTGAATAAAATACATTTTAACATACGGATCTTATTTTCAGTGGTTAAACATGTGAATTTATTTTTGAATCATGATACCATTTCATTAAATAGCTGGTTTTTATATACATATATATATATATATATATATATATATATATATACCTACATACACACACAAAAGTTAAAGATCAATATGGATCAGAATCTGACAGGCTAAGATAAAGAACAAAAAGGAAACATCAATCTTTAATTAAAGCTTCATCAGAGATTGAGTGAAAAAGTTTTCTGATGAAGCATTAATACAAGTGAAACATTAAATACATTTCTTATTTGTTCATTATCTTATATATATATATATATACACACTTCTGTGCGTGATATATGTTGTAGCCATTGGTCACTTTTTATATTTATGAAAATTATCTTGAAGGCAAAACTTTTTAGCAATGAATTTGACACAAAAATTTTGTTTTGATATGTAAAAAATTATAAGAAATGGATAAAATATTTGATTAAATATTCTTTGCATTGGTCATTATGAGTGGACATTTTAAAAGGAAATTCGACAAAGTTGGACATTGTCCATTTCAGATCACATATTTCAAGGCAGAAGCCCTATAAACATTAAAATAACATGATAGCACATAAAAAAAGCATAAGAAATTGATTTTTCATCTTATTGGTAATACACAGGCATGCATATATATATATATATATATATATATATAGACATGTGATATTTTTTTTTTTTTTTTTTCCAATTAGACCCACAGAGACCTGTCACACCTGACTGAACCAGATCAGAAAAATTCAGCAGATTAGGTTCAATGGAATTTCTAAAAAAAATTTCTATTTATTTACAGTAACCATATGGCTTAATTTTAGTTTTGAAGAAACAACAATGAGTCAGTGAAGTGTAACTGCCTGAAGTCAATGTTTTCTAACCAAAGAGGCTTTAATTTTTAAATAAAACAGACATGCCAATGATATTCTGTAAAAACAAAGTGAGTTTCTCATGAGCAAATCAACATTGGTCACAAAGATTTGATCAGAAAGACATTATCACTTTAATAAATATAAAAAGCATCAATTGATCGGCCAGCTAACTGATAGTGTTTTTTGGATAAAAAGGTTTTTTTTTTTGGGGGGGAATAATTGAAGACTGCAGTTAGATAAGGCAAAAACAAATGAAAATTGCATCTGTTGCTAAAATCAGATGCCTTTTTCTGCATATAATCAAGAGTTATAAAATAAAATAGAAAAATTAATGCCTGACAACTGATTCTTGTCTTTAATACCTTCATAAATACTAATTTAAATAAACAAGTAGACAATTTTTTAAGCCCACAATATAAATATGAAGCTGTACTGGAAATAAAAATTATATTCGATTTCAGAGTGAGAGCAAATATGCATTGAAATCATTTGGGCATAGTAAAAAAAAAAAAAAAAAGAAAAAAAAAGAAAAGATCTGTACAAGTCTATTAACATAGGAACATGCTGTGTCCATATTAATCTATAAAATTTGTTAATAGCAGCAGTAGTTCCTAGCTAAAAATTAAAACACTTATCAGTTCTAAGTATCAATTGATGTTATCACTTGTAATTGTGTGATAAACAATTATGAAACAAGTGTGGTACAAAATGCCTCTACAGCTGATCAGCTTCTAATTTTCTAAGACTGATTTTTTAAACATTTTAAATACTGTCTAGACAAAAACACAGGCCACTTTACATTTTTAAATCTATTATAACCTTTATTCTTTATGATTAAAAGTGTTTAATTAATCTCTAGCTAACAACCGGATTTGCTATTAACAAAAATATGTACACAAAGACAAGATAGTTATTTTCATTAATTTGTTTATGAAGTCATATTGCTTGGTCACCCCAAATGCCTGTAAAAATGGTTCTCAATTGACATTAGTTCAAGTTAATATAGCAGATGCTTTAAAAACTTCATATACTAAATGTGTCAATTTTATTAGTAATTAGATTCAGTTTTTTCAACTTTACAAATATTTAATGAAAGAAAGCCATCATCTGGATTTCTAAAGAATCCTTAACTTCTAAAAATAGAGAGTTATATGAAGATGGAATATTTTTTAGGATAAACCTGTCACAAAAGGGTTACAGAATCAAATTTTGATTTAATGATTTGGGTTTGAAAATATGAGATTTTATTTTCATATTCAGAACTGGTCATTTCATATGAAAGAGAGATTTCCAAAGGAATTTATTCAGTAAAAGTGTGTCTATATTAACACACCCAGAAAACAAAAGCAAGATTTAAATGATTTATATTTATCATTATTTTCCAAACATCCTCAGTTTAGTTTAAGAGCACCCAGTAGGAATCATTCTCACTATGCAAAGTAAATCTGTAAGAGTAGTTTCCTATCACATCATAGCATTTGACCACAAAGCACATATATCACTTCCTCTGAAAAGAAGAAAATATCACTGACATTATAACCTAAACCACCATCCCCTTGTATCCTGGGGCACTTAAAAAAAAAAAAAAAAAAAAAAAAAAAAAAAACTTTTACATTGTCCATATTTATAAAGATTCTGTTTTCTGTATTGGTGTGGGGTGGAAATATAAAGAAATCCAAAAACATATCAGAACATTTGAAGGACAACAAAAAAAGGAAACACTTTTGTTATTCATAAATGCCAACCTTGACCCATTAAAAAAAAAAAAATTATGGTCATGAAAACAAAAATAAAAAATTTAAGTTAAAAAAAAGTTTAAAAATATTTCTTTGCATTTTTAATGTTTTAACCATTTTGTTGTCTGAAGTCCTGAGATGAAGTATTTCCATTATTCCGTATATTTTTGCCGGTCTTTGTTTTGTTTTTTTTTTTTTTTAACAAACTGTTTGGCTGATATAATCTTCAGCCTTCCTCACATTACATCTGGAGTAGATACTTTCAGCAGTGGCATCCTTATTGACTTTTGAAAACAACCAGACGCAACATACTCTTGAGAAAGGTCAGAGACTACAACTGCCAAAATGTTATGTTAAAAAACAACGAAAATGAAAACCAAGAATTATTTGATGACATTTTTATTTATCAAAAATCTTCACTGCAAGAGAGACATGTAAATAAACCAGTTTGTTTTCATTAAATAGGTAAATATTTTGAAGGCAAAGATTCCAAGAGAATGTGCCCTCTCTCTCAATCCTAGTATGTCCACTATCATTAGTAAAATAATAAATACATGTCATTACATTTGCCTCATGAATTAAAGTGTTAAGTCATGAATTTGGTGACTTAATAATTAGGCTTGGTCGTGCAGACTGAAATTCAGTGGAAACAGGACAAGCAAAAACTGAGAAATACTAAATACGGATTAGACGAGTTATCTCCCCTAGACATGGTCAGCAGAATGAGAACATTCTACTGCCATAGATTAAATAAAGGGTTCAATACAAAATTCCCTGAATGTTATCTAGATTGACAAGTGCACAATGGTTGAAATGTTGTAATAACAACCACAAAAATGAGGACAGTAGTCCGAGTGTAAATGTCATTAGAAATGTTTTAATTATTTCTATAATTGTTACTTTTAGTCATTTTTTTTTCTCTCTTGCCACATTTTCATGTGCATATTACACAGGTTTGGTTAAAAAGAAAAAAGTGGAGACAAGACATTTTGCACCAGATTTTTTTAATATTTAATATTTTGATACACCAAATCTCATGGCAAATATTCCTTTGTTTGCTTCCGAGGTAAAGTGAGTTCTTCAAGAGAAATATGAATTAAAAAAGTTTTAAAAAATTCAATTTATATGTAAAACTCAAAAGGAAAAAAATACACTAAAGTAATTTTGACATTGTAAAAACAAACTCAATGGTTGCTAACCTTTTTCAAATCACAGCATATTTATTGCAGAAGGATTTTATCACAGCACCCTAAGTCAGAAAATACTGAACAATTGCCATTATGTTCATATAGTGAGTTAGGGAGGAAATTAAAAATGAAAAAGTGACCTGTAATTTAAAGTGTAAAAAAAAAAAAAAAAAAAAAAAAAAAAAAAAAAACTGTATCATCCTTTTAAGCCTGACTTTGAAGGCGTTACGACCCTAATTCCTTGTAATGATGCCTGTAAGCAGACACTTTGCAACCAAAACTTTCATATTAACTGCGATCTCTCTCCATGTTAATATATTTCTAATGAAAGCCAATTTCAAATGCTTTTTCCTACTACCCATTTCTGGTTTGTATTGCATTATCATTTTCAGGTATTGGAAAAAAAAAACAAAAAAAAAAAAACACTATTCTAGGTGCAAAGACAAGAAGAACAACCACTTTTTTCAAGTTGTATTAAATGAACTTTTCATTTAAATAGTTGAACAATTACCAGCACCATTGAGTGTTGAATATAATCTGAATATATCTTTAATGAGATATCTCTAGCTATTTATATTCAATGACTTATTGAGAATGTTCTACACAGTTCTAGAAGAGAGCAGAATGTAAACAATGTCTATCAACCACCTAGTGTTGAAACAGTGAATTTCAACATCACAAGGATGGAATGTTTGGCAAGGTCACAAATGTCACTTCCTATTGTGATCATTTCAATTTCTGGGAATCATTGAACTTTTCAAATATCCAATGGTGCCCTGGAGATTTGCATCACACAGCTTGAGGATCACTGCTGAATAATACATTAAACAGAAGTATAGGTTGGGAGAGTGACCAGGTAAAACAGTAGGGTAAGGTAGGTATTGGATAATTAAGATAAAAAAAATAAAATAATTTCAACATTTTAGACATAAAAAATACTATCGGTATTGTGTACATTAAGTGGAAATCTTAGTTTATATGATGATCTGATTATCGCTGCCATTCTGTGGAGTATCTGTGCTTGGAGGAATTTTTAATGTGTAATTTGAAATGTTGAAAAAAAAAAAAAAAAAAAAAAAAATGGAAGCCTTAGTAGGAAGAACATACTAGTCAATGTGCTGTGATCACCCAAATAAACTTGCGGAATAAAAACAATGCCCATATCAGAATTTCAGACAATATTCATGCAAAGATATTCTTGTAAAAAATATCGTCTTCATTATCATTTGTGCTAAACAAAGAACAATGTTGCATACATTTTTGGCCAAGTTCAATTTGTGCGGTATTAGAATCCAGTTGGAAAATGAATAAAATGATGAGCCAAGAGTAGGTAACAAGCAAATATCCAAAGACTAAAATATCATCATCACCGAGAATCAGCAGCTCAATTAAAGCGAGAGAGGAAAAAAAAAAAAAAATAATCAACAAATGAACTTTTGAACATATACAAAACTGGGCCTGTAAAACCAGAAGTTTTTGAGATAAAATTTGAATATTGGTTTAAAATATGCGAATGGAAATATGGCCAAAAGAATGAAAGCAATTTCAAAATAAAATACATGATATGATCTTTAACAGGTTAAAAAAAAAAGAAAAGAAAGTGACTTTTACTAACAAAAAGTGAAACACACACAAAAAATTTAAATAAATAAATAAATAAAAATAAAACACCCCAAATAATATATATATAGGTTTTCAAAGAATTTATCTTTTAATTTAAAAGAAACAAATTCTTATAATTTGAAATCTTTCTGCAATTGTGGGCAAATTTCACAGGCTATTTATAGGGCCAAAGGATTTCATTAAATTAGGGACTGTATTTTTGATGTATAAAATATTTCAATAAAAAAAGTAAAAAAGAGTAAAGATGTTATAAAGAGGGTGACAAAAATACACTTTTGCAAAAAGAGACAAATTCTGACAATTTTGGATTTGACAAGAGGCTTATTTTTCCCCCACTAAACAAAAATGAAGACCTTTTCTCAGTGTGAAAAAAAAAGAAAAAAAAAAAGGAAACACTGTCAAAGGTTATTCAAAAAGTCATAAAAAATAAGTTTCTTTGTTTTAGTAGCAGATTGTATAATTATTTAATCAACATTGAAAATAACATCTGATATTTTCCTGCTTGGGCTGATTTAGACATTTTCTATTTTACACATTTGACAGCAGTTGTTTACATCTCTTGTTTCTTGAAGATTTTCAAGTAAGGATTTTTCTTTCAAAGTGAGAATGGTAATAAGTCTCACCTACCTGACCTAAAATTCCTGCATCTGGACTGCATACTTTTAGCATTTACAGGAACAAGTTTGCCTTTTTAAAGTTTATGACAACACCTATTCAATTCTAAAATCAGATTTTTGTTCCTCTGAAATTTTTGCCAATAGCCTAATGTGACTAACCTTCAGCAAGTTTAGTCTTCTGGTCACTGCTCAACTATTGAGCTATATCTGTATTTAATCATGTACAAAATGTGTAATTCAATTTTAAATATATTTTGAGTCCAATAAAAAATAATTTGTAAACATTCATGTTTGAATTTTTAAAGTTTGATGGTGAGAATTTTTTTCTTTCTCTTTAAAAAAAAAAAGAACTAAAAAAAAACAAAAAACAAGAAAAATTATATATATATATATATATTTATTATATATATATATATATATATATATATATATATATTTATTTTGTTTTGTTATTTATCCATAATTTTCTTATAAAATTAATTAACAAATCTGTAAGGATTTAAGATATTATTTTCATGGAATATATTTTACTGTAGATTTAGTGAATATAAATAAAGATCAAATATAGCCAGAATGGATTGCACAGATATTTACCAGGTCTGCAAGATATTTGAGAACATATCTTTAACTGGCCATAAATGGAAGATGATCTAACAATGTTATGGGCACTAAATTTTGAAGTTGTCTCATTTCCCTTTCAAACATATTGCAACAACTTCCAGTCTGACATAGGAAATGTAGAGACATGCAATACTTGTGTCCCTAATTGCCAACCACAGAGACTATCTTCTTTAAAGTTGCCACATGTAATAAGTGACCCACATGTGGATCCCAAAAGAGGCACCATGATGATACACACCAAATTCACATTGGCTGTGGTTACTCTGAGCAATGAGAAACTTGTTATGCCACCACACTTCTTCCCACCAAACCTCATGTTCAATTCCACCACCAACACTTGAGATACTGGAGGTTGAGCCCTAAATCAAGGGAGTGGTTGTATATGTTCCAGTAGAACTCTGACCCCTCTCATATGACTGGCTGAAAAATATTCACAATCATGTCATCTACAACAGGTAACCTGTTAGCTGTCCTGATTTAAATCCCCTGGACATATTGAGATTATGTCAAAAGAAAGACCAACTGACAGGCCTGCAAGATCATAAACTCGTTGAAGGCTGCCATTGTGGATGTGGCAACATGAATGAGAACCACTCCATCCAAGTGTGAAAATTGGTTTCAGGGCCACACCAAAGTTATTCTTGAAGCTGAGTGGGGTTTTATTGAATGACCTTTTGAACTTATGTACAAATGCATTTTTGAAAATATACTGCCCTTTTTTTATAATTTGTTCACAGTTACCTGATGCACCCTGTTTACTACCATTATTGCTTGCCAGGTTTCAAAAATTATAATTTATTTCTCTCTCTCTCTCTCTCCATATACAGCACATAAGAAAAGCTAAAAAAACAAAAAAAAAAAACAAAAAAAAAAACAATTCAAAACTAGAGGTGATGGTGGGAAGAGAAAGAGTAGGGAGGAAAAGGAAAGGTTTATGGTTTGGAAATCTGGCCTCCCACCCTCACTCACAAAAGAGTGAAACTAAACCAGCAAAATATTTTTTATGCAAACAATAAAACTGTTTTTGTTACAAACTGCATCTTCCAGACACATACATTCCCAATTATTTTATATAGCATTATAAAACAGACAAAGGCATCATAAGTGATTTTACTGGGAATCAAACTTACAGCAGATTATATATATATATATATATATATATATATATATATATATATATATATATATATATATACACTCGAACACTTGGGTTAACGCCAAGCTGTGACAGTCAATTTATTTCATGAATATACAAATATTTTTTTTTTAAATAAATTTATTAAAAAAAAAAAACGCATTCATCTGAAGAGGTAAATATTTGTATATATTCATGAAATAAATTATAAGCAAATGGATTTTTAAGGATTGTCTGTAATTATGATTATTTTATATACATCAAGAATTAATGGATCTCTTTTTAATCTGACATTTTTATTATAGTGGACACTTCTTTTTTTAATCTAGGTGTCCCATTTCCAGTATATATTACATCAGTTGGTCTGTGCACTTGAGAAATCTTAGTAAAAGAAAATGAGCCCTCCAGCTGGGGCCAGACATGTGTCCCCCTTTTGTAGGGAAAACTACCATGTGTTACTGTTTGGCCATGAATGACTTCACAGTCCAGCAAGGCTCTTTTCACTTTTTTTTAAGGAAAGCACATTCTTTTCACTCGGATTTTCTTGAGAGCCCATATCTGCTTAGTTTCATATCCCAAACATAAACAAAGCAGTTTCTAAAGAATTAATGGATTTATTTTCATTTTTACACACACACACATATATTATATATATATATATATATATATATATATATATATATATATATATATGTATGATGGACTCTCCCATTGATTTCTGACGTATGAGAATCCAATAACCTTATTCAGTTTTTGTTTGTGTTGTATGTGACACTTCAGTTCTGTTAGTGACCTGCATACAAGTCCATATATTGTGCAAACAACAAGGATCTTGAGACATAACACCACAAATATTTGCTGATGCTCTTCGCTATTGTCTTTTGCCTGTGAGCTGGTCAATATGTCGGATTTCAAAATTTCTGCTACCACTCTGGTACAAATATCTCCAGTTATTTCTATCCTGGACAATTTGTTCAAAGTAAGCAAGCACATTGACAGCCGAGAGGTTACTTTTTATCTTGCCTTTATACCTGAGCCATGGTCATCCAGCACTCTGTTGTCCACTGTCAACCTGGTTATACATGAGGATCTTAGGTATTCTGTAGTCACTTATCCTTGCAACATGACCAGCCCAGCAAAGTTGTGACTGCATCAGGAAAGTCAATTCCACCAATGTTGCATTTTGTGAGAAGATTAGACTATCATCAAAAGCGTAGCTATGGATTGCATAGAGACAACATGGAAGACATCCAGCTGATTGATATGGGACATATATAGGGCCAAGATTCTGAGCTGTACATACAACCTAAGGACTGTCAGATACATAAAGTGTTCCATGCTTTATTATCTTTTAACAAAAATAGTGCCTAGAGTACTGTTAACTGTGACTTAAAGTGCCATATGTGCAATCCTCAGTCAGACACCAATGACCTTTGGTGTATTCACCTCCCTTAAGTAACCAAAGATGTTACATGGGTGTGGCTAGTATAGACATACATATACCAGCCAAATATATGACAAAAGATGGTAGATCCAGTCTACAAGGCTGGTCTAGATATTAATATGAGTTGTGGGGTAAAAAAAAACAAACAAAAAACAAAAATAAACAAATCAAATTACATATTAATCAATATATATATATATATATATATATATATATATATATATATATATATTGACAAGTGTAGAAGCAGATATCAAAATAGTATCAAAATCTACAAAGGCATGATCAGGCATACCAGCAACCATGACTTGCAATCCTTGCACTTCTACATGAATCACTGGTGGGACTTAAATGTCCCACTAAAACTGAACTTTTGTTGGACACTCATATGTCAAAATTGACAGGAGACCCTCTATATATATATATATATATATATATATATATATATATATATATAGGGTCTCCAGTCAATTTTTGACACATGAGTGTTTTTTTTTATATATATATATATATATATATATTATGTTAAAATATAGTTTTATGGTAGGCTATATTTATATGTTAAAGAGCTTGATATCAGGAATAGAGCCTATTTATATAGAGAAGTGGACACTGAGGTTAACACCCAGTAGCGATAGTGTTTCATTGTGCATTGTTTTGTCTTGACTATATATTCTGGTCAGTGGTGCATTATGAGTAGGTCTATTGTATTTTTCTAAAACCTTATTGGGTGGTTGGTAACAGTCATGTTTCTAATTATTGTACAGGCTATTGAGCAGAAATAATTGTGGATCCAAATGCAGTTATTTTATAGTTAACTTTATTATTGATTGCTTTGTTATTTGTTGTTGATATTATATTTATGTGTGCATATATGATACACATAAGCACAAGTATATGGTTTAATGATTGTTTAAGCATGAAACAGACTTGTTGCTGCATGTTGGCCTCCATGTCCACTTTTTATATATATTAGAGAGAGAGAAAGAGAAATACAATGGTGGGCTAAAATGTTCTTGGATTGTACTTCAAAATCTGACCAAATATCAATTAAAAAAAAAAAAAAAAAAAAAAAAAAATCCCCTTTTGGTTGAGCTAAGAAATTTTCAGCACCTCCTAATTATATATATTTTCCTTGTATATGACATATGGTTCATAGTTCTCTACAGCTTTCAGTCTTTTGTTCTTGTATATAAATGCCTGGATTAAATACAGATACAAATTGTCAAAATGTTTGTGATAAAAGGTTTCCTACCATACCTTTGGAGAGAAGATGGTCTTTTGGGGAGGGGGGGGGAATCACACCTGATTAAGGACTGAAGAATGGATTTGGTGAAACATTGGGTAAAACAAGAGCAAAAAGATTTGAGTGTCACATCAATGCTTGATAGGCATTCTCTTGTGCATCAATAAGAAAAATGAATTAAAATATTAATTAAATTTCTTATTAACTCTCTAACTACATTTGTACTAATGAATGAATGCTGCCTATACACACACACAAACATTCATTGTACACGTGGGCCTGCATTTATCCTTACTCAAACCTTTCACATCACATAAAATATTGTAAATTCACATATTTGGTTTGTAATAACTTATGCTACATATTTTACTTTACAGAACAAAATATGCAAATAAAAAAATTCTGTATAAATTTTAATAAAAATAAGATTTGATACAGAATTAGAAATTCTTATAAACTGATTCTTACTGACATTAATAAACATTATTGGAAATGTCTGTAAAATCTGATTATTATATTTAGAAAATAAATTTTTCCTTGATAATAAAGAGGCTGTCTTGTTCAAAAGTAGTGTAAGAATGTAACTTGCATTAAAAGAAAAAAAAAAAATCAATAAATATTAATAAATATGAAAATATTTTAACCGTATGAAGAATTGTGAATGAAAGTAACTTCATTTTCTGAAGCATTGTTATCTATTATTTTAATGTTCATCTTATCTCAAAGCACATTGGTTTATATCCAGTTGTATCATTTTGCCAAAATTGAGATTTTGGGAATTTGTTAGTTAAAAAAGAAAACATATCTTTTTAAAATATTACTGAGAAAAAAAGAAAACAAACATAACCCTTGGTGGAAAAGTTGAGATTAATTGCAAAATGTTTGAAAAAATAATTTAGTGAAATCTCAGAAAATCATAAAATGTCAGCAGAAAAAAAAAAAAAAAAGTTTGTTTAAATATTTTAACAAAATTTCACTGAGAAAAGAATTAATCCTATTTTTGTTTTCTTACAATAAGTAGACATTTTAAATATTTTACATTAAGAAATCATTATATCCTAGCTTTCATAATTTAAAATAAATACTTATTCAGTCTTTGATTTATATCATATTGTTTCTCTGTCTTTGTAATTTTTAACAGAATTTACAAAGTGAAAAAATAAGCATATTAAGAAATCCTTCATATATATATATATATATATATATATATATATATATATATATATATATAAGTTTTTCTTATAAAATCAAGGTGATATCAAAAGTAATAAAAACTAAAAGAAAAAAAAAAAAGTTAAACTTCATTTTCTTCTGAGTTTAAAGAATATCATGGGACCAAAACTAAAAGAAGTTACCAATCATATTTTACCCTGAAAACTTATATTGAACCAAATCGGAAACTGGCTTTTAAATCATTGCATATAATGTGAACAGAAAATATAAATTAATATGGTATATCAGATGTGCAGCAGTCATTTTAAATAATTTGAGTAAAATTTAATTTCTATGAATCAGTTTCTATCCCTTAAAATATCAAACACCTTTTGAAACAGTGATTAAACAGTTAAATGTTCCAAGTTTAATAATAGTTTGATAATTACTGCCAAATAAGTCTTGTCCCCTTTGAAAATTTAAAAGCTGCTGCTTGGTTGAACTATCAAGTCCATCCAAATTATGATATTTTAAAGAATATTCCCAAAAGGCTGGCCAAAATCTGACTTCACAGAAATTCACAAAATCTGTAAATCTGTCACCATTGTAATTCAAAGATTTATTTATTGTTATTATACTTTATAAAAAAAAAAAACAAAAAAACAATTTGCATCTTCTGTGGGAAATATTTTACTAAGCACCAATAGATTTTGGTCAAGAAAGGAATGAAGATGGGTGTAAAGGTGTCACAACCCACAGATGAAGCAAAGAATGTGTTAAAAACAATAAATGATAAGGATACTGGTTATAAAAATTCCTTTGAATCGTAAAACAAAACCAAAATGTCAATTCTGGTAATCTGTAACCTTGGAGTAAGTAAAAACATTTCAATCATTTCAAAGTACATCAGCATGAGGCAAAAAGATTGCACTTAGAAATTTCAGCAACAATCTTTACAAATATATATAATTTTTTAAAGTTAAGAAATGAAGTATGAGGCCTAATATATGTTATTTTTTTTATAAAACTGAGAAATTTTTCTGTTCCTTTAAAAATAAAATGAGATTAATCTCATGTAGTTGAAACATTTTTTCAATAAAGTCAGTTACAATATTTCATAGACCAAAGACTGGATTATTCGATAACTTGTTAAATATAAATTTTGACTCAGAACAATAAAATAAAATCCAGAATAATTATTGGTTTCTAATTAAAAGCATTTATAATTCTCAATAGTTACATATATTGAAAATACTTTTAAAGTCCCCCAACATCCTAATTATTTCATATGTAATGGAAAGAGAAATGCTTACAAAATCCACAAGAAAAAAAAAAAACTAGACACTTGCCCCAACTGAGATTGACATCAAGAAACGGAAATGAGGATGGATCGTCCACACACTCCGCAAGCCTCTTTCTAGTGTCACCAGGCAAGCCCCTGACTGGAATCCACAAAGGGAAGCGAAAAGTGGGTCAACCAAAACAGACTTGGTGCAAAAGTGTTGACGCAGAGGTAAAGGCAGCCAGCACGACATGGGCTGAGCTAAAGCGGATCACACAGAACTGTGTCCATTGGAGAGGGTGTTGTTGTGGCCCTATCTTCCCCAAGGAATCAAAGATGTATAAAAAAAAAAAAAAAAAAAAAAGAAAAAGATAATAATAAAACTAGACACTTAATACTACTAAGCAACTCCAGAACAATTACAATTAAAAAGAATTTATCCAATCTTAATAGTTTGCCACAATTCCTTATAAAAATGATTATGTATTTAATCAGTACAAAAAATAATGACAACATCAAACCTGAAGCAGAAATTTACAAAATAGACTGCAAGAGACATCTCAAGAAACACATAAGCGCAACAAAAGATCATATGAACATAAAAGGGAACTTTTACAAAATAATATGCTCAATTAGTCACTTATCATATTAAGTGTAAAGAAATGCACTTTTGATTAAGAGACAAAGTTAATTTATTTATTAAGGCAAAAATATATTGAAAGTGCATGAATTTCAGAATCTTCCATAGTAAATTGATGTCCAGGATTATACAAAATCTACTTTCCTCACAAAATTAATGTTAACATAATATGGAATAATTCAAAACAATAGCAATAAAAATCTGAATGAGATTGGCTAAGTTAAACATACATTGAAAATCAGAATTTAAAAGCTGAGCATTTTTGTATCTTTAACATTATCAATGTAAACTGTAAATGGTATTTTCTTGTATTTTCTTTCCACTCCCACCCAACATTTCCCATCAAGAAACTGTTATGAATTTCAAGAAGTCCTTTCTCAGAACTAAATGCATCACTCAAATTTTGTTATTCCAATACCCATTATTTGTGAAAAATTTGTTTTTCTGTTGATTAAAAATAAATAAAATAAAGTAAAAAATAGGACTTGGTATATTTTAAACATTTGTTTCCATAGAAAACAAAACACTAAAAATATATTTACCCATACAAAAACACCATAAATTTGTCTCCTAAATTTCTGTGTAATATAAGAACCCCCTCTCAAAGGAATGCAACCCTGTAATCAAGATTTTTAAACAAATAAAAAAAAATGGAGATTTTATATATATATATATATATATATATCTCAATCATATACATATATGTATATATCTATAAATAGACCCAATTTAAAAAAATAAACCAGTTTGATGATCGCAAATGCATGAAACTCAGTGTCACAAAGTCATATCTATACAACTGAATATAATATATTTATATATAAATTAATTTTGTGTCTTAATTTAAATAGGTCAATTTATTTTTTCTAAATTAAAACTGTTATTAATTGTGAAAATGGTAAATTGTATGGAGGTGATGAATTTGTACACACACAATATTATTCATTCCTTTTATGTAAAAAATCCAAATAAAACAGGAAAGAATTTGCTTTTCTGTATATTAACTTCTTAACCCACTGTAGCCAACAGATCACATAACCAAAGACATATACCTTAAATCATATCTGATACCATTGAATAAGTACCAAACAAGAAACGGTAAGACTGATACAAGTTTGGTTTCACAATCATTAAAATTAAAATTTTTAATTATTTAAATTTTTTTTCTTACACATAAAAAATAATAACTAGCATAACTCTGCTAATTTTATATAAAATAATTTATGCACATCGATTTAATAATCATAACTTAGTATAATCCTTCCTTCATGATGATTGATGTCACTAACCTATGAACACTTGTTTCATTCAATGGCTGCCTAAAATGGGTTCTTGTGTATTTCTGTAATAAATTTTGGAAGTATATAATAGATTTTTGTATCAATTTACACTTTTTCAAGTGTTGCAGATTATAGAAGTATCCAAATGCAGAGGATACCCTGTGTGAAAGACCGCAAGGCAGATGATCACAAAGCAAAAAAAAAAAAAAAAAAACTCTCACCACTGTTAAACATAAGTAAATGTATCCAACCATATTTTCCTGTGTTTAAGACGCACCATTTCCAGGCTATTTTCTGATAAATATTATTTGAATGTTTAATAGAAATTCGGTGGAGATGGCAGAAGGTGATTTTAAAAGTCCTCAGTATTATGTAGAGGTTTTCTTTTTGCAAATGAGATTGTTTGAAAGAGTGGGTCTGATACACAGCAAAATAGAGTATTTATATGCCCAACAATTTTGTTTTAATATATTAACATCTTTTCAGGTATTGCAGAATTTACAAGTACATGAATGTATCAAGTGCTCAAGAGCATAGTGATTGAAAGACTGACCAAAGTCCAAGGTGAATGGCACCCAAATTTACCACAAAACACGGGTGGCAAAAACCAATGGTTTAGCAAAAACCAGACTAGTACACCATCTTTTGTAGGTGTATCTTTGTATATAAGAATATGTCGGAATTATTTTAGATGCTTTCTTGCTTCTGTCATGGATTTTTTTTTAAGCAAAGTACATGACTTTGATGGTGTCTGGGTGGACAGTTACTTCAGTGGACATTGCTGCTGATGTACGTTCTTCTTGATTTCCTGACTGATGGCTACCTTCACCACTGAAGAAATAAAAAAAAACAAAAAAAAAAAAACAACATGAGTGTCATATCTAAAGCTTTTTTTAAGAAAATAAAAAAGAAAACATTTGAAGTGTATAAAGCTGAACCTTTGTCCTAAAATTAAAAAAAAAAAAAAAAAAAAAAAAAAATCAGTCAACACAAATTATTTACAGGTCAAATGTCAGTGTCTAGTTTGTTTTGTTTTACACCATATCAACTTATGGGTTATTTAATGCCGACAATATTTTTATTGCTGGTATATATATATATATATATATATATATATATATATATATATATATATATATATATAAATAAAGAGAAAGAACAGTAAGATATAAAATCTGGTGTTCTTATAGATATTTTTATTTTACAAAATAGTGCTCAATGTAAATTTACAGAGCATTAATATTATAAATTAATTGATTTAAAATATGGTTATTTTTCGCTACACAGTTCCAACCATGTTTCTTTGAAACATGGTTGAAACTGTGTAGCGAAAATAACCATATTTTAAATCAATTAATTTATTATATATATATATATATATATATATATATATATATATATATATATATATATATATATATTTTTTTTAAAAAAGTATTGCTGCTAATATTTTTTCTACAAAAATTTATTACTGGTAATAATGTTTTGCTGGTAATTTTTTTTCTTCAAAAATTTATTACTGATAACAATATTTTACAAAAATGTATTGCTGGTATTAAAACATTTTTAAACTTTCATAGTATTTTGATCCCAAGTCAGGGTGGACCTGGGAACACCAACAATTAAGAGGTGACTCCACACACCTTAAAACTCCTGATCAGAGGCCTTGCTGTTGCATGTAATTTATTTTGTCATAGCCAGGATGCATCAGTTTTTGTCGATTTGTGCTCCAAGAGAAACGAAAACAAGTAACAAACTATACATAGGCATCATAGGTGCTGAAAGCTTATGGGCTTGACCCACTTCCCAAGGTAATCCTTCACTTAAGTGGTGTAAAATAAACTGTAAAAATAGTAAGACCAAGGTATATATGTATATTACAATTAAACATTACTATGATGGGTAATGGTGGACTATGTAGTAAATAAATGCTGAAACACGGGACTGTCCTTGTGTACTACAAGGCTGAATATAGTGTTCAAGTGCTTCTTGCAGAGTTTCTACTGTGTACCTCAACTAAGAAACTTTCTCGAACATCACTCGATACCACCAAATACCCAATGGCCAGGGTATCATTGGTCCCGGTGATATTTATGATGCAATATCATTTAAAAATATAAATGGTTTGGTTTGTTTTGTTTTACAGCATATCAACCTCAATGATTTATTTAACGCTGACAAAATTTTTGTTGGTGGTAATATTTTTTTCTTCAAAAATGTATTGCTGGCAAATTTTTTTTTTTACAAAAAGTATTTCTGGTATTAAAATCTATTTTTACACTTTCATAGTGTTTGACCCCAGTTTGGGGAGGGGGGGGGTTAACTATTTGCCCATAGCTGGGACCCTAACTGGTGCTACCACCCTGAGTCAGGGTGGACCTGGGAACACCAGCAATTAAGAGGTGGTTCCATGCTCCTCAAAACCTCCTGATCAGAGGCCTTGCTGTTGGCTGTAGTTTATCATCTTACCCAGGATGGTTAAAAATATAAAATAACAGTTTATTTTATGCTATTTAAGTGAAACAGAATTTTCAGCCTTTTTATCGGAATGTTTCACTGTTGGAAACCTAAATAACTGGTTAATAAATAATATCAGCAAAATGTCCCTCAAGATTTAAAGCAAATTATTAAGCAAATTATTGAAACATCAAATACAACAATAGATAATATCATTTAGCTCTTTTCTTTGCTGACCAAACTAGATATGGCACTTAAATGCTTCAGAGTGCATTGTAGTTTAATCCGTTACATTGAAATGTTGACAAGCAAGTAAGACTAAATAGTTCTTATTTGAACCTTCATTTCTTCCTTATTAGTTCTTACACAATGGTTGTCTTGTATTTCATTAAAAATTGAGAGAATATTCAATATTGAATAAAATATTGGATGGGGAGTGACTAAAAGATCAAGAGTATAAAGATCTGGGTAGAGATAAGAAAGTTCACTTGGGTAAACGATTCTGAAAGATACTAATTGAAGAAAGTGATTTTTTTAATTATTTTTTTTTTTATGGATTTTCAACCCTCTGAAGGATTATTTAAATCCAGAAAATATTTTTAGATTGTAAGAATTTTTCTTTTTTGGAGATAATGATTTAGTGATACATTCTTACTAATTAACCCCTAGCTGGGGGGGAAAAGAGGTGTATTCATACCTTTCCCTAAAGTTACTTATGCATAAATGAATATAATAAACCCAACTTGAATTGAAACTTGACTCTCCGAGTTACAATTCTCAGCCATTATCCATTATAACAGCTGCACATCCAAGCTTACAGTACGTGGTCTTCCCAAATGATCACCCATCTAGGGACTGACCAGGCTTGGAGTTGCTTAACTTTGGTGATTGTACAAGAACCGGTGTTTCAACATGATGTGTCCAAGCCTTACCACCCACACATCCAAGCTTACACCACCTGGTTTTTTTTCACTCATCTAGGTACTGACCAAACTCAATTTTGCTGATTTCAACACTGGCTCTGAATGAGATTAATTGACAATGAATTTTTTTTTTAACCAATTCAACCCAAGCAAGGCAATAATTCATCTAAGATACAAGAGAGTAAAAGAGAATGAAAAACATCTTAAAACGAACTAGAAACCCAATCCTAAACAGGAAACAAGGGATAAACCTCAAATCCTGTTCAAAAGACTGGGGAGGAATGTGAAAATGACAATAGATGAACCTTTCTACCTCTAAATGATTAATAACTTATGTGTGACAACAGAAAAGGCTTGAATTTGAACTCGGCCATTTCTCCTTTGCATGCCATAAACGGTTATGCTATATGCACATTGATTATAGTAATTTTGAAAAATTCTTAATAATAATTATAATAATAATGAGGAGGAATTTATTGAAGAAAAGAACTTGTTTATAAAAGAAGAAAATATGAAGAAATGTACCTTAACAAAAAAAAAAAAAAAAAAAAAAATTTTCATCCAAAGAACTTGGAGTTGAATTGTACTTATTTTTGCAATTTTTGTTGCATGGACAATGTTTCGGCTAATTTGACAGTGTTCTATCCATATGAAAAAAGACAATTTTTGATGACACAAAACTATCAACAATAAAAGTTTCTCGTGCTTTTTCACTAATAAAAGTAAATGGATAAAAAAGGTTGGAATTACAAAGTCAGCAGGTGAACAAGTAGCAAAATAATTAAATTTTTCTTTCTTACCTGTCATGTTCTTTTTCAACTAAATGATATCGTGCACGGAAAGCCACCAGGTGCGCATAATATGCAGGTGCTGGAATGGAAACACTTCGGGTACATCGAGCATACGTGTGACACAGTTGATAGGTCAGGGTTTGAAGTTCATCAGCATTAAAACGATTGTCATCCCAGAGTACATGGTAATGGGACGGTCGACTGGTCCCCTGTGAAAGGAAAACACATTGGTAACAGAATTATCAGGAATTTATACACATCTTGCAAAAGAATATTACGTTAGTATCTGTGTGGTGCTCAATGACATTAATACCATATATGGTCAGATACGACATATGGTATTTGATAGCATCAAAAGTACTATTTTTGCACTTGAAGTTTGAAAAATTTATCCTGAATCCCGTTGAAGGTTTTATTTTTTAACTAAATTTTGCAAGTTAAAGTTTGGGCATGTCCACAATGCCTTGAAATAACTTCTGATCATGATCAAAAACTGCATAACCCATGAGAGCCATAGTGGCAACAGGTGTGTTTAGAACAAAATATCCCACTTTAGGCTTATCACAATGTTCCTTAAAAGAAGAAAGCTTTAACACTTCTAAGGACAGGGTTATTTGCTAAATTCATTTTCTAACCATATGCAGGCAGTTTTTTTTTCAGTAAATATATTATATTAATGTTTCCTGAATTTTTATAGCTTAAAAAATGGACATTTGATATTCATATAATATATAGAAATATAATATACTAAAACATAGAAATATATTACAACAAGGGAGAGGAAGGACAAAGAAAAAAAAAATATTCAATTGAGTATAAATCTTATATATACACAATGGTTAAAATTCAGGAGGTGAGAAAAAAATATTACCAGAGAATCAGCACTATGAGTCAGAGACAGATTATATTAAGACCAAGCAACAAAGTTAAGGTTAATTCTAGGCTATTTTTTTTTTTTTTTTTTGTTTAATCTGAACTCGTTCATGTCCTGATTTTCAAAATTTAAATTAATTGAAAAATATAAATTTACCTGATAAACTTCCTTTCCCTGGTAAATAACCTTCATATTTATCATGTATGCTAGATCTGTTTTTAAACTTGTACACATTTTGAAATTTCAGCTTCCCATTAAGAAAAGGAATATTGAGAGAGAGAAGGACCAAAAGGCAGTTTCCAACTTGAAACTATTGACAAAGATGCTATCAAAAAAGTGCATCTGAAGCAGTGATGAGGCAGGCAGATTAAATGACAGCAACAACAGAATTCTACATGTTTTACTTCTACATTGGATATTTTTCCAACATCTCCCAGTGAAAAAACCAATGACAGTTTTAAGCAGGGAGACAGTTTAAGGGATCATATAATCTTTTAAAAATCCCCAGATACACCATCAAACTTATTAAGGGTGAGGTATCTTCCAATCTTGGGGCATAGCTTGCTAATGTATTTTTATTAGACCTACAAGATATGGACTTTCTTCATCCAAGCCTTAAATTAAAGGATATTATCAATAATCAGTCAAAAATAGGCAGGAAAAAGGCAAGAGTAAAAGTTAGCATCCACCCACCAGAATACATGTTCAGAACCATGAAAATGCTATATGTATTCAAATTGGTTGCAGAAGTGATAAGGACACTTTGCAATACAAAGAGATTGCAGAAGAAAAAAAAAGAAAAAGAAAAGAAAAATGTCAGAGCGCCATTTGACTTTCAACAGCGATGGACATGGAAAGTAGATATCTCACCCACAGAGTTATCCCTAACATTGGTGCAACTGGTGTTGTTCTAGCAGAAAATGTCACTGTTGTTTTAGAAGAATTTAACAGTATAAATTCCCTTAAGGTAGTTCTTGTGGACAATACCAGTACCGGTTGTCAGGCAGTGTTTGTTATGGCTCTGGAGAAAAAAATTTAAAGTTGCATACCATTGGCTGTCCAACTTCAACTTCCATTTAAAGCTGTTTGTAAATACATTGATGAAACTACAAGCAGTCCTACTTTTTTTACTTGTTTTCTAGGGAAACTTTTCAGAAATAATTACCAGGATTTAGCCCAGGCAGAATTTAACACTACCAGTGGCCCTCCTGGATAATTTATATCATACTGTAGGGGCAATGGAAGATTTAAGTGACCAGAGGCTGCTCTTAGAATATGCAGGAAGAATTTCTCAAGGGAAAGTGAACCCTAGATTTGCTACTTGGAAAATTGGGTCTCTAAATCAAGACAAATGACTAACAGTCAGTTTAATATGTTCATGGACCAGAAATGCCTATCCATCAAAACTCTTTGATAAATTGCACAGCCTTATAAAGTTTATAATTGAAATATAAGCAGTTGGTTTGAAATGAAAAAGGATAATAAATTCCATAACCAACAACTGAATACCTTCAACATGACCCAAAGAATAAATCAACAGTTGACCAAAATACAGAATGTCGCATTAAAAAATTTACAGCACAAAAATACGTTTTTTGTTTCAGAAGTAGCAAGCTACCAAAGAAATTAAAAAAAATACATTCATCAACACTGAAATGACACACTGATCAAATTTGATCAATTAAAAATCAAGTCTGTGAACCTGTGCTTGCAGATTTTCAAATAATGTACTGCAAGAGGTTCTAATGAATGGAACAATACTGGAGCAGCCGAATTTACTTTGCACACTTGCAAGGTGTAGAAAGAGCAATTAAATGAACTACTGAAGCTTTACAAATTGTATATGGACAAGAAGCAAGGTACAAGCACATTATTCCTAAATCATCAAATAGGACCTTCATTTATTTCAAAGGGAAGTTATACAGAAACAATTTAGCTATATTATGATATGTTATACAGTAGTTTTAGTGTGATTTTTAGTGAACAATGCAAATTTAAAACATTTTGTCATAATTTGTGCTCAGCAGTATTATGGTGTCATATACACTTATCTATATTTTGGTTTTATTAATTATGACCTAACAAATGGTGTAAGATCTTATTCATTTTTTGTAATCTTTTACACTTTTTACACTTATCAACTAGAGTAAAAAAATTGCATATTTTTCTTGTGGTGATTCCGATTTGAATATATTTTCCATTCAATATACCTAAAGGTAAAAAATATCAACTTTATTTGGAATTATTTGTGATAAAGTTTTGAGGTCAGTTTGTAAGTAAAAACCTGTAAAAATGAGTTATTTCTCTACATTTTTCCAGATGATTTTTAAAACTGAATGCTGAAAAATTTTTGGTGTCGGTCCTTATCACATCAACACCTAAATTTCACACTGAGTGAAGTGCTGATTTTCTTAAAAAAAAAAGAAAATAAAAGTGCCCCATCTCAAACTGCTACAAAAAGTCATTTAGAATATAAGTAAATATATAGTATATAGAATATAAGTAAAAGTAAAGTAAGAGACAGTTTTGATGCCAATTACCTGAATGCCAGCATGACTGCATAAGAAGAAATCAAATTCTGTTGGATGGCAAATGCCATGATCCACAGTTGTTCCTGCTGGGATGTTTCCACTTCGACCAATCTGAAATAAAAATGGTACATTTGTTTGTAAAGGTCAACAGAAAGAAGTCAGAAATGTCACTATCATTAAAAGTTTGGTCTTACTTAAAAAACAAGTTCCATAAATATTAACACACATGAAAACAGAAACCACATTTACTTCATTATGTACAACAATCCAACAAAACCTATTTCACCAAGACAATTCACCTTAAATCCAAAAGGGTGAAAGTCTTTTATTGTAAAACCTTCTCAAGAGAATTAACTGGAAATGGACATTAATGTTACAATATGTGAAAAAAAAACAACAAAAAAAACATGTTTGGTCAAATTTTACAGAAACACACAGTTGTTCTAATCTCTAGAAATGATAGGCAAGAATATCTCCTCACCAAATTTATAGACAATTCCTAGAGATGCATGCTGGGATTTCTTACTAACTAGTATAAATGAGCTTGTGTTTCTCTGACATTGCTTGTACAACACTAAATACTTATCTTTCAATCCACCTTCTTGATTTCTCACACACACACCAACATAAAAATCACTCCTCTTCTTGCTGCTTCAACCCTTTTTTTTATCATACTAACACCTTGGTCAACTGACCAATTAGTGTTCTTTGCTTTTGCCCTCAGTTACCCAATCAAATAGCATCATCCAGTCCAACCTATCAGCATGTGAATTGCTATTGGTTGAACCACACTAAGCTGTACAAAAGCCACCATTACAGAATATACACTTCTAGAATAATCTAAAGTGGGGTGGGGAGATTCATGCCATTTTCAAGGAACAAAATGGCGCGGCTACGTGTCATGTATTGAGGTAAGGAACTTATTTTCCTTTGTACCAGATGCAAGCCAGTCTGACTCACTTGCTTCTATGTAATTGTCCACCACATTAACCAATAAAAATGGACAATTCTTGGTTTCATCCCCCTTTTTTATGTCTTTCTGGTATTGAAATCAGAATGCTATAATCACTTGACTATATCCATTTTGCATGTGAACACAATTCTTAATTTGTTAAATTTTTGCCTTATTATTGTTGTTTACTTTTTTTATATTATATATATATATATATATATATATATATATATATATATATATATATATATATATGTGTGTGTGTGTGTTTTGTTTGCTTAGTATTATTTTGCCTTGTTCTGTTTTTTCCCTTTCCTTATTGCGCAAGAACTTCTGCTTGTTGAGAAGTTTGTCAAATACACTTAATCATGGCGAATTACTCCACGTTTCCCAGAAAAGTCTCTTCTGAAAACACGACACCAATCTAGCTAACAATTTGCTGGTGAGGAGAAACTAGCAATTTCCATTAGTAATACTATTCCAACAGAGTGCACAGATACTACAATGATCCATAGCAAAAATACTGATCCAGAAGAAAATAATCCCAGCAATTTTGCCAGTAACTCACTTATCATCTAACCTGTAATATCATAGATTTTATGAAAAGAGTTTCTCAAAAAACTTATTTCAATCATTATGCAAAATTCAATACGTCCAAAACTTAACTAGCAACTTCCCATCATCACTGAGCAGACCCTGAACTTTCAAATATCATGGGGGAATGGGTGGTCTCATGAACCGCACTTTTTGCTTTTTCTCATGCTTACATACCACCAGACAGTAACCCTCTACCTTGAGTGGCTCTTGGGACTTGTATTGTGTAAGATATATTACATTAAATCTTGGACATGGCTGAAAGTGGTGATGAAAAAAATAATGATGGTTAAATTTCAGCACAAATTGCATCTGAACTTTGTATTCAAGGTACAGTTCAAAAGTTTGAGTTATTTCATCAGTATAGCAGAGAAGCATTTAGTATGGATATCTAAAGGTGGTGGGGTCTGATTAAATGTTACCATGGAACTTGAATCTTCTTCAATCTTATTCTACTTCTGACTTTGCTAATTACTCTAGGTCAGTATGTGAATATGCCCCCCCATAGCCCTCTTCTGAAACATGGACCTTACAATCTCAGTCTGTTATGTATGAAAGATTGCCTCCTCCTCTCTGGGGTGGTTGTTTATATAATTGTTTATATCACAAATCTGTGCAAAACAGGTGTAAAGTCACATGCATCCCCATTCAGTGGGTGAGATGAAGTCCAGTTCAATTCTGGTGCAACCAACATCCTTGATGCCTGGCATGAATTGCATGCAATATCTATCCCAGCATTATACTACACTGTTGTGTTGACTCAAAAGGAATGGTGGAAAGCAGATGTTAATAGGTAAATAATCTTTTTGCATGATCCATTGCGTGAACTTTTCAGTCATATTAAGGTTTTTTGCTTTTCCCCATTGCTGCCCACTGACTTCCCTGCTACTCCATCAACTCCTATGATTACTTTTAAACATTTCTGACATTAAATACTTTCAGTAGTAGAGAAAAAAAAAAAAATCATGACTAAGCATTAGTTTTTGTAATGATTTAATCTTTTTGCTTAATATACACACACACATTATATATATATATATATATATAGAGAGAGAGCTGGAGTTATATTTTCCGATTTCTTTTGAATTTGTAGATCTGATGAATTGGATCATGATTACGATTCCAATGTAATAAATTATAATCATGGAATATTAGTGTTTGAGCCTTTTTATATATATGTATATATAAATAAAAAGAAAGAACAGTAAGATATATAATCCGGTGTTCTTATAGATATTTTTATTTTTACAAAATAGTGCTCAATGTAAATTTACAGAGCATTAATATTATAAATTAACCGATATATATATATATATATCTCTCTCTACACACACACACACACACACAAGGGAGTATTGAAAAGTTCTCAATTCAACCTATTCCCCAAAAGTTCTACCAAATGACCAAACAACATAATTTATTTTGAAATCACTTGTTTGGCCCAAGAATTGTTCAGCACACCCTTGTATAAAACAACAATAACGAAAAACAAAAAATCAAAATGTGACATTAATTGGGAAGAAAGGGAAAAAAATAAAATAAAATTGAAGATTTCAATTTTAAAACCTGGCAGAATCACTCACTTGTCAAAAAAAAAAAAAAAAAAAAAGAAGCCAGAAAGACAGTAGATTAAACAGAACTCACCTGGTCACGCGGGTCAGAACAAAACAACCGGGTGTGGTGTCGTTTCTGTACAACAATAAATGTAATTCCAGGCTGATAGCCAACGTCAAGATTTATACAAGCCTGCCGAATGGCACGAAGCTCGTAACTCAAAACCTGCGATATCGAGCAGAGAAAAAAAAAAAAATTGATATTTTGGTTGAATACATAGAATCAATTGAGTCATTCATGAGGCATCAATTTTAAATGCAATTAAGGAATCAGAAGCTTTCCACCAGTCGGAAATAAACTCAATAAGGATAAATAATAATTCTAAAAATTACACTTTGTGTCTTCCATATTTGATTAACGCATACATATAGTGGGTAATAATGTTAATATTTCTTTTCATACCTTCAGGACATTATGAATAAATATGACTCTTTTTTTTCATTCATATGAATCCAAATACAGGAAAAATAAGAAAAATGGAACAAATGTCACAGTGATAAAATTACAGCACAATGTGTAAAGAATACTGTGACATACAATGTCTCCACTTGATTGGCTTAGAATCCAGACACTAAAATTGAGATGTAAGATCTCCAAATAACCATCTCTAGTCCACAAATAAGAAAGGAAATCAAATAGATTAAAACAGTGGTTTCCAAACTTTTTTCTCTGGGTTGCATTTTCAGAATGAAAATTTGCTTGCATCTCACCAAAGGGTAGTCCCAGTAAAAAGACGCAAGCGGCACTATGGCAAAAAAGGGTCCAGAGAGAAGGTTAAAGGGAGATAACTGTGAATTCGAAGTCTGAACATTGTCATTGATAACTCTCTCCTCCAATTTGCAGACCCTAGTTACTATATTCTTAATACTTGATATAATGCAAAAATATCACAATGTTAAAATCGGCCAATATACAATGACATTCTGTCCATTTTGTCTAAAATTGGTTGGAGGAGTATTCTGATAATTTCTAATGTAGCCACTATGATATGATCTTAATCAAGCATTTGTGGGATGTGGTGGAGGGTTATATTCATACACAATATTCTAGCACTTACAGATATGAAGCTATAGGGAAACTGAAGGTGCTTATCTCCCTTTGGTGGAAATGAGTTATATGACAGTCCTTTGACATCACTTCATACTGTGACTAAAGGGGTAGTCAAATTCAGTACATTTTACAGCAGCCAAAGTGAAAGGTTGCTTTAATTAGCCTGGGCAGAGGCTAAAATCTGCCTACCCACAATCTTACAAGTCCATGGTGGCATATCACTTTGGGAATATATTTTTCCTAGATATAGAAAGAAACTCCAGCTTGCTATCCTCAATTTGGGAAAACCAAAAGCTTATTGTTTCCCTTTTGTAGAATATATCTTCTCCTGGAACATAGATGAATCTGGCCTGAAGAGTCCTAAACATGGCTTCTCCAGATACCCGAGTATCTCCATATATATGTAAGACTGTTCCTTTTTGTTTCTCTTTACACTTTGCTTTGGTGTTTAGATATATGTGATATATTATTCTCTGCATGGGACACATTATATATAAAATAATACCTGGCCATTCACACTACTATGTTGGCTAGCCAATCCATATTGCAGATGCTCGCTCAGGCACATTTTTGTGTTTGCTCAACATCCACAGTGCCTACCTGTGGTTTATACAACAACTATGGTGAGCAGAACTTAGTTAGTTTCTGGGAGAGAGTGTGATCAACAATTTTGACAAGGCCAGCACACTCAAGCCCTCGGTCACAATGACTTGTAGCTTTGTGATAGCATAGCTATTAACAGCCCCCAAGAGTCCGTCTACTCAATTTCATTCACAAGGCTCGTGTCAACCTGTGGTATGGTTTTCAAAAAGGTGCCGTACACTGGATTGACGTTGATCCAGTCCGAAAACATCAGAAAGTCTCCTTCTTGACAAATCAACCATGGTGAGATTCGAATATTATATATATATATATGTGTGTGTCTCTGTCTGTCTGTGTCTGTCTTAGTAATGTTGAAATGATGTGATATTATATCATGGATATAATAATGATACAAATGGGAGAATAAATCTTTCTTCCTGAGCTCACTCCCAATATAGAGCCATCAAATTTATATCGCTTACCATCTCTACAGAGGACTTGACTGCTTAGAGAATTGAAACATCGAGTTGCTGCATTTGATCAGGTCAGAGGTGAATTTACTCATGACTTGGCATATCAGTTCATATTTGCTGTTGTTGGGTACATACAGATATTTATAAAATTACTTTCAAATGGAAAAAAAAATTAAAAAGCCTTATAACTGCTATAAAATTTGATAATTAAATCAGTCGAAAAAAAAAAATCCTCATAAAATTCCAATAAGAATGTAAAGTGAGACAAGTACTAGAAAAGGCCAAGCTGCCCAAATCGAACATGACAAGAGAAGAAAGGGTTGGCAATCAAAAGGCCTTACTGAGTGACAACAGTATCATCATACTGCCAGCTGACAGAGGCAATGTTGCAGAATACTCTGAGAAATTGGCAAGCCTAATTGAGGATGGCAGCTATAGAAAAATGAAAAAGAATATGAACCTAAAAAGTGAGAGGAAGCTAACACAGATCTGACATATTGAATAAATATAGACAGGTGACTCAACTTTAGGAAGCTGCTACATCTCTATGATTTCCCCAAGATTCACAAAGTTGGTATTCTGTTGAATTATAATCAGCTGCAGGGATTTGACATCCTGGTGGATATAGTCAACCCACTAACAGGGAAATCCTCATCATATATTAAAAACTCAGCACACTTTATGGAATTGCTCCGAGGAATTCCCATCCATAGCAATTGAATGGTAAGCTTTTTCACCAGAGTTTTCTATCTGTGGTTCAAAAGTGACTGGAATCAAGCCCATCCCTTGGAGAATGTACTAGCATTCCAACAGTTAATCTGATGGAAATATTGATGTTCTGTGTACAGACAACATTCTTCCAGTTAATCTGATATATACTAACAGGAGGAAATCTTGGCTATTGGTTCACCATTGTTATCAATGATGACAAACATATACATAGAATAATTTGAGGAAATGACTTTAAGAACAGCACCACTGAAGCTGACATTATAGCTGAGATACATAGATGACACTTGTGAACTCAGTAAGACCTTCCTTTACAAAGAAAGAAAATAATAATCAGCTGGCCTTCCTGGATGTCCTGATAGAGAATGGATTCAAATATCTGTATACCACAAACCAACAGATTTGTGTTAAAAATCTTGTTTTTAAGTGTAACAGAGCTGATAATGGACATTTCCCGCCTGTTTTCCAGTAAAATAACACATTAATTTGGAAATTCATGCAAAAATCAATTCTTGGATTTTAATGAAACTTTCAGGACCTATTCACAAATGAATGAATTTATTTTTTAAATTATTAACTTTTAGAAAAAATATATATTTTTTTTTACATCCGTTAACCCCAACTAAATTTCATGAAATTTTCTAGAATTTAAAGTCAGCAGAAGAATGTTACACTATCCTTGTGCCAACCATCCTGAGTATAATGTTACCAGGGCACAGTGTGGGGTCAAATCAGCCAGCAAGGTTGATATCAGTATAAAATGAGATTGCTTTAATCATTGACAGCTACAAAAGAGCCAAAGAATTTGATCAGAGATTGGCCAATAGGAACTTTTGTAAAAAAAAAAAAAAAAAAAAAAAAAAAGAAGAGGATGTTAGCAAGAAAAAATAGCACTTGCCAGTCCAATTTCCATGTGAAACAACAAAGACAAAAATTATTTCAAATACCAAATGTGTAGTGACAGCAATCATAACCTACAGTTCTTACTTGCTGAAATTGTCCTTCACTGACACCGTTCCTGTAGAAAATAATACGAGCTGGTTTGAAAAGAGTAGACTTGTAGAATTCCATGAGAAGATCCTTCACCATAAATGACAGATCTTGAATAATTTCTTTCCGATGTTCTTGAACACGTACAGAAGCAGAGTATCGACTAGGGTGTCCATCCATACTTCCGACCACCTAAAGTAGAAACAAAGCAAAAGCAAATTGAATAAAAGTGCAGAAAAAAAAAAAAAAAAAAAAAAAAAAAAAGAAAGAATATTTTTAGTTTTTCAAGATGCAGAATATAAGACTTTAGCACATTATAGACAAATGTAAGACTTTTTCATGCTATGGAACAAATATCCAATAAGGTAAATTATTTTCTGAAAGTCAGTTTTGTGCAGAAATTGATTCCTGACATATTGACCAAAATATTATACTTACCCTTAAATCATGTTTAAAAGCTGATTTTCTGATAATTGTCTCAGATTATATATGAGAGCATAGAAACACATCATGCACAAAATTGTTTTTTTTTTTTTTTTTTTTAAGAATGACCAGTGTTAACATAACAGTGACAGACTTATAGGCTTAGCAGGCTGAAGCCTAGACCATCAAAATATGGGGGGGGGGGGCCTTCAGCCAAAATGTATAATAATTTTCAACACAGTTATAACACATTGTAGACTCTAAATAACACTTCAGTAATTTTAAACACCTGTCATCATCCTCGGCTTTACTCAAATTGTTTAATTTAACACTTCCATTTTCCTCTACTTGCGAGAATGTGGTATTTGGAGGGGGCCTCACAAGTGGAAAAGCCTAGGGCTTCTCTTCATCTAAATCCGGCCCTGCATCTAAGTAATAACAACAGTATAGCTTTAGACTTTCAACACAAACTGATAAGTCTAATTCAGAAGGTAAGGTTTTGTAAATCAAAGTCAACCACCAAGTTGTGATGAACCGATTTAAAACTTAATGATATACCACCAACAAAGACACTAGTAATGTTTACCTTTCCTACATAACATAATGTGTTTATGAGGATTGGGACATAGCCATTAGTTTTCATAGGTATTAAAATTTCATCTTTATCAAATCTTCTGATTTCTCTCGTTCTTGCTCTTATGTGTGGGGGAGGGGTTGAGAGAAAGAGAGAAAGACTAAAATGTTAAAATGTTTGACAAATCTTGAATGCAAATAAACTATTTTCCCTACCACATACTGTGAATTGGCAATGGATATTTCATTTCTGATAGTATCCAATGTTCAACTTATTAGAATTGACTTTCCTGGTCACTATCTTGAAATCTTCCAGATACAAAATTATTGTTAGAAATGATTACTGTTATAAAGATGAAGCTATGTGAACAACATCACCTATTTTTTTAGTATTGAATGTGTAGTGAACGAGATAATCAAGTACCCCGGAAAAAAGTTCGTGTTTTGTGTGCGATCTGCCGGGGAAGGATTGCCAAAAAGAAAAGTAGTCAGCAAAACTCTTATAGCGACTTACCTCGTCAAACCAAGCGAAAAAGAAACAAGTTAAATCGCAGGAGTCGCTATAAGAGTGTATTAATATGCAAATTACGGAGCATCCTATCCCGGCTGTCGACGAATGGAAAAAATAGGTTCTGCCGATAAAAGCAGTTGGTGTTGTCGACTCGAAAGGAAAAATTCGGGCAGTTTTGGCTACGGCGTTCGTGAGTTATTTTCCTGACGTGTTACAAGTGATTCTCTTTCTTTGTGTTGTGAAAGCCACAAATTTGCTTTGAGAACGCTTACTCTTCAGAATGATAGCTAAGATTAAAATCATGACTTTCATAAGTGTTGTAACCTAGAAAAGGTTACTGAATGAGGAATAACCAAAATGGAGGTTGGAAATGAAATGGTAATCTTTATAGCATCAACAAAACACAATACTCGCCAGCGGCGTGTAGTAGGTAAACCACTGCTAGTGGGGGACTACTTAAACAGCATATTACCCCCACTTACAATAGTGTCCAAAGTGTTTATGAGGATTGGAAGATACATATCATACCTATGAACACTAATGGGTAACAGGATCAGGGAAAGTTCTAAGCTGCCCTTAGTGGGAGATGGACTCATCCATCACATGGTTCCTATGCTATCCAGTTGTATTGCCAGCCATACATCGGAATGTGTAGACAGTTGAGGAGTCAGTAGGGAAAAGAGCTGACATAGCAAAAGTTGTCTCAAGTATCCCCTACCTACCCAGGAGAAAACCTGAATAAAACATCTACATACAACATGGGAGTTTGCATTCTTATTCCTCAATGTGACATTTGCCTTCCATTTTGTTGCTTTGTGAGCATGTAGCAGGACCTTTCCCAGCTTTTGAGTGTTGTAATGAGGGGGAAATGATTGGCCAGTTGTTGGAAAGCTCAGGTAAGCATCACATAAGTTTACATACATGTGGTATAGACCAACAGGAGTTACCTGTTTTGATGACAATTGTCTCACTTGATAGAAGAACTCTTCCTTACTTAGATCCTATAAATAAGTGGTCTAGCTGTGCTTCCCAATTCAAGCTCAATAAAACTAAGTTTTATCACACCTCTGAGTTGTTATTACCATACATCAATTTTTACAAGAATTTTATAATAATTGTTCACTCAGAGAAATTTGTGAATTATTTTTTCATTTTAATATTAGTACAAAATATTTTAATTTGGTACAATTAATACAAAATATTTTAATTTGGTTTAAGAGTTTTTGGAAAAAAAGTTTAAGAAACTTCTTTAAAATTATAAATCTATAAATTTTTTAAAGCAAATCTCATACAGAGGCTTTATCTGAAAGACCAAAAAATACACAAATCCATTTTTTGTGTATTTGGGTAGCAATCCTGCTTTTTTCTTTTTTTTTACTTTATCTTTATTGCATTTGTTTAAACATAAAAAAGCGATGACTAGAATTAAGCCATTTTAAAAAGTTTAGAGACAGAAATAAAAAAAAAAAAGGGAAACTTACAGCAGCTATGGAAGGTTTGCTACTGTCTCCAGCTGGTGGATGGGTGACGTCAGCACCAATAAAAATAACAGGTTCACGAAAGACAGCAGGTCTAGAAGAAAAAAAAAGACAGGTTTCATAATAACAGCAAATAAAGAAGAAATTTTGCTAAATTATCATCAATGACATGTTCATGTATGGTTTAGCTTAAGGATTATAACAAAGGAAATGTTGTCTGAGGCTTTCATCTTATAAATCTGTGCTGGTAAATCAAGATTAATGAACTTTGAAAAAAGAAGAGACTTTCAAAGTTTCAAAGATGATAACTGAAGTCAAAGAACAAATAAACAGAGACTCCAGTAGAAATATTAATCATAATAACAACCAATATATAAATAAACAGAAGCCCCATTAGTAATATTAATCATAATAATTGCAGAAGAGAAGATGATTTACCTTGTGTATCAAAATGAGTACATATATGCCTGACATGCAAAATTAGTGAAGGAAAAAGAAATATGGCCACCCTGACACCTTGATTTAAGAAAGACACGGTCTCAGAGCTAGGAAAATTGGCGAGAGTGGTTGAGTATGCAAAAAAAAAAACAAAAAAAAAACATGGCATGGGAAAGAATAGGCAGTTTTCTCGTGAACGTGGAGTTGCTTGTATGGAGAGACATTGTCAGGTGGAAAGAGATAGCTTGTGTGAAACTGACCCAAGCAATTTTGGCAAAAATGATGGACTTTGACCTCAAACTTATTCCAGAGTTTGACGGCTCTGCATCTGGATCATCTGTGGTTGAATGGATTGAGGAGGCTGAGCTGGTCTGTAAGATGTGCCAGGTTAAACATCCAGAACATGCAGTCCCTTTAAGGCTAAGGATAGAGAGTTTGTTGTCTACCAGCAGTTGAGGGAGGATATGAAAGAGGATTTCAACCAGATAAAAACTGCACTTATGGCTTATGAGAAATTTGCTGAGCAATGGCTCTGTTCTGGAGAATTCACTTCCTTGGTACCAGAAGAATTTAAGCAATCTACAAAATTGGAAACTAGTTATTATCATTTTACTGTTGAACTAGCTCGATGTAATCAATATAAGTTTTATTCTAATAGTTTCTTTACTAACACTTCTCACCTGTGGAACTCTCTTACACTTATGATTTTGAAAAATTTAAATGCAACAATTGCCATCTTATGTCTTCCTAAATCTTGTTTAATACTTTCTCCTCACTAGTCTTATTCATTCTCTTTCACTATTAGTAACACTTTGTGTCTTAGTGCCATTATCACCTTGGGGTGAAATGATTATGAATGAAAAAAGGTTTCTTCCATGTCTAACAATTTTTTTTTTTATAAAACAACAGGCACCCCTAATCCTGCTGACCCATGTCATCATTTGCATTTTTTTTTTATATATATAATTTATTGTCTCAATGTTTTAATGATTCAAGTTAATTTGTAAATCTAACTTGACAAAGAAATGCAGTTTGATTAATTTTGTAAAAGACTGGTTGGTGTTTAGCTTTATGCCACCAATTTATTATGTTACGATTTCTTCCCAAAATGTAAATTGCGTAAATATTTTCTTGTTGCCACAGCCCAAGAATTTCTTCAACAATGTCTTTCCTACTAAAGATCAATATATTGTTAACTCTTTTACAAGTCTTCTTACTCTTTAATGGTCACTGTGTTGTTATGTTGAGCAATAAAAAAAAATGTCTCAAACATCTCTCCTAAATCTCTTATGATCTCATCATTAAATTCATTCCAGTTGTCTATGGTTTGCATAGTAGATCAAAGTAACTAATCCAGTTAAAAAAAAAAAAAAAGCATATATTCTCATTTCATTATTTATAATTATTGTTGAGCAATGCCACATGGTTAATTTGATGAAAACAAGGAAAGCAGACGTCAAGAATGAAATTCAAATCCATCACAATTTCATTAAAGAATATGTAAGAAACAAAGACAAGGTGAAGCCAGGTCTTTTTTTTTTTTCTTAAATACTGTTTGCACACATTACAAAATAGGGAAGGGCACAACGGCGTGGTGTAATGGTTAGCAAGCTTGTCTCCCTAGATCCGTTACAACTGAATAGTGAGTTCAATCATTACTGGGTGCTCCAAACTTTCAGTCTTGTGCCACATCTAAGCTACTCTTAGAAAATAACCATTACAAAATAGGGATTTTTTTCCATTTTAATTCTTTCTCAAGTTTTGCATTAATAAATATTTAATTAATATGAGAAACTTAATTTCTCATATTAATTAATATTTAATTAAATTTCTCATTAGGTGTGTATAAATTGCTTGCATAATTTGAGTACAATTAAGTTGCATTTTGGATTGTTGCTGACTTCAATTCTTCAGAACCCAACAGACTGCATTGATGACAGACAATTTTCTTTTTTTTTTTTTATTTTGCTTTCTTTCATGAGGGAAAGTAGCCATCATAGCATTGTTTCTAGGAGAAAGCAAGAGGAAGTCAAAAGGAAACATGCCAACTGGGTGGCCAAAATCTTATTGCCATATTCTGGCTGACCTTATTAAAAAAATATGGATGTAGTGAGGCATATTTACCTATCTAATTCTTGCAGCTATCTCTGTGTCATCATGCTTTTTTTGCTCTTATATCAAAACTTAAATAAAGGCAATCCATCACTATCAGAATTCCATTCCCATGGGAGTCTTCTGACTAGTAGTTTGCCATTATGGCCAGTCTATCACTATATTTATACAGTTTTTTGTCGTAGGAGCACAAAAGATTTGACATCACAAGTTATAAAGTATTTTTAAATGCAGATTCTTATTCAGTTCAGCACACCATACCAAATTTTTACAGTGACAATTTTCTCAACAGTAGTTTTATGTTGCATTCATTGCATATCTATTCTAACATTTTTTTCCAGCCAAAATACAAAAGGTGTCAAAAATGTCCATTTCTCTAGACAAAGTATGTCAACATTTTCTATTTCTTTAGATAAAATACAAATTGATGTCAGCAATAGTCACTCCAGCACACTTGAAGAAAGCATTATTCAAATACAAGTATCCATTACAAATAATGTTAACATAATAAAAACCTAATATGCTGCTTAATAAATAAACAGAGCATCTGCTGAAATACGAGTATCCACTAAAAATAACATTTTAGTAATAAAAATCTAAATAATTATTCCTTTGTTAATATCATTAAGTTTATTCACATTTTGTTCAGAAGGGTGCTGAAAGTTTGTACCAAAAATTTTTCAGCACCCCTTTATAAATTGACATTAAAATATCAACAAAATTAAACAGTTTTGTTTGCTGATCCAATATACAGATGTTTTACAGGATTCCTTTCACCTCAGTAGATGCATACATTTAATTCTAAGCTCAAAGTTAGTCAAGACTTACCGAATGCTAGGAAGCAAAATACTGTTGATCCCACCCAGTTTGACATTGATCTTTAAACACAAATTGGATAGGGTTTGAGCTGACGTACGGGTGACATTCTTGGCTTGAACACACTGCGTGGCCAACCCAAATGTAATATCCCCAACACGTTTCACTTCAGCTGTAAAGAAAACAAACATTTGGATAATTTAACGATAAAATCTGGAAAAATGCAAAATTTATTTTTTCTTCTTGAGATTTGCTTTTTAAATTGAATAAAAAAAGTTTCCAATGAGTGATCAATCCACCTTTGTACAAATACAGCCTGATCTGTGCAGGGTACAAAAAAAAAAAAAAAAAAAAAAAAAAAAAAAAAAAAAAAAAGAGATCATATGAATCTAGCTATTGTGCCTAATTTGGGAGGCCTTTGCTGTTTAACATCAGCAAGTAAGAAATGAAAATTTGATGTCAAATAAATTGTTGGGTTACCTCCTCCTAATTTTCAAAGCCGCTATTAGGGGATACTCTTCAGCACCATAAATACTCTGCGATAAAATTTTACTTTTCCGCTTACATATGAACATGTAAATCTCATTGTGGAAGAATGTGTGCATGCAAACGCACACCTACATACACACCTTTTACTTCAATGTTTCTAGGATTTTCTCCTACACAAACTACACATACACAAATAATTCACCAGCTTAAATGATTTCTTCATTCATGTTCAGTAACATGCAACAATATTCTATTGTTTATGTAACCCTTTACTGTTAATGCATTATATATACAAGTCCTTCTTGTTTCTTTTCAATTTGTTTACATGGACTCATATCCTGAGTCTGCCATGTTGGTTGTGGGCATTTCAGGAGATGTGTTTATCTCTCAACGTGTACACAGGTCTGCAACACAAATAATGCAGGCTCTGTAAACGGCTTTCTTGATGGACTCCTTCATTGCCTATGAGCAGTTTATAATTCGGTGTCTGCATCCAAGTGGATTTGCTGAGATTTTCTTTGCAGAACTAAAGATGCTTGCTGGTGAAGGACTTTTTTGGATTAGTGTGGATTTAAATTAGGTTATTTTACTGGCACACAAGCCCCATAGGTCATTTTATGCTGAATTGGGTAGTTTCACATTTTGTTTTTATCTTGCGTGCATTTTGAAGATAAATTCTTTTATAAGTTATTATATAAGGGTGGGGATGCAATTTGGTTTAGTTGCATTTTGTAGCCGAGTGTTTATTTAGTTTACTTTTTATATCTTGGGGCAGAGTTTTGTCACTTAAGAATTCTAGAATGGCTTTGGGTTCAACGTTCTCAAAGAGGGCCCTACAGTTGGGTACATTGTAGAAGTATTTTCATATAGGTAGGTATCTTCATGAAATCAATAAAAAAAAGCATAGCATGATAAGAACGGCCTTAAAATTGATTAAAAAATTTTTTTATTGTCTAAATGTTAATATTAAGAGGAAGGACCAAAGAATTCTTTTGATTATTTTTTGAAAATTTTTAATCCTCCTAGCATGTCTGAAATTTTAATTATTTTTTTTGAGTCAGCAAAATTACTAAAAAAAAAAAAAAAAAAAAAAAAAAAAAAAATCAATGTTTCAGCTATTTTTAGGCATTTATAAATAGAAGTCAAATTCTCCATCTAAAAATCTTGCAAAAATCAATTATATCTTTTTCAAAATTTATTTGAAGAAAATCAGAAAATTTAAAAGATCACGTGTTTTAAGGGTTGTCATCACTTAAGGGGGTGAAAAAAAACAAACAAACAAAAAAAAAAAAACAAAACAATGAAAATTGTTGTCTGCTATTACATAGATATTAATGGCCACATTCAGTGGTCAATCCACCACCAATAAATCGATTAACATCAGAAAAACCATGTGATGTTTTCACACTTCCTGAGTCATACATATATTTGAAATAAACCATTTTTATAGACACAAGAACAATTTTAAATTCTATTTGTACATACTAGGTGTTTGCATAGGTACCTCCACGAAATCGCTAAAAAAAGAGCATAGCTTGATGAAAAAGACGCCAACCTTGCCGAAAACAAAATTTTATTGTCTAAATGCTTATGTTATTATTTAGAGGAAAGACCAAAGTTTTTTTTAATTATTTTAAAAAAATTTTCCTTCTTTTTAGAAAATTCTAAATTTTGATTAAAAAAAACTTGTTTCTATTTGTATCAGCGGAACTAGTAAATAACAGACAATTTTTAGCACGTTTTTTTGGTATGACACACATTAATTTGAAAAATCGTTCAAAAATAGAAATAATTATCGGATGTTAATGAAACTTTCAGGAACTATTCACAGATGATCGAAATTATTATAAATGTTTTTTTATGAAAGTCATGGTAGAAATATTTTTAAAAATATTTATTACCCCCCCCCTAACTAATTTTATGAAAAACGCTAGAAATTGATCGCATCGGTTTTAGTGATTACAATAATTAAAAGCACAGGGCTTTGAGGAATGCAAATCATGTTTTTTTGTTTTTAATTGGAAACCCAGTGCCTGAAAATCAGCTCTGAATTGTAACATACAAAACTCAATAAAACAAATATATTATTTAATTTCAAATGCTTTTATTTGCTTTTAGTTGTTTTTATGAATATGGACAATATTTTCTGAAAGCAAAAAAAATTTTTCCGATGAAAAATGAATTTTTAACACAATTATTTGTTATTTCATTAATTATAATAGATTTTACATTTAAGTTGTTAAAATATTATAAAATTAGTTAAAAGCCGCACAGGCTTTCATAAGTGTCCTTATGAGATAGATCTTTTTTTAGCGCGTTGTAAATTGTATCATTTTGACTATATAGAAGAACCCCAGTAATTAAGAAATGTAATTTTGTGCTTATAATTGAGCTGTAATGATAAAATACGGAAGACCAACCAGAATATAATTAAGTTTGCGTTATTTGAGTTAAGCATTGTTCTCCGCTGTTAAGGCCTTTACTTTTTGAAACACGTGTGGAGAAGTTAATTTGATTTTTCAATTTCAACTGAGAAGGTTACCTACAAGTATCAGTATCATCTTATGAAATTTATATGATCTTATTTTTATATTAATCTCAGTTAGGACATTTTTCCATAAATGAAATATCAAAATTAATAAAATGAATGCAAATACAAATAACAGTAGAATGTAATAAATGTACATAAAATTATAGTATTTTATGTACAATTCTGATAAAATTTCATAAGAAAGGTACCTATAAATTAATTAGATACCTTTCTTAAGAAATATGAAATTTAATGTCACTCTTAACAGTTTTATTTTAATTTCTTTACAATATATTTCCCATAAAGCATCATAAACGTAAAGGTGAAAGCTAAGTACAAAAAAAAAAAAAAAAAAAAAAAAAATTAGACCGCTGAAAGTTTTCGTTAAAAATAACGGGGTAAATAATTTGTTCACGTAAATGTAAATTATTTCACTTTTCTCCTTAAATTTTGACTAGTGACACTAGATGTCAATTGGAGTTTGTCTGGTCCTGTCCCACAGTTGGTTGTTTGAGATGACTTCTGGCCACTTAATATTGAGGATGTTCCCAAGAGATTTTATCATGCTATGCATTTTTTTTTTTTTTGTAGCAATTTCATGAAGTGAGTATATCTTGGCAGTTTGAGCATTTTGGAAGGTTTTCATTTTTTAGGAGTCGGGAGTCCAATTTTAGTGCACATGTTTCTGCAGGCAACAGTAGAGAAATGTCAAACAACCAAGAGAATTGTGGCTTTGTGAATTTGGCAGCATTAGTAATTGTGACTTCATTATTGTAGAATATTGGTTAGCTAATGAGTCTTTTTGCAGTTGAATGGTATTTACTTGACTCCCACTAAGTCAAGATGTGACAAGGTCGTTTAACGTGGGAGACCCGAGTGTTTCCACTCAAAGGCCACTGGTCAAAATTGGTCATAGCTTGTCCAAGCTGGTCAGAGCCTAGTCAAAGCTGGTCATGACTTGTCCTAGCAAGTCCCGGCCGGAGCCAGTCCAAGCTAGTCGAAGCCTTGATCGAATCTCAGCCAGAGGCCAAGAAACGATCCAATATTTGTCAAAAACCCCAACGAAAAAAATTCGTCGGGCGAATTAATGAGTCTTTTTGCAGTTGAATCCCCACTAAGTGATTTGATGGAGAGATATATTGGTGAATAGAGTACACTCATGCAAATGTGTTGGGCAGGTCCATTCTAGTGAAGTAAACTAATCCATCTGCTGTATTAGGTACTCTCCTAGAAATGAGGTAGCGTTCCTTTACAAGGAGACACAAGACCCTTGGTTGTGTTACGTTTTTGCTTTAGCCCAAGTCTACCTAGCTACAAACTGTTAAGTGTTTTACTTTTATTTTGTTTTTATTTCAGTTTCTTAGTATTCCTTTGTATTTGTGCGTACTTTTTTCATTTGTTTACTTTTTCTTTCTTTAACTTTATTTTGTTGTTATTGTTTTTATTTCAGTTTTTATTTTCCTTTTTCGTATTAGCTTGTTATTTTTATTGAATTATTTTCCATTCATCCCTTCCTATGTTCCCTCCCACCTCCTCACCCAGTTTTATATCTACCCCACCTCACACATCCACCACTTCCCTGCCCCACCTGGCCATAGAAAAGAAAAAAAAAAAAAATTCCCGGGCCCTGATGTGATCTGCAGGGTGGATAGGGTGGATTTCCCTCAGACCCCGGGTATAACTTTCATCAGGGACATGGGTGGGATTTTTTTTTGGGGGGGGGGGTATCTGTGGTACTTGAAAGTTTGGTACCACCTATATGAATGTAGGGATGTATTCCTAGACATTAGGGTATTCGAGTTAGGTACACCTGACCTCAAAAAACTTGCTAGATTCTGTGCAGGGAAGGTCCCTGTATTACTCTACGCCTCTGTATATAGGGCAGTTAAATTAACCTACCCTATGGATGTTGGTGGGGTTGTCCCAGATGGTCACATGACGACAGACTTGGGTATGGGGGCCTGGGACAATCTATCGGGGTCCTGACACCTGCTAATTTCCGTCCAGTCTGCGGTTAAGGGACTCAGGCTTAAAAGATGTCTATCAAGCTAGCTAGCTTGAATGTGAGGGGCCTGAGAGATTGGGGTAAGGCTTCCCACCTACTTCATGATCTTGGGTCCTTTGGCGTAGATGTAGCTGCGATCCAGGAAACACACCGTTTGTGAAGTCGATGCTCATGTGCTGTCTACTGACTTTGATATCTATTCAGCATACGGGGACTGACAGGCCAGAGGTGTTTCCTTGTTAGTCAAACGCTCACTGGGAGCAAGGGTTGACCCCGTACATATGGGCGTTGGGGGGCTGGTTGATCGTGGCCAATACTGCCGTGAGCAGTGGTTTGTTTTGGGTTATTGCGGTTTATGTGCCCAACAATAAGGAGGAGCATTTAGACTATATGGGTAATAGACTCGTCTGTGCCCGGGTGGTGTTAGGTGCTAGGCCTACAATGGCTAGACACTGGAAGTTCAATCTGTCTGGGAGAGGCTTAAGGATAGGATTAGGTCCTTCCCCACTGAATATAGCCAATGACTCACCCTAGATAAGCCTAATAAGGTGAAGGCTCTAGAGGATAGTCTGTCCTGGGCGGTAGCTGGCGGGGGATTCCCTAGAGATAGCTGTAGCAAGGCAGGCCCTGAAGCGTGATGCTAGCAAGTGTTATCAGGGTCAGGTAGTTAGACATAGGTTAAACAAGATGTCTAATGAGGCTGTGAACATGGGTGCAGAATTGCACAAGGAAGGTTCTGATCATTACATTCTTGAAGTCATTACCCCAGAGGGGCTTTCTCTCCAGTCGACCAAGGACATGTGCAAGGCGTTTCGGCGGCATTTCGAGAGCCGTTTTACCAAGGAGCCTGGTCTCAGTAGCAATGAGTTTTGCAGCTATTTGGCTGACTTTCCTTGGCTTTCGCTGACTGAAGCGGCTAGCTGCGAGGGTGAGATTATGGAGGGTGAAGTTCACTTGGCATTAAAGAGGGTTGGCAGTGGCAAGTCTCTGGGACTTGATGGTCTGCCTTATGAAGTGTATTTGAGGCTGTCGCACATCTTTGTCCCAAATTTGACAGTGGTGTTCAACAACTGGTTCCGGCAGGGGTCCATCCCCGATTGAATTTCCAGGGGTGTGATCACGCTGTTGAAAAAGGTCAAGGGTGTTGGGAGGGATTTAGACAATTACAGGCCGATAACTCTGCTAAACATAGAGTTAAAGATTTTGGCCAACATCCTGCAGGAGTATTTGCAGTCAGTTGTGGTGAGCTTGTTGGGACCCAAGCAGACAATTCAAAGCAACCTGCATCTGATCCACATGATCACAAAGGGTCATAAAGGGTGTAGAAAATGACAAGCAAGCCACGCTGATCAATTTAGATCAGTCCAAGGCATTTGACAGAGTGGACCATCAGTACTTGGCTGCTGTTCTGCAGGCTGCCAGTTTCGCACCCGACCTCCGCAAGTGGACTAGCCTCTTGTATCAATCCCCCAGTGCTGTGGTACAGGTGAACAGAAGGCAGTCGAGTGCTTTTCCGTTGACTCGGTCGGTCCAACAGTGGGCACCACTATCGCCCTTACTTTATGCCTTGGAGTCCCTCCTTCTCTGGCTAAGGGATAGGGAATGCAGTCTGGCCCTACACAGAATCATCGTTTTTCCCTGGTAGAGCTCGAGCTAGGGTTTCTGCATATGCCAATGACGTGTCCATCTTTGTGTCATAGCGACGTTAAGATGGTGCAGATAGGCCGAGATTAACTGCAACAAGTCTTCCGACTTGCGGTTAGGTGCCTGGAAGGGTGTTGTGCTTCCAGGACTTTTTGGCTGGACAGATGGATCCATCCGCATTCTTGGAGTGTGGTTCGGCCCAGACTTTGGCTGAAGAAGAAACGGTCAGAAGTTGAGGCAAAGGTCAGAGTGTCAGTCTGGACTTGGCTTCGAAGGAGGTTGTCCTTAAAGGGTAGGGTTGAGGCATGTGCCACTTACATCTTGCACCTCATCCTTTACCGTTTGCCTGTACTTCCTCTTTGCAGGGCCTGTATGGAGGCGATCGAGTGTTTGTTGACCAACCTCTTGTTGGGTGGTCGCAAACATTGGGTCTGTATGAAGCCTGTTATCAACATCCGTGTCATGGGGGGCTAGGATTGCCACACCTGGTAAGTCATTGCCATGCCTCTAGGTTGGCTTTCTTACACCGCGTTTTGACGGAAGCCTAGATTTTGGTGCGGAGTGTTAGAGACATCTTCCCTAGCCTTACTATCACTCCTCCCATTTCTTGGGGTAAGCACTACCTCTCAATGACGTAACCTTCAGATAGGGAGAGGCAGATTTGTCAAATTGTTAGAGGAAACAGCTTTGCACACCTACCATTATCCTCAGGTAAGCCCCTTTTGGGATTATGTCGGTGAGTTGATGGCTCATTCTTTTGAGTAATAATCTTGGAATTAAGCCATGCCAAGCAGTCAAGAGCCATTAGTTGAGGAGTAGCTAAGGCAGCTGGCACAGAGGAGACACCAAGGAAGGTGGAGGAGATTGATGCCGTGATTACTACCCATCGAAAAGATGGATCTCCCAAATTGGGAAGTAATTAATTTTCCAAACCCATCCAGTAGAAAGGGATCTTTGTGAAAAGTAAAGAAAATACTGAATTCGCCAATGGCATCATGCTTCTCTACCCACACCGGTTTTGGGTGAATGTCAATGTCAGAGTCAAAGTGAGAAAAAGATTGTTCCAGACACCAGATGAGAAACACCTCATATGACTACCTGCCTGAAGAGAACCTCCAATATCAGCCTTGTGCCAAACTTCACCAAGCCTGCAAAGTATCATGTCTAAAGGAGTGGGTTGGGTCAATAAGCGTCCACATGTGAGCTGCTAGATTTTGACAACAAACTAACCAACTATTGTATAGAAGGACTTATATAAACATTTTTTTTTTACCCAGATTATTTCCTTCTTGTGTCTTCATTTTGCTTGGACCAGCCCAATATGAAGATACCTGATGACAGTTTGATCTTGGCTGACTTTATGATCAAAACTAATCACAAAATGGGATAAGGCAAGGTCTGAGTTGAAGCAATCACCTTATTGATCATCTGTAGGTATTGGACATTTGGACGACCAGGAGGGACTTGAAGGTACCAATTGGTTGCTGCGGACCAGGAAGGAATCAGAAAACACACACACACATCTATGTATCTCAGACATCTGAAGAAGGCTGACCAATAGCTGAAATATGTTGATAATAACAACAAAGACTTTGGGAAAAGCTACAGTGAAAAAGTAAAGATTTACTGTGTATTAGAACTAAAAGCAAATGAAGTTCATCTTTCGTTGAGGGAAAAGTTCCACCAACAATAAAGTCTTGTAGTAAAAGCTGTTGGATGATGAAGGATGATATAAAGAATGACAGCTGTTCTAAGCCTCATTCACCTCTGAATTTGCATTGTTGATGATCTCGTATATCACTGCTAGTGTTACCCATCTCGTATATCACTGCTAGTGTTACCCATCTCGTATATCACTGCTAGTGTTACCCATCTCGTATATCACTGCTAGTGTTACCCATCTCGTATATCACTGCTAGTGTTACCCATCTCGTATATCACTGCTAGTGTTACCCATCTACTGACCAAAATCTCGCTTCATCTTTTTCTGAAGATTGCTATAAATGTTCAAAGTTGACTTCAGATAAAAGTAGCACCTCTTTCTCAAGAGTTTATTTGATCATTGCAGTTGCAAAACCATACACAGCTTATGTAGTGTCTCTTTTGAAGCTGACAGCTGTCTCTGGGTGATAATTTTTTTTCCTGTTACAGTCATACCCACCATTTTCACCACAAAGATGGCAACAGCAGCAATAATAAAAAAAGCAAAGGTCTCAGTAAAAAAACAAAATACAAAAAGCAATTAATCTCGTAGAGACAAGCAATAATATTGTCATTGTACGACAACCACCACAAAATAGTGTTTAGTAAATTAAACTAAAAGGTCATGAGAATAGATATTTAATAAATTTAGTTTGGTAGAAGGCGAAACAGTATAGGAAGGTAATGTTGTACCAATCTTCTAATAAAATGGTGATTGCTTGCTCTAAAAAACAGTATTTTTATCTGGACTTGGGCACTAGATCCCCACCCTCCTGGTGTCAGTTGAAAATGACTAATTATCTTCACCACCAAGCAGGCAACAACTATCTGCTGGTAGCTTTCGCAGGGAAACAAGAATAAGCACTATTAGTAAATTTAATGGCAAAAATGGTATTCTATTGTCATATAATTTAGTGTGAATTATGGTTTGACATTTGTCTGAATAATTCTTTATTTCAAATTCCAAGAATTTAAATTTTAAAACACTCAAAATTATGGAAAAAAAAAAAAAAAAAAAAAAGTTATAAAGTTTGATGTTTGCTGTTGTGACGTTAAAATTTAAAGAAATTAAACTTACCATAGACAGGTGTTTTCCCAGGCAGAATGACCACAATTAGCTGCAATCCTTGGAACTTGTTTTTTAAGTATTGGAACATGGGATCAACATGTTCTGGGCCACTGGCATATTTACAAAAGCAGGGTTGTCCACAAATTGGCATTCCTGCATCATTAGATATCCGCTGTAGTTGTTGGGTAAAGCTCCTTTCAGACAAAAAAAAAAAAAAAGAAAAGAAAAGAGAATAAGAAAAAGAAATAATAATGCCATCATCTGAAGCTATCAAATTCTTTTATGAAAGATCACCATTATGAATATTTTTATTTCAATGTTCATGGTCCAGATTCAATTAACTAATATTTTCATCTTTGTTCTTTTGATCACAACATTTTAACTGAGACATTCTGATAAAAACAGCAATATGAATTGAAAAATATAACAAAAAAAACTACCTCATGTTTTTAGTTTATAGAAGACATTAACCAAAATGAAAATTAAAACAACAAAGATAAAGATATGCCAAAAAATGTAGAATAAAGTTAAAATTATTTATCTCAGAACTTCAAAGAAGTTAAAAAAGGTGAAATTTTCTAAGAACCAGGATGCAAGTTTGTCCTGGATGATTAAGAAATCATTGCACTTTCTATACATTTTTGCCTTAGTGAATTGCTTCTACTTTTAATTAAAGCTGCATTTTTTAAGCTGAAATTACATCTAGTAAATAAGCAAATATTTCATTTCCTTAAAAAATACCCTTAATTTATATACAGTGATCAATATACAGGGTGATTTTGATTTTATTGACTGCACAGTATAGTCAGATCAGTTGGGCACTGTGAGAAAAAGAGCACCATGATGCAATTCACTCCACCAGAAATTTGGAAATGGCATGCTGTACTGCTTGGCATTCGTGCCAGAAGCTCTAATATGAACATTTCAGTGTGTTTGGATGCCAAACTGAGGACAGTGCAGAGGATTCAGAAAAAGTTGGAGTGTCATGTTGATTACGAATGTGTTTGTAGTGATCGCTAGTGATGGCAACATTATGCCTCCATTTATCTTCCCACAGTGCCTCAGACTCAACACAGAGGCCTACATCAAGTTCCTTGAGGTAGTGTTACCCTGTATCAAGAAGGTGACTGCTTGAAGACCATATCTGGCAACAGGACTCTGCACCATGCCACACAAGCAGGAGAACCCAGTCATGTCTGTCAGACAATTTCTGCGAACAGATCTCATACAGTACAGTATGCCGTTTCAAAATTTCTGGCTGAATGAATTGTGTCGTTGTGCTCTTTTTGTCACTGACGGTGCCCAACTGACCCCACTATACTGTGCAGTCAACAAAATCAAAAACCAACAATGCGCACGTGTGAAATTAAAAATATAAAATAGCAACAATCTAGGCATTGAAATCAACACTTCATGGTGACTCAGTTTCAAGCGATTTTAGTCTATAGCACCCAATCGCATCAGGATTGTCACCCACTCTCCTTATTACCTTTCTCCTTCTCTGGTGGCAGAGATGGCTGTGAAGGTCCTGCCTACTCTTGAAGTCATGAGCAGGAGCCACAGAGGAGTGTGGGTGGGCAATCGGGACCTCCTGACAGCATTGTCACAGATCCTTTTCATGTTGACAGTTAGACTCGAAAGTCACAGTCCTTCCTTGGACAGTTTTATGCCAAGGCCAATTTGCAGCAATGGTTTGCCAGGTCTCAGAGTTGGTGTTAGCCAGTGTTAGGGACAGACTATATGTATTGAACCCCATTAAAGAATTATAAAAAAATGCAATGAGTTTAGTGATACTGCAAAAACCTTTTTGTGCAAAATGTAGACGGATCTGAATTTCCACATTCACGTATAATAACAAATCAGCTATATTATTTGTAAAAGCGCTGAGACTGTTGAAATTTCAGACGACTACCATAATTCCCATGTATAATATATCTTCATCCATAATACGCAATTAAAATTGTGCTGAAAGTGTGGGAAAATGCCTCTACTCGTACATAATACACACCCTTTGTTTGGTAATCAAACCCTATAAATTGTACCTCTCCAATTTCATTATGGACAGTGTTTCCTATTCTTATTTAAAAAATTGGTTTTAAACAGAATATTATTATTCTAATTTAATTTTATGATAATTCTTCAACTCCCACCATCCATACAGAATAAAGAAAGGGATCGTCAACACCAAGCAAAAGTCATAAGTGGCGACCCAGAGACATTCGATAAAGAATTGGTCAGCATAAATAGTACCCTACAACGTAACAACTACCCTGGATACATGACAGCAGCCCCAATTAGCTGGGATAGGTGGGCACAAGAGGAGTACAACAACACTCAGAAAACAGTCTGCCTGCCTTATGTGAACAGGTTATCAGAGAAAATACAAAGGATCTATGATCCATATAACATCAGGACAACCTTCAAAAGCTGGACAACACTTCACAGATATCACTTCCGAGTAAGACCCCCACCCCCATAGAGGAGAACATGACTAAGACTGTGTGTATGCCATCCTGTACAGCTGCAGAAATAAATATAAAGGGGAGACAGGCCGCCCCCTTAAGGTAAGGCTTCAAGAACACCAGAAAGCTGTAACACGAGGGGAAGTGGAAAAATCAGGTATGGCTGACCACATATGGAGAGAAAGTGGAAATCACTGCTGGTGAAATCATAGACAAAGAACATCATAGGAAAATTCATAAACTTAAGGAATCAGCACAAAATCTCCTGAGCCGACCAAGCATAGAAATGAATACAAGAAAGGAAGGAGTGCCAGAGAAAAGTGATAACAACAAAAATTGCAATATGAGCTCTGTTGAAAAAAAAAAAAAAAAAATTTTAAAAATGCAATAACAGCAAAAATCTAAGTCAAAATTACAACGAATGAACATTATCTACAAGTTGAAATGCCCCTTAAGAAACAGTGTACCTGATCAAATCGAACTTATAAATAATTACATCGGGCACACAACTACATGCCTATCCAGACGCCTCATGTTACACCGATCTGATCACAACTCTATTTAAACACACACATAAACCTACCAGATTCTATTCGAAACATACTAATAGAAAACACACATATAATAACTTCATCCACTTGTGAAAAAAAGATTAAAAATAATGGAAGCCCTAATAATAAAGAGAAAAAGCCAACACTTAAAAATATTAACTACGTACAAGGCCACAATGTGCTGTATTCAAAAAATAAAACACCTCTATAACACACTAAAAGCATACACATAACACACACACTCGTTTAAACTGAAAAATAAAATCACCCTTGATAATGGGTAAAAGTATAGCTGAAAGCACTTGGATAGAACATTTGGACAGTTTCTACACATTCTGTGTCCAAAAAAGAAAGCTCTTATGTGAACACAAGAAAAATTAAATAAAAAGCTTAACCATAGTACCTTTTGTTGTTTTTAATGAAACATGCATAAATGAAGGATTGCTGCCTAAATACACTATATATATATATATATATATATGTGTGTGTGTGTGTGTATGTGGTGTGTGACAGTCGTTGGGCTGAGAATTTTTCAGTGCCCTCTTATTTGTGTGTGACTAGGTGCAATCAAAATATTTGAGAATGGTATATTTTCTCTAAAATCCTACAAATAAACAGCCTCCAAATGTTATCAACTCTTAACCTCACACTTACCGAAGAGCTTCTTCCTTCACAGATTTTTGAGTAGCAAAACATGCAATGGCCCACACTCGAATCTCAATACCATTATAAAATTGTTTCCCTCGCATATCCCAAACTCCTTGATTAGGAATGGCTAAGGCTTTCGTCTGAAAAATAAGAAACATCATTTTAACATACAAAATTATTTAAATATAAATTACACAGTCCACCATAGTATTAGCTAATTGTCAATGTGAGTTAGAGTGAGAGAGCTAAATAAGTTGGGAGAAAGCAATCTTGGCATGTGGACAGTAGGAGTTTTGTGTTGAAGTGTTAAGTCAGAGTTTACATTTACTTAGAAAACCAGACAAGACAAACACAACATATCTTACTAATTAACCCATAACTGGGGGAAGAAGAGGTGAATTCATACTTTTCTCAAGGATATTTGCATGTAAGTGAATTTAACAAAATCAACTGGAACTGTTCTCCAATAAAAATCCAATCCATGAATTCCTTATATATCTCCAAATGAGAAAAAGAACAGATGGAATAAAAATCCACTGTTCATAGAATTTACTTTTTAAAAAAGTGCTCAATACAAAGTAGAGCAACATATTATATTTTTATTATAAGAGATTATAATAAAACCATTTTAAATTGCTACACAAAAGCTTTCATGTTTCAATACTTTGATGGTATTTCTTCAGGCAATGTTAAGTAACTGGTGACTAAATGGTTTTTAAGAAACTTTAAAAATCAAGTGTTAGCTCTTTTCTGAAAGTTAAAGGTGAGGGCACATAAGGCCAGAATTAAAAATAGACTTGTGGGTAGGTCTTGATTAACTAATTAAATGTTAGAATGTTAAATAGAAAAGTATGGTCAGAGGGTGGTGGTGGGTGAGTTATTTTTTCATACCATGATAAACTGGAACATAGACATGTCATCATTGACAATTGTGGAAAATATGCTAAAGACATTTTTTCCGCAATTGTCAATGATGATATGTCTATGGCTCTAACCAACGTCTTTATCTACTGGACTAGGCCCCAAAAGTTGGGAGTTCAATGCCAGGCTACAGCAGTGGTGAACAAAAAAAACTTAAGAGAGTTGAGTTAAGGGGGAAATAACTGAGAACTAGAACAATCTAATTTGGTGTATGAAATGAAGGGTTTGGTTCAAAATTCCAATCAAATGAAAAAGGCCAGAGCATACAACACCCAAAACATTGTGAATATGGCAATGAAGATGAGATTAACAGTCCAAATAATGTAAATAAGGAAGGTTTAATTAATCTTTTACCAAGTTTTTTTTTTCCAGCAATCTAACATTTTTTTCCTTTTTCAGGGGTTAAGGAATACAGGAATTGTCCATGATTGTCCTGAGCACTTTCAGCTACTTCTCTAACCATTATCAAGGATGTGTTTTTAGATGGTGAAATTCTGTGTGTGGCTGCTACATAGTAATTTTACAGGGTGGTGTTTGAGCAGTTTGTGTGCTTCTTGTCGATCACATGTTATGAGCAGCCAATTAACAAGGGCAAGACTTCTATTTTTAGAACACTTTTAATACACCATCTCCTCTGCTAAATATTGTGAGATTGATAGTGGGAGAATAAAATTTAATAAGCAGAGCCTCCATAATAATGAGCTGTGTCCGACTATGTGACCTGAAAAGGATCCTTGATAATGGCTATAAAAAGTAGACGAGAGCACTCGGAACAATTATAACTACAGGCAATTTCTATATTCTTTAACACCTGAAAAATGAAAAAATGTTAGTTGCTGGAAAAACTCAATAAAAGATTAATTAAATCTTCCTTGTCCGACGTTTTCAATAAAAGAATGATTATATATATCACACACACTAATAGCTGGCCTCTTGTATTTGAGGATACCTGTCTATTAGGGTGGTTAGCCAATTCTTTTTGCAGACGCCCACTCAGGCACATTTGTGTTTGCTCAACACCCACAGGGCCCACCTGTGGTTAATACTGCGACTATGCTGAGCAGACCTTAGTTACAGTTTCTTGGAGAAAGTGTGTTATCTTGCGTGGTCAACAACAGCACACTCAAACCCTCAGTCACAATAACTTTTGACTTTGTACTAGTGCAGCTATCGATGACTCAAGGGTACTGTCTACCCAATTTCACTCATAAGGCTCGAGTCAACCTGTGGTATGGTTTTCAGGCATTTTCCAAAGATGCCTCATGCGGGGATCATCCCGTCCAGATTGATAACATCAGGAAGTCTATACATAAATACACAAAATCTTGGATATTAATTTCAAAAGTTGTTTAATGAGGGGATTTTTTGATAAAATTATTGGGAAGTTGCTGAAAAGTTTTTGACCCAAGCTATGTCCCAAAATTTGACCAAAACATTTGTTTTGGAAGAGTTTATTGGTTGGGCTGAGAACTTTTATTCTCCCTATAAGTAATTGCTGATTGATCTAACAAGGAAGCAGCCTGACACCAAAGTATAGATGGAAGATGATCAAGGCCACAGTTCTTTACAAATAGTGTGACCTCCTCTAAGAATTATTGCAATAAATACAATATATTCTCGGCCCCACCCTCTTTTTTCACTTTGCATATATGATCTGCCTAAGAGCATATTCAGGTCATTTGTGAATATCTATGCTGATGATACAACCGTATATGGATGCCACCTGCCAAACTCTAGATGACCAGAGATTGGTGGCCGATTTCTCTTCCGACATAGCTTTAACAGCTCAGTAGGGGAAAAAACTGGCTGGTCACACTCAAAAACCAAACTAATGACATTCAATCTTCACTAAGCAGACCCTGAATTTTCACCTATCATGATGAACAGGTGTCCTCTAAGGAATGCCAACCCCATTGCTTTGAGCACTTCTTGGGACTTAAGCTCAACTCAGACTTCAAGTAAAATTGATCCAATGCTAAAGATGTTGGAAAAATGTTTGGTTCTCTGTATAGTATAGCTGGCCATTTGTATTCAAGGACACCTATCTACTAGGGCAGCTAGTCAATCACTATTTCAGATGCTTGCTCAGGTACATTTTGTGCTTATTCAACACCCACAGAGCCCACCTGAGGTTTATACTGAAACTATGCTGAGAAGACCTTAATTTCAGTTTCTGGGAAGGAGCTTGTTATCTAGTGGGATGAACAATTTGAACAAGGCCAGCACGCTCAAGCCCTCGTCCACAATGACTTGTGACTATGCTAGCACAGCTATTGACGGCCCCCAAAGATTCAGTCTACTAAATTCCATTCACAAGGCTTGGGTCAATCCATGGTATGGTTTTCAGGTACTTTCCAAAGGTGCCACACGCTGGGATCAACCCCCTTCAGTCTGATAACATCAAGAAGTCTCCTTTTTGACAAATCGATCATGGTGAAATTCAAACTTGGGTCTCATGGTCAGAATGCAAACATTTTAACCACTAGGCCACATAAATACTTGACTTCTTATTATCCTCTACAAAAACCAGATTGGAAGGTGAAGACCAGGCAGCTCCTGACTGTCTTGGAAGTGTTCAAAAGCGTCACTTTCCGCCCTACAACCTCTTTCCAACAGATAAAATGGAGCAAGATTCTTACTGTATTATTGCTACTGTCATGGAAAGAGTTCAAACTACATTTTAGTTTCACCAGTTGTAAATGTTATGGCTAAGGCCCACCATACCACTTTCATTCCCTTTGTATTCTATTAGGAAGATCAGCTTCCTTCCATGAACTGCTGCTTTGTAGAATCAACCCCCAAGAGGATGCTTCTCCGATTACTAAGATCTTAACCTATTCAAGTCTAGGGTTAACTTATCTTCCCTACCTATCCCCATAAACTGCGCCTCGTACTCTGTAACCCTCTACCTCAAGTGGTTCTTGGGCCTTGCACACAATGAACATTGTTAAAATAACTTATAATTTAGTGATACATAAGTTTTTAACTGGTACTATACTAGTATACACCTATATACATATAAGAACAAACACATGCTACACATAAGTCAAAAAATGCATTCAAATTATGTCATAAGAAAAATATGATATATAAAACTAAATAAAAAATACTTTTATCTCCTGATGAGTGGACTCCAGAATCTACCCTGAGTAGAGGTAAGTAAACATTTTATTTATTGTTATTAATGCTCTGTCCATTGAGCACTTTAATTACTAAGATTGATTGCCTAAAAGAAAAAAAAATTATTTTACTGAAATATCCTTTGTTTCATCTCTCTCTCCCTTTATGCACACATATCCATTAATAAAATATAAGAAATTAAAATCGATTTAAAACTCACAAATAAGCTACTTAAGTTTCATCATTGACTCTTCAGGCTGTTACATCCGATGGTGTCACAAATTTGCATGTCCATTTATGGTGGAGGGACATTATTATTATTATTATTATTAATAAATAAAAATATAAAATAATATCATAAATAAAATAAAACAAATAACATTAAAAATAACAAGTTCTCCCAGAATGCAACAGAAACATTTCCTGCCCAAAAACGGACTTTGCACCAAAAGATGCTGAATTCAGTCTCATTGTTAATGACCATCAACATAAAGGTTAAGAGAGTCATCCCCAATCTTTAGGACATTGCTTGTCATAATACAAAGTGACTTCTTCCTTTTATCACATGCAACCTTAAAACACTTGTAACTAAAATACACACTAAGACACAAAAATAAATAAAATTGTATGATTTTAATTTATGATTCAACATGCTTTTAGTGATATTTCAGTGTATGTTTTTGTAGTGAACGAGATAATCAAGTACCCCGGAAAAAAGTTCGTGTTTTGTGTGCGATTTGCCGGGGAGGGATTGCCAAAAAGCAGTCAGCCAAATTCTTATAGCAACTTACCTCGTCAACCCAAGCGACAGCGTGTCGCGTGTATTCTGTGACGAAAAAAGAAACAAGTCCATCGCAGGAGTCGCTATAAGAGTATATTAATATGCAAATTACGGAGCATCCTATCCCGGCTGTTTCCATTTAATGGAAAAAATAGGTTCTGCCGATAAAAGCAGTTGGTGTTGTCGACTTGGGGACGGAAAATTCGGGCAGTTTTGGCTACGGCGTTTGTGAGTTATTTTCCTGACGCGTTACAAGTGATTTTCTTTCTTTGTGTTGTGAAAGCCACAAATTTGCTTTGAGAACGCTTACACTTCAAGCTATTTCGGCGATCAGTTTTATATCGAACGGTCTTTCCGCCATCTTGCGAGAGACAAAGTAAATGCCGAAATAGCGTAATAGCGTAAACAGTAGGACAGATTGGGTTCTATATTCTTGAGCGGTGACTGGCCTAGGAGAAAGTCAACTCTGAATTCAAAACCTGCTTCTCCAGTGTGTGCGTGTGTGTGTGTGTGTGGGGGGGGGTTGTGCAGTAGGCTAACAAACTACTCACTTAAAAAAAAAACCAAACTAGCTTGTTATATAAACTGCACCGATATCTTGCAACCCTAGGTTCCTCAAAGGCATGTCCTGCCAATGCTGTTTTTAATCATCTTTTATTTCATTGAGTATTAACTCCTTCATCAAATTAGCAAACCACTTCTATTCAATACTTTTCAGTACATTTTTCAGATGATTCGACAATATATTTATGTAATAACACTGTATTTAGTTTTTAAATGGTCTGACTACATCTTTATTTAAATCTAGCTTCACATCCAGATATTCCACTACCATAAGATTCATCTCTGCCTTTATATCAAACTAAAGTTCCTTAAAAAAATCTTGAAATCTTTTACTTGTACAATTTTCTATGAAACCAAGTCTATTCTCTTTATACAAGACATTTTTATAAATTTTACTTACATTTATGCAAAAATCCACTCAGCTCACAAACTTCCGCTCTGTCAAATGATCCCATAGAGTTATCTAAATTTTCATATACTTCTCTGCTTTTGTCATTATCATGTGTCAGAGTAAAGATTTTCTAATACTTGATATTTATATGTTCATCAATACAACAATGAACTTTTTGAAAAATTAATTGCTGTATTAAAGATAGTCTCAATTATAGATTGGTAAAAGTCTATTGTACTTTATGAAGCAGCATTTATCTTATTTTCAGTATGTGGCACCATTTACGAGGCAGAAAAGGAAAAGAAAGAAAAGAAGGCAGAATGAAAGGCGAGACGAATCGTGGGTGATCAGCAGAACACACACACGGCTAAGAGACAATGAATATATTGATAAGTAACAAATGGCGAAAAGGGTGTCATTACAATGACAGGGAAATTCTGAGTAAAAAGAAAAAAAAAAAAATAGATGTGTTTTGATAACGGCTGTGTTATCTAGGAGTACGTAAACAAAACGGCTGGTCGGCTGGCCAGGGAAAAATTCAATTGAAAACGTTAATTTTGATAATTGACAAAACACAGGTGTAACTACAGGACTTTGGGTAGATATGAAAAATTAAAAGCCACGCAAACTGTGTCTGCTGACCGATTTTTTTTTCGACGAAACAACTTTGGCCTGCGATAATAAAATTATGTTATCAGAAATATGTACCGAAGGAAAATGAATGGGGACCCAGAAGTGTTTTTTCTTCTTCCTTGGAGGCGACAGACTGACTGAAACTTTAGAGATATTTCTTTTTTGAGGCCGTGTTAAGAAGACCACCCATTTTGATAATTAGCGATAAAATACCCGACAAAAACCACGTGTAGAACAAGAGTTGTCATATTGTCTGTTTGCGGCTAGAAAAATGATAACGGCAATTAAAGCGGAAGAAAAGGGAAAGAGAAGAGATAATTTTTTTAAGTTAAGCAAGATATCCCCCGAAACAAAGCCGCTGGATTTGTTCCCACCTGACTAAGACATCATTGGTCAAGTGGTGATCACGTGACACACGAAGGAGGTTGTTGACGTCTCATCCAGAGTATAAGTATGAGAAGCTGCTATGAAGAAGTGGGGAGGGCAGTTCACGCCCCTCTGGAGTATGGTGAGAAAGTGGGAGTAAGGAAAGGTTCCCAAAAATGGAAAAGAGTGGAAAATCCTTAACCAGAAATAAAAGAGGTGGATATGTATTTAGAATTATCGAGGAACCCCCGACGCCGACAGACCCACCCTGGTTTTGGTCAAGGCAATAAAAGCGTAGGCCCCAACAGGCAGAAATCAGAGTTCGGGCTCCAGCGGAGAGTTGAGTTTCCAGAGTTGAGTTCCAGCAGTTCCAGTGAGTTTAGCTGACCAAGATTCACGCAAATTCCAGACTCCTCTTCAACCCAAGAACGATTATTTTGAAGAGCGACTTAGATCCAGACCACTGAAATAAGTTTTTTTTCGACTTTCGTACAAAGACACACCAAAACGCCAATTTCTAAGAGAGCAAACAACTTGAAGCGTTAAAACTTGCCTAACGGAAAACGACGTGTCACAATCCACAGAACGGGGCGGGAGATAGATGCAGTCCTATGTATCGAACAACTAGACAAAGTTTGTTACCTTTTTCTTTGATACTTTGAACTTTTTGAGTTTTCATTTTATTTTCTTTTATGCATATTTGTGTAGTATCACCCCCGCTGAACTCAATTTGCATTACGGCCCAACCACTGTTTGATCTCGTCTGCCTAAGATCAATTCACAACGTGGGTAGGCAGACTGGAGATCAATGCAGTTACCTTTGGTAACCAGGCGTTGGGCGAGTTGGGAAAAACGAGGCTGATATCAAATCTAACCAGATTCCCACCGAATCACCAAAAGGTTAGAACGTCACATTTCGGTTACGCGACCGATACCAAGCCAGTTGGTCGTCACAGGACGAGACAACACGGCTGACGCGACAGGCGGACGCCACGTTTAGAGCAGCGACGGGGAGCTTAACAGCTGGCGCCGCGGCGAGGACGTCACAATTGGTGCTGTTTGGGGACGTCACAACTGGTGCCGTGGTAGATCAGGATAGAACGTCACAGTCGGCGCTGCGACCGGGGGACAATGTCACAAGTATTTCTCAAACAAGTGAATGCAATATTCCGCACCAATTCATTTGAAAGGCAATAACCAAAAGATTTTTTTTACTAATACTCCACAATTCAGTCTTCAATGAATTTAGTTATCTAAAAGTGGGATTATTTTCAAAATGATATTCGTTATATTTTAAAGTTAAAAATATAACACTTTTTTCACAGTATTTCCATTTCCTCAACAATCTAAAAATTATACAAAATACTTTGGATTTCACTGTTAATATTTCCATTAATTGCTGACTGCCTTCTAATAGAACTTGGTTACTTTATTATTTAAAGCCTTTGTATAAATTCTTGGGCTCATTTCATAGAATGTCATTTGACTTATTTCCTTTCATGAAGACTTTAGATATTTTTTTATCCGTTTTCTAGTGATTCTGAAACTGGTTATTTATCATTTTAAACTTAAAATTCTTTACTGTTAGAATTATAATATACAGGGTAGTTGAAAAGTAACTTCCTATTTGTATGAGTGGCCAGCCAGTAGCCCTGACTTAACACCCTGTAACTTTTTTCTTTGGGGTTGGTTAAAGGAGTAAGTATACTATACCAAACCAACACTTTGGAAGAACTTGAAGCGCGAATACAAGAAGTTATATCTTCCATACCACAAGAGTTCCTGGTGAAATCAGTTGATGAGATTCTTGGTCAGCTTGATAAGCTGGTAGCAAAATCTGGTGCCCATATCAAATTTTAAATAAAACCTCATGCTAAACACTTTCCTCTCATATCCATTTCTTGTAAAAATTATAGTTAATAAATAACTTCTACTGTATATACTTGTACAATGTGCAATCTCGCACATCACATTCCCCATCCAAATTTTCACTTATAAAAAAAAATGATTTTATAATGCATCTCATGTATCATACATTTTCAGAGACCAAATTACAATAAACTAACCTCTTTTCATCTCTTTTCCCTCATCTTGTTAAATAAGTAAAAGAGAATGATAAAAGTATCATTAGTAAAGCTATACATGTAGAGCCATAAACTACCGAACGAGAAACAACTAAACATCTTATAAACACAAGCAATGGAAAAAGTTGCATATTTGCTATATTTGTATTTTATAATAAAATACTAATATGTGAATATTATATACATTATTTTTGCATACAGTTAAGTAAAAAATCAGTTTCCTCAAAATCAGGTTTATTTTAAATACAGCTGTACTTTTTCACTACAGTAAATAGTTATATAGTCTGGTCAATGGCGTGGCCAGGACCAGTAGTACATATGCTAATTTTATATCTTGTGTATAATGTGACCCCCTTAAAATTAGTTTCAAAAGTCGCATGATATGCAAGCATATACACTAAGTATTTTAAAGTAGGGAGTTACTTTTCAATCACCCAGTATATAACAAAATATAAGCACTCAGAATAGAGTGATCATTAACAAGTATGTTTTGCAGAACAGTCTAGTGCCACAAGTGATCAAATGTTTATAGCCTTAGGCCAAGCTAGGTTAAGGTAAATCTCTCTAACAAAATATAGATAGAATAGACATTATTTTATTTTTGTAGGGACATAACATTACATTGCAAAAATGTTAATAATGAAGTGTTTGGAGTTGACATAAAATGAAGTTCATTCTTACCCGGCCACCATATTGGATTTTTGGGGCATCAATAACACGTCCCTCAACTTCTACCATTTTGGGATTAACTCTGACCCCAAACTGATACAGATATGGGTCGCCACTAAAGTTAGCTTTAGATACCTGGAAAATACAAATTGGAAAATATTTTAAAATTTGTTAATAAAAAGGAAAAAAATGAAATTAAAAAGAAGGTACAAGAAATTAAAGTTTCAGCTTTTATGCTAAATGAGTTTAGTATACATTACTTTGTAGCCCTGTTGCTTCACGGATGACAAGATGATCAAATTGTAATACTTTAAATGGACAAATATTTATTAGAAAATATATTCAGTTGAAATACAGAAAGTCATAAAAATGATTTTAAAGGGCTTTACATTTTGGCTTATTCTCTCTTCCTATTACCCAGAGGTTAACTCTTTTGCACAGATGTATTTCAATTTCATTCAAATTGTGAATGTATACAAGTTTACAAGTATGTATATTTTATTTCCATGAGACATAAAAATATTTCTACAAGATTTAAAAATAAAAACTTTAAAACATCATATTCATTACAAAATAATTACCAAAATTTCAATAAAATCTTATAATTGTCTAACTTTTTGGGGTTTATTATTTACATTTCTTATGTTTCGGCCGTTGTATGCTCCTTCCTTCTTCAGGTGGTTGTAATGTCGAACTGAATCCTTTATTTCATTCATTAGGGTAGACTGTTCTAGTTCTACATGTGATGTCTAACGGATGCCAGTTATCAGTTAACTCCTGTTAATTTTCCTCTCTCTCCACTGCCTTAGCCGGGTATTAAACGCACACTCTTTGGGTCCTGTCACTGGATCTAACTAATGCCTTTATCCACTGTGCCATGTGTCCTTAAGGACATCTGTGTATGAATTTCTGGGTATTATAAACCTAATATCTTCAGCAATCATTTTTTTTTTTTTTTTTTATATACCAGAGCTCATATTGCAATTTTTGTAGTTATTATCGCTTTTCTTTGGCACTCCTTATTACTGGTTCTCATATTGTATTCATTTCTATGCTTGGTTGGTTCAGATTCTTGTGGCCTAGCATATGTGCAGATTCCTTGCTGAGCCAACCGAGCATAGAAATGAAAAAAAAAAAAAAAAAAAATGCAATGATAACAGCAAAAACTGCAATATAACCGACATCCATTAAACATGGCACGTGGAACTAGAACTGTCTATCCAAAGCGAAATAAAGAGTTCAGTTCAAAATTCCAATCACCTGAAGAAGGTCGGAGTGTACAACGGCTGAAATGTAATAAATATGGCAACAAAGATGGGGACAATAGTCCAAATAATGTAAATAATGTACATAATACCTCATCTCAGAAATATAGACAGATTATTTGGGTTTAAAAAAATTAATGGCCTTTTTAGGGTTTAAAATTTAATGGCCATTTAAAAATTAATAGCCATTAATATTTAATTTAATGGCTTATATTTTATTGCTTTTTCAACAATTTTTACCTGGATTCACTTTTCGTGGCCATTAATTAAAAAAATTTTTTTTTAATTCATTTTATTGCTGTGAGTAATAAGCTGACATTTACTTTGTGGCCAAAAATGAAAAGGTCTCACATCAGACCATCAAAGAACCCAGGTGTATCAGTGAGTTGACCCAAGAAATTATGTCCTGGCTGCAGATCTGCACTTCACTTGATGTGAGCAGCTGTCCCCCATCATCTAAATACCTGGCTGTGCCTAGTATGTGCACATGTAGGGAAATAAAAGTGTATGACAGGTAGATGACTAACCACCCACCCATGAGGAAAAGAGTCTCTCACATCCTGGCACAATTTAGTTTCCATGTCTGGAGAGTATCCCAGGGACACGCATCTTAGTTGAATTGAATAAAATATAATGTTACATATGAAAGGTTTATCACTTTTTTTTTTGTTGTTTTTTTAGTCTGGACGAGATGATAATGTTACGGGTGCATCAATTACTTACCAAACTGTTAATATCTCGCTCTCTATCAGGAGCTGAACGAGCTGTTGCCTGAAGAAAAAAAAAAATATTGATTTTTAATAAGTGAATTGCATTTCTTCGAAATCAATAAAATGAATTCAATTCACAATTTGTCATAAAATAAATGTTTGCTTCAGATTTACAAATTACCAAGCTTCAAAATACAGATAAAATATTTATTATTCTTTCACTAATTTAAGAAAAAGAATATTTATTTTTTAAATTTCTCAACATTTCTTTACTTAAAAAAAAAGAAAAAGAAAAAACAAAAACAAAAAAGAACAGCCTCCTTAGAAAAGAAATTACTTATTTAATAATGGCAATTTGACAATCTATAAAAGCCAATGTCTGTTGCTTTGTAGCACACAAAACATTGTGCTAGGTTTTTGTTCATATCAAAGAATGTAAATTAGATATACCTTTCAGATTGTGTATACATAAGCATAAAATGTGTTCACAGAAAAGTGGTATAATTTACAAGTTGCTCATCTCAACTAGTTATGTACTAAAAGTAATACAAAACAATAATTACTGTAATTCTCCATGTATAATATGCCTTTATCCATAATACACACCCCTAGAATTGTTCTGAAAGTGTGGAAAAATGCTTCTACTCACACATAATACACACTCCTCCTTTGGTAATCAAACCCTATAAATTGTACCTCTCCAATTTCATCACGTCCAGCATTTCCTACTCTTATTCAAGTTGTAATTGAAGAAATTTATCAAATTTTCCAATCATCATGATTCTAAAAGGAGACAGAAATACCTATATCATGCCTACTGCACAGACTCATTAACCTGAAGCAATATGTCAGCGGCCATAGTTTGTTGTATAGCTGTAAATTTTTAACAAAAAATGGTTTTAATATAGAATAATATTATTCTAATTTAGTTTTATGATAATTCTTACTTTATTTCACATTTGTAAGTATTGTTAGGTACATATGATTGTATTTGACATCCTTATGGGTTCACAATCGCCAATGGTTAGTGTCAAATTGTCATGTTTGTGGTGAGTAGTCTTTTCACAACTGAAATCGACCTATGAAATGGCAATTTTTTTAAAGATATTTTTATAGCTGGACATAATATGAACCCCTAATTTTGCTTATTATTTTTTATAAAAAATGCATATTATACATAGGGAATTATGGTACTATTCATTTAATGCATATTTTATTGGGTTTGGAAAAAAAAATGTTATTTTTTTTTTTTAAAATAGGAAAAGATACATTTGGGTCATTCCATTTGAAATCAACCAAAAGCCACAGTCAATATCGTTGGAGTCATGAATGTCAGAAGCTTATTAAAAAAACATTTGCAATATGCAAAAAAATGCAGTGAAATTTCAATATGATCCGATTTTAAAACTTAAATATACAGATCTAATATTTGTGATTTATCAATTAATTCAATCAAGGGACACCTGTGAATCTTCCCAAATTTTTCTTGGTTGATTTGAGGTGGAATGACCCATTTGTTCAAAATCAGTGCCTGTTACCTGTCAACTCAATTCAAAGTTCAATTGGGTATTGAGTCAACTTTCTTAAACCATTTGTGATGAAAGCCTTTTTAAATTTGACAGATGTACGGATGACCTAGTGACAAAACCTGATATAGCCCACAATAATAAAAGTATATTCTCAATATTAAATTACCAATCATATGACGGATGACACTAGTAACATTAATAAAACCGACATAAGTCATGGAGTTAAAGATATCTTGCTGCTTTGTAAAATGACTTAGAAGGCCTTACCTTGATCATTGTCGACGTTTGCATATCTGTTAATTTCTTGATGCAACGTTGTCCTCCTACAATGTTGCACACCTATTCAAAAAGGGAATATTTGGTTAGAAAAAAAAATTTGCATCAATTGACAAAGAAGAAAACGATCTTAATTTCTGGCAAGAGAGATGAGAGCCAAGCGAAATTCAAATTTGGTTATCGAAGAAAGAAATATTTTAAAGATCTTATTAGCATTCAGTGATTTTTAGTTTATTATTTTTTTTTTTTTTTTTTTTTAATTACTTCATCTCTTTGTTGGCTGACAAGGTAAGAATAAAACTTCCTCCAAGGTATGAACCGACACATTTTTCCATGGATGGTACCTTTACATCTGAAGAATGGATTAATTGAAAATTTTATGATGATGATGATAATAATAAGCAAGTGTTTGTATGTAAAAAATGGATGACAAGGAGAAAATTCATCCAAAATGAAGATATTGGGAGGAAAATGTATGACAAAGTGGGAAAAGTTTTCTTGTGCTGTGTTTTGTCCTTTAGGACTTCAGACTAAATTTGTTACATTGGTGTGACTACAGAGGTGCACAAACAAGGGATGCTGGGAATTTTAAATTGAATTTTTTTTTTTTTTTTTAAACCTTTGAGCCCTATATTCCTGAACGATTTCAACCCTTCTGCCTTATTTGCAAATAAGGTTTCATAGTAGATATAAAAACAGTTACAAGTGTTTACCCACCATTGAACTGGTAGCTGAGCAATATGTTAAAGCGGTAATCAGGGCTCAAAGAGTTAATCTGGCCAATTTCATTTAGTTTCTTTTTCTTTCTATCACTTTTGATAGTAGATATCCCACACTGTGATAATAGAAATTCTGCCAAGAAAAGCAAAATGTTTTAAGACCCATTCAGAGAGAGGCGGAACCTTACATCTCTGCAGAAGATACAATCAGTGTATTTATTTTGAAGTTGATAGGATCATGAGCTCAGTTGGTTTCCAGTAAAAAGTTTCAAAAATGGTTTGTGACACATCAAAAAGCCAAGAGCCTCACCAAACACAATTTTCTTTTATTTTACCAAATAATGTAATGATCATAGTGCAGAAGTGGTTCTTATTGAATAGTTTAATTTCCAATCCTGGTTACAATAAGCTTAAAAGTAACTTGTTTTATAATAAGGAAAATTATAATTTAGGCAGAAAAAAAAAAAAAAAAAAAAAAAAAAAAAAAAAATATATATATATAATATCTACTGACTTCTAATGGGAGGTAGGTGTGTTTCTGTTCTTGTCCAACTTGAAGGCAAGGTAAATAAGGGTACCTGGAAAAGATTAAGAGTAAATCAATTATAAACTTAATCTAGACAATTTACTTTCATTCTCTTGACCAAGAACCCCTTAACACAACAAAGTTTAGAAATCTGAGTATTAAATAGAAATTCTTTAAAACAAAATAGATTAATCTTTAATTGGTTTCTATTCCAGATGTTTTTACAATCCAGGAATAAAATACAAAAGGCATTGACAGATTCATAATACAGAAACAAGAAAAATTATGTATCTGTCTATATTTCCGAGATGAGGTATTACGTACATTATTTACATTAATTGGGCTATTGTCCTCATCTTTGTTGCCATATTTATTACAATGTTTCGGCTGTTATACGCTCCGGCCTTCTTCAGAATAATGTAAGAAAAATTACTTACACTTTTAACCCATTAAAGACCACCATAAAATCCGGTATAAATTATAAGAATAAAAACGTATTAGAGATTTCTATCTGTGACCAATACTTGAGGCAGTTGGTATGAATAGGTCAAATATAGTCTCCATTTATTTGTAGAAGACAGGTTCCAAGATTCTCAGTGGACGATTGTAACTATGGATAGTTCTGAACTCTACATAATATTTTTTTCCATTGAAATATGAAGTTTAATTTGTAAATTAGGCACAATAAGAAATTAACAATAATTTATAATAAAATAGAAGCACAATAACGACATTGTTTAATAAAAGTTAAAATGTTGGATAGAAGGCTTGTTCTTAGTGTATCAGTCTCAATACAGTCCCAGCTTTTTATTTAAATAGGGTCCCCACAGATCGATATAAAAAAAAAAAATGCTGGGACTTTTCCAGGACTATGTTAAGAAGTTTTAAGGAGTGAAATTGATACACATACACACACATAAAATGCATGGTCATCCATTTCAAAAAACACATGATGGTGATGAACATTGCATGCAGAATTCCAACAAAGACAAACAGATCATTTCCTTTCTTGGATAAATTTTGTTTAGCCCTATCTGCCAGAAATTCACACAATCTTTTCAGCATTTTTTTGCATGTTTGGGTTTGATAAAATTCTTAAAAATTCATTCAGTTTGGAAAATGTAATTATCTTTTTAGTTGTGATCTTCCTTTACAAACTTTTATAGTTTCAAGATCATGCTAAAAAGATCATCTGCAAGAAAAGGAAGGATGGTTTATCGATCTGATATTTTATCAGAAATGGTGCAATGTCTTTTGAAACAGACTCAAAAATCTGCAGTTTCACTGGAAATAAAATGTCATTCATGTTAGACAATACCACAGAGAAGAACTTGAACTAGGAACATTTTTCTGTTTTTTTTTTTTTGGTTTTAAATTAAGGTAACAATTAGGTACCTCCATTAAGGTATAAAATGAATTTTTAAAAATGTAAAATCATTCTTGAAGCTTTCTTTTTAGTTTTAATTGAAAGCTAAATGATTAAATTTACTATTTCCAGTAAGCAAAATATTCTGGTATATTTCAACTAGAAATTATATAAATCAGAATCTCAGTTTTTTGGCAGATTTCAGAAAATTTTCTTAAAAGGGGCCAAACTGTTAGCATAGAACTTACGCTTTGTAATTTCAGCAGTAAAATTGTGGGACCTAGCTGCCAATTCAGTACTGCACTTAAATTTGTAAATTCAAAGTATCAAAGTGTAGACTCTTCCACAACACAAACAGCCTTACCTCTTTGTAGGAAATGCACTCTTCCTATCTAGTAAGCCAAATTCTACCTTCAGACAATATAACGAGTATTCATTGGTCAATCACCTCCAATCTGGCTTGCTGATTGGTCAGAACTGACCAATCAAACTGCCTGCACGACGACTAAGCTGTTTTCCCGCTCATATGCCGTGAGCCACCCGGTGATTATATAAGGAGATAACGTTTGAACCTTCAGAGAGAATAACAGCAGTAATTACCAAGTTTCAAGATGTAACATTCACTGACTCCCGTCTTAGTCATTGCTGACCAGACGTTAAAGACAATTACCAACTCCACGCCAGTCAGTCTCACGAATTCGCAGAGTAATTTCCAATATACTCCACGCTGTTACAAACCACAATTTTGCCGCGCACGAAGACATCTAACTGACTCACATTCGATCATTCAACAATCAACTCTGTGAACAATTTTCTCAACTTTGCTTATGTACAGTGAATTAAATTCACTACAAAAAATAAGTAAACATCAAATACGTTTAAGGGTAGACCACTCTAAAAAAACTCTTTCCAAAATACTCTTATTATTCATAATTACGATATTCGACAAACAAAAAACAGCGAACCAACGAACAATATCAACAAAGAGACATTCACAAATCTAACAATTACACACACAATTTTGTCCACACGACACACACTGATTACCCAATCTGTATACTGATAAATTGTATAAATGTTGCATTGTTTTCTAAATTGCATTTGTAAGTTCGTTTATTTATATGTTTGGGGATGCAGTGAGACACGCAGCCACTAAAATTTCCTTCTGATTCTTTCTTAAATAATTAACAATCCTGCACGTCACCCAACAAAAGTATCAAAAAAGAAAGCTCCCTAAAACAATTACCATGAAAAAGTGACCAAATCCTAAATGCTAGGTAAGGACCGATAACATTTTCTTTGTATTTCATCAAGAATCTCTAAATACATAGCAGAAGCACCAGACCAGAGGTGATGGCAATATTCAATGATTGCATGAATGGTAGACTCAAATATACAAAACAGATTTTGGTGAGAAAATCTGTCTAGTATTGTATATTTCTTAGCAGCAGATGTAGCGATTGAAATTCAATATAATCGCTCCACTCTGTGTCAGTGGAATGAGTTGCTTGTAATTTAAAAAGCATGGATTAATGAAGAAAAAGAGATTAATGAAGAAAAAGAAAAATGGAAGTCTGTAAAAAGAAGTTTATAAAATCTCAGCATACTTACATTAATCTGATTTTATATCTTTCATAAAAATATCTGGCAACTGTACACTCAACTGTTTGACCACTTTCTAATTGAAGAGGGAAACTGAAGACAAAACCATGAAATACCATTAGTGATTTTGGACCATCATATTTCTGTCATCTTAATTTCAATTGCTTCTTAACACAATGTGCTCAGATTATCATTCTAAGGCTTATAGGAAACATTACAGGTTGGAAATAAATAAACTTGAGATGAAATATGCACCCCATTGACACTTTGACCACAAAAAGTCTATCTTACAATGACGGCAACTCTACAAGTGCAGAAGAACAAATCCAACCATAGAGACTTATTTTTTATTTTCCACAAATGTTTACATACAGCAGATAATTTTCTCATAAGATCATCTTGAATTGTTAAATCGAGCATTCTTAACTATTATTCTTTTCTGCATGGAAAATAAAAAACTTTTTGCTTCTTTTTTTCTCATTCACATTGTTTAGTGACAAACATAGAATAACATTGAGCAAATGTGAGTAAAAGCAACTGAAATTAAGATTAATTACTCATCACAAATTAATAATGACTGATAATGCTCTAATAATATTTAAAACCTAAGACAAACAAAAATATTGTCCAAATTAAGAAAATGTTAATCAAGTATACTTGAAAAAAAAAAAAAAAAAGAAAAAAAAGAAAAAAAAAAAAAAAAAAAAAAAAAAAAAAAAAAAAAAAAAAAGAAAAAAAAGAAAAAAAAAAAGAAAAAAATGGAGTTTTACTTCTAAGCCAATAATCAGTATTTGATAAGTTGCGATTTATTATTGACATATTGTAAGTTATCTCAGAGACTGGCAAAAAAAAAAAAAAAAAAATCAAACAATAGAAATCCACAGAGAGAGAGAAAAAAAAAAAATATATATCATATGGAGCAGCATGGATGAGCCTTTCACACGGGACAATTACAGACCTTAATGTTTGTCCGTTAATAACTATGACATCCTAACACCTGTCTAAAGAATTAGACAAGGGTTTTCTATGGATTGATACTGTCGCAAGATTTGGTTTTGTATTCACATCGACAATCTTTTCATTTGCAAAACAAATCTTGATGTATCATTTGTTTTGGGCGTTCTCAGTCCTTGTGGTTGCATTTTAAATGTCTTGAGTAGGGTATCAAGGGGGCATATGTGATTTGTGCATATCTTTCATCAATCCACTTTCACAGTGGATTGATATATCATTACTAAATCTGTGATCCAACACAAATGTCACACGTTATTGAGTCACATTTGTACCTTGCCAAATTTAGTGTCCAAGTTTCAGGGCCCTGATAATATCTCGCAAGGACTGCATCTTCAAGCCGATTTCCCATGTCTGTTTTATCACAATATTCTGATGACAATTAGCCTGGTAATTGGTTAACAGGCAGTCTAAGGTAGTCTTTTGACCAAACATACATTCTCATTGAAATTGTCTATCTGGAACATTTGCATTAAGCGCATTGTATGGCTTGGATATTCTCCCTCCCTTCAAATCAACGAGTTCATAAATGTATCAACAAAACTGACTATTTGATTGCAGATGATAAGTTGAAGAGATATGTTTGCACCAGTTCACAAAGACAGATTCTATGAATTGTGATCCCTTATCTGTGACAATGGTCATTGGTATTCTGAAACAACTGCACAGCTTGGTCAGTTTAAGAACAGTTGTGACTGCTGTCTGTTGCCTCATTGCATGGATCTTTGGTCATTTTTTTTTTTTCATTCAACTACTACTAGGCATGTGATTCTTTCAATTGACCTTGTGAAGTCTATATGAATTCAGTCCCATGGCTGGGATGGTACATTTAGCTGTTTAAAAGCATAGAGATTGTAAAACTTCTGCAGTACTTTTCTATGGAAGGCCAGTAGGTACAACTCCATGTAGTAGACTTTGTACAGCTGACATCAGGAATATGGAATTGTTGATGGACATTTAGTTCCAGAAACATGAAAGGATAACCATGTCATGAGACATGCATTAATTATAGAAAGAAAAAGTGCCTCAACACTCCTTGGTTAGTTTCTGGCCAAGTTACCCACAAATAGGAGATGACCCACTGGAGGTTTTGTTCCTGTTGTGTCCATCTCTCTTACTGTGACCAGTAGTGTCCAAATAACATCCGACAGCACCTTGATGGATGATTGATTTTATAATGATTGCAGTGATAAATTGACCAAAGGTCATAGTGGATACGAAAATCATATCTCGGTTGTTTGGTTGAACAAACTACCACTGGTCAGATTGATTGTATAATCACAATGGACAACTGTACAATTCAGACTGTTTCTAAGCTGGACCTACTGGGAATGAATTGGATTGAATGCCTACAGCTGATGGATCAATACCTGAAATTCCATTTGCAAGAAGAAGCACATGACACTGCCAGTTAATCCTGTCATTCCACTGCCTGTTCAGATTCAGCTACTGGATTTTTTGGTGAAACTGAAATCTCTTGGATTTTAGGGACAGAATGAAATTCCTGTGTACATAATGCTCGGTGTACCAAACTTCCATAACAGCCTATGCACCTTCTGGGCATTGTCACAACTGCCCTGTTCAAAAGTGAACAAATCCTCATACATTTTGAACAAATGGTCGAATGTGAAACCATTTAAGGGATCAAACCAGAACTGATTGATTCAACTCCCCGTTGATTCTGTGGTGATTGGATTAGAGCTCGCAGCTTGTAAGTTTATGCTTTGCATCATTATCATTTCAATCAGCTTTGAGAGAGTGAGTAGCTGTTCAATCATGGCTGTCATTGGAGTTACCTCATTGCCAGTTGATGTATCAGGAGTTTCCTCAGAGACTGATAAACTGCTTGAACAACAGAACCAACAAAATCCATCAAATAGCATCACTCCCTAGGGCAGAAAAACATTGGTGTTTATATGGAACACAGATGAAGCTACGTCAATGAAAAAGCAGTCACAAAGAACAGCTAACAGCTGATTACGTTTGCTGCACACCCGCATCAGTTGGGGAGGTTTGTTCATTTATCACTATGCCATCCTAACATTTACACAAGATGAAAACAGCAGTGGAAAAAGACGACAAATAAATAAAATCCCTAAAACTTACGACTGGGTTTGAGCAGGTCGTCTTGTGACATTACAAACTCTGTATTTGCGTTTCATTTGTCCACAATGTGTGATTTCAACTTTTAAACCTTTTATATTAAAAAAAAAAAAAAAAAAAAAAAAAAAAAAAAAAAAAAAATTTCAAGTTAGAAATAGAGAAAAAACATGATATTTGTTAAAATATTTAACAAAGTTCTTTTGATCAGAATATTGTTTTAATCACAAGTCAAGCCACAGATAAAGTGATACAGAGTTGCTTTAATATTTTAGGGAAATTAACAAAATATTAATTTTATTAACCTTTAAGAAATTTCAGTTGTTAAATTCCTGGGGGTTGTGGCTGAAATGTTGACAACTCTGAATATCTGTTATTAGCGCAATTTATATATCTATAAAAATGGTTGAAAATAATGTACTACAAATTGATTTTATATGAAGAGAAATTCATTTCTCTTGTCACCAAATTTAGCTTCCTTGAGGATTACTGGTAAAAAGATAGGATTTTGGAAATCTACAACTTTATAAAAATTGTAGATTTCTGGGGCTTCTAGTTGATCCTATTATTGATGTTAATGCCGTGTATAAGTGCTACCCGATTGTGGGTGCATTCAAGCACTGCTAAACGGGAAGCATGTAAAATCTGTAGGTGTTTTTTAGGGCTTTCAGTTTTACATAATTAAAAAAAAAAAAAAAAAAAAACAGTAATATCTATCTTTATTTTATAATCTAAGAAATGAGCAGATTTACATTAACAAATTTTTGTCAAGGTTAATAATGAGTGTAGGAGCATTTTGTGTGCTACTGCCAGTTAATTATGGGCAAAAGGTTTGTCTAAGTCCTCATTCTTTTCACTAGACATTATAGGGCAAAATAAATAAACTTTCTTAATTGACTTCAAGTTTAGAAAAAAGAAAAGTCATGAAATAATCGTCTTTGAAACCAAAATTCCTCCATTTATGCAACTAACCTTTAATTTCTTTTGTGAACTTTACTCGCTGAGAGTCTGTGAGTGGCCGTTTTTGATCTTGGAGATCTCGCAATTCCAAAACATCACACATAAACTCTGTGACAGGCTGGGCTTTGTAGAAGGCAGTGGCAGAGACTGAAACATATCAACATTAAATATTCTTTCTTTTAAAAAACAGTTTTGTTGATATAAAATAGCAAATTTACAGACAGTTTCAATATAAAAATATAACAAAAAATATTAACATTTTCAAGTTAATACTTTGACTATCCAATTGTTAGCAACATTTCTAACCCTATGAAGTTAAAAGCAAAGAATTTAGGTGTTACTTGAAATTCCAAATGAACCATTATCATTAAACTATTCTGGATATGTATATAAAAAGATGACTGCCAAAAATCAAAAGTTCTACAAGTGAGGGTGAATATATTACCATCTATATTTAGCATCATTTTCCAGTTGGACGGTCGAACACTTTGATGAAAACCAAACCATACTTCCCGACCTCCTCCTAATGGATGGTGTTTTGTTTTTGGTTGAGTGAAGAAAGAACGGCCTACAGGTGTGTATCTAAAGAGAAAAAAAGTGAAGCAACTTTAGTGAATTTCAAATAAATACTGGCTGTAAATGTGTGTGTGTGTATACTGTATTTATGGATAAAAGTGCTCAATATCAGGGATAAAGTATATGTAAATATAAAAGTGGACTGAGGTCAACACTGAATGGTAACAGCCTGTTTCATGCTTGAACTGAATCTTCAATCATAGCATAGGATGAAGATTGCATTAATGAAACAAACTCAACACATGGTGATAGATAGCTATAAAACAGAAGAAGGGTGTGTATGTGTGTGTGTGTGCGCTATATGTGCATGTCCACATTTCTTGACCGATTTTGATCAAATTGTACACACATGTTACAAATTTACCAAGGTAGGTCAAGACCAAATTTCAATCTCCAGCACCCCCAATGAGTTTGGAAGAAAAATTGATAAAAGGGTGGGTATGACTTTTTGCAAAAAAGAAAGCAAAGTTACATCTGAACAAAATTTTTACTGGATGAGCTGATATTCTTTATACTTAATGTAAAAGTGCTTGATAGTTTTCCTGCAACATTGGCTTCACACACACACACACACACACAAAAAGAAAGGGGGGGGGGATTGTACTATTTAAAATAAAATTTTGAATAACTCATTTTTTATCCGATTTTCTTCAAACAGGTTGCAAACATGTGTGGTTTTAGTCCTGCTTGCTTTCTCACGTATAATGAAAAACTACGAAAAAACTATTCAAGAAGTACATTTTTCAGCCACAACTCCCTGGTTTTTCATCCGATGCTTTCCAAATTTGCCATGTAAATTACATATGACATGCAAATTGTCTTGTATGAATATTTGATTTAGATCATTTCAGTTAAGTGGACAAAATCTGTAAAAAACTGGGTCCAAAATTGACTTCTGCCATTAAGCCAATATTTTCTTCATATGATTCCATCATGAATTGGCATTCGAACAACCTTTGATGCAAAGATTATTGAAGTGTTAAAAAGGTAAAAATTCCTGAAGAACCTTGTATTAACCTCAGCTTTACAGTAAAGAAGGAGGGGTTTTTCATACGTTTGCACTTGCAGTTGACTCAATTGATTATTAGATTTGTGAATAATGCCATACTATTTGTAACTTATTACAACCATAGGAAATTTATTGAATATCTAAAAAATTGAAACAATTTAACCCCAAGCAGCAACCACACAAGTTTTTATCAATGGAATGCCTTTATTAAGAACAATGAAACACCTGTGAAGGACATACTGAAAAGATGAGCTTAGTATACCAACTAAGCAGCCAGCTATAGTCTCTCACTTTGGCCAGTACAAAATGGCTGCAGACTACATGAAAACTGCCGTAGAAGCATGAAAAAAATCGATTATTTCCACTATCAATGGGAGTTGGGAAATGCAATGTCGGTCTTGGCCTTCCCGCTAACTTGGAGCATGTGCATGTAAATTTTGATCCAAATCCGTCGAAAATTGCAGCTGTGCATTTGTTACACACACACACTATATATATATATATATATATATATATATATATATATATATATATACATATATATAAAAAATAATATGAATGAAAATACAAACACGTGAAAAAAAAAACAACGAAACTGAATTTTTTTTTGTTTTTACAAAAAGAAAAAACAAAATCTATGTTTAGAGAGTTGTTCCCCCCCCCTTATGTTGTAATAATAGTAACAAAAAGTTAAGATTTTTTGATTTTCTTTTCGCTTTTCTGTATTATTTTCTTTAAACTTATGACAAAAAAACTTTCCATTAAATATTATCACACCCATATTGTATAGGGGGCTTTTGTAGATGGTCTGATCTCAGATTGGTTCATATTAGCTGTTGTTGGTCCTGGATATTGGTTTTCTGTTTGAAAACTTTCACTTTTAGTCGATGATTCATCTAGAGTAGGTGACGACAGAGCAGGTGTTGGACTACTTTCTTTTGTGGAGAAATTGTTTGAGATTCGTGAAGTGTGCTGAAGTGGGGAGGGTTCTGAATAATCGGGACAGGGAGCCAAATGTCAAATTGATTGTCTTCTGTCAGTATGGTCGATGTTGCCAAAAATTGGATTGCTAGCAATCAACTTTATCTACTAAGGGGTCACTCTTGATAGTACGAATAAACCGTCTTAAAAGTACCAGTCCAAATCACATTAATCAAGATGGCAGTGAGCTCCAATGAGAAGTACATTTTGAAACTGGAAGAATCGCTCATGGGGTGTACAGTTAGTAGTTGTACATGAGAAAGAGATCAAATAGAATGAAGAGATTGTGGCAAAACTCATTCAATGCATTTTTTCATTAGTTGCTGAGATCTAAGTGTCCAGTGAATAATTTTCCATTTAACCCAATTGTATTGCTCTACCTGACTATTACCTTGAGGGTGATATAGCTCATTGCAATACTTTTACTCAGTAAATATGCCATCAATTCTCGGGATATGAGAGAATGACCTCAATCTGCATTCCATACATACTAAACAAAAGCAGTTAATAAGAATTGAAGCATGCATTTGGACATGGAAATGAAATTATTGACAATCATTAACAAGTATGGATTATGAGTAGCCATTGGGAGAGGCCCCTTAAAATCAATACTGATATGTCCCATAAGTCCAGTAGTTTTTATTGACGTACTTTCAGGAGGTCGATAAAACTGAGCTTTTAACTCAGCACAAATTCTGCATAGCATGCATATTTTCATTTAACATCTTCAGTAGAAAAGGAGAGATTTCTTGATTTTACAAAATGTAGGAGTTTTGATACACGAGGAATTATGCCATCCAAATGTAACTCCTTAAGAGTTAAACTTTGAGAATTTACAGATGCATAATAGACATGACTAAAAGCATCCGCAGTGATGTTACTCTTCCCAGGTTGATACTGAAACTTAGTTCACCAAGCTCCATTTGTTGATTTTGGCATTTTTTTTTACTTTTGTGCACCTTTGATTATCGTACACAAACAACACTGACCTGGCATCAATACATAACTTGAAGTGGCATCACGACAAAAGATACCTCCATTTATGAATTGCATTATCAACAAAGCTTTTTTTTCCAGCTATATTAAACCCTTTTTTGCTTCCTTGGAGTGTTTGACATAAATGTGACAGGCCTCCCATTCTAACTTAGTACTGCATTATTTGAAGCATCACACTACCTTGAAACTTAAGTTTTCTTCAATAGGCCACAGAGTTGATTTATATAGGTCATATTTTAGGGATTCACATGTGTGGAGAGATTGTTTATTCAGTGGGAACTGAATGACTAACTAGGAGACGTATATTATTTGAAAATTCAGGTATCCATTTTGCATAATACGCAAACAATCCACTAACCCTATTAAGTGTTCTCATATCTTGGAGGGGGGGGGGTTCCATTTCTTGCAATGGCTAAATTCATTCTGGGTTAGGTTTAATGATGCCATTTCCCACACATCACCCTAAAGTATTCAGTGTTGTTACCTTCTGAATAGTTTTAGCAGCATTTAAGATTATTTTTTTTTTCTTTATAACTTTCAGAAATATCTTGACATCTTGCACACTTTCAGTCTCAACACCAATGGTAATATTATCAAGGTAAGGTAGAGTACCTTTAAGGTTTTTTTCTTTTATGATGTTGTCCATTGAAAAAGACAGGGACCCTATAGGTTACTCCAAAAGGAAGCCTAGTAAACTGAAAAAGCTGGTCATTGGCCTTGAAAATGGTGTACTTTTTGTCACATTATTTTATTTTCCTCAGCAATGGCTATGCATCAGATTCAGTGTATATATTGTTTGCAAATAATCCACACAATCTCTTGTACCTTTTGGTTTTATCTTTAACGGCGACTTGGGCACACCATGGCAAAATATTAGTTAAATAATTTTGTTAGCTAAAAGTTTACTTATCTCCATATTGATAAATTTCTGGTCATGTTGACTAAAGTATCTAGCTGTCAGTTTGAATGTAGATGTAATAATTGGGAACAATGTGGGTTCCTCCATATCTTCAGAATTGTAGTGTTCATTATTTTTGAAGACAAAATTGTTGATAAATTTCTTACTTGTGGAGTGAAGAACACAGTTTAAAATGTGTACAATAGATGGTTTGAAATGCCAAGTTTTGCATTAATAGTTTTTTTTACTACTTATTTTGTAAAAAGTTTCCTCCCCCTAAACAGTATCAGCATTTTTCACTTCACAAGAAATTTAACTCTCAGGTGAACACAATTTTGTCCTCAAAAATAATGAACAATAAAATAAACAATACCCTGATGACGATGTTGTGCTATGTCAAAAGTACTCAGAATAAAAGAAATATGTATCAACACAGTGATTTTCTCTTATCCTTCAATAACACCACCAAAAAGCTCATCAGTGAATATGAAAGGATCCAATTGAAAATAAATAAACAGAACATGTCTAAATTATTCAACAAAACATACACATGTCTTTTTTTTTTTTTTTATATAGTCTGGGGAGGGGGGGTTCCGATATTGTGGGTTGCATTAGGGTGCCGGTTTATTTGCTTACATATACATATATGCACAACATGCATACACACACACACACACATATATGAGCCATTGGTCTATAGATTGTATGTATAGGTCTATAGAAAGTATGTCAATTGTCTTGAGAACTGTGAGATTAGCTCACTCTCAGGGTTTTTTTTTCCTCTAATGGTGGCTGTTATGGAGTTGGTAGGTAAGATTATGTCTTTGATTTTGTTATGTTTTTTAGGATTATTATTTATGGCTTTTTGTCTTTTTATTCTGTGAATTTGGTAGGTTCTGCATTTGGCATTGTGCAGGAAATAGTTTGGGTATAAGAAGAGTCAGGTGTTTTTTTTTATTCAAGCAGGAATTAAGGGTTACAGATTCTAAGGTCTCTTAAAGAAAAGCCCATGAATACTGCAAAATTTGTCTTATTGCTGCAACGAGAGTAAAAGTGTATGAGGTCATAATTATTTGATCTGGTGGTGAAGGATTCTGCAGAACTGATGACACTTTTTGGAAGAGCCAAATACAGAGAAATGATGCATAGAGTAACACAAGGTACCCAAAATGGCCATCATCAGGTTTTGAATTTAGAGTAGTTTTTTTTTTTTTTTTAGACCAGTTGCCACTCAAGGATATATGACTCAGTCTATCTTTATATTTACCAATAGCTGGAGAGAGAAAAGATGGATTCATACCTTTCCCATATATATATATATATATATATATATATATATATAGTAAAAATGTATGAAAAAGTGGAAAAAGTTTTATGAAAATATTGTTCATATATATAACACAAAATAAAAAGAGGGCATTCATTAAAGATGTCCTAACACATTTCTGTAGGATGAGAGAGAGGACAAAAATATTAATCCTTCCCCGCCCAAAGATTCTTTCTTCAAACACAAAGTAAATGCAGCAAAATGTTTGAAATAAGAAAAAAAAAAAAATGATAATCTGATATAGAGCAACAATCTCCGTATGTTTTTTTTTTTTCCACTTCCATATTTGAAAATTATGGACATTAGTTTGTGATAGCAACAAAAAAAAAAAAAAAAAAAAACAAACAGTTAAAAGTTACTTTTCTTTCTTTTTCTATATGACTGTCAATTTGATAGCCTTAAAAGATTCCTATAACAAAAGCAGACCAACAAAGATTTGGATACAGTGGTTACCTGATGTTTTATTAAACAAAAACAGCCCCCAGGCCTTTTCTTGAAAAACAACGAAGACCACATTGGTGTCTTGTGCAACTACAGGAAAATTGGCGTGTGTTGATCTACTAAATATATGCAGCAGAATCTTTTTACAGGAATTTTTGGTATTCATATCTAAAAACATCTTTAAGAGAGAAAAAAAAAAAAAATAAAAAAAAATGGACGAACTATATATATATGGGGTAGAGTGAAGAATATATCTGCTAAAATGTCAGAATAAAAAGAACAATGAGGATACAATTCATGGAATAATGATAATGGTATATTCAAGAATTTGAGATGAGAAATCTGAATATTTTAATCAAAATGTAGAAATAAAAAGAATGAGAAGAATTTCTAGAGAAATAAGGAATCATGTAAGAATTCCATCTAAATTTACTTACGTCATGCTAGGCTGATGCCTCATCACCACATCTAATGCTTGGATGGCATCAAATGGAATCTGCTGTGTTCGTCCTGATAAAGCCTCCTCTAGGGCGTAGAGATTCACTTGAGATGCCCATTTGATAGCAACCTTAAAGATTCTATCTTTACCTTCTCCAGGTAACGTTACTTCAAGTTCAACCTTAAGAACGAGACCAAGAAAATTCCTTATTAAATTTAAAGAAAACAATTCAATTTGTCATAAAATCTAAATTATTTTTTAAAAAAAAAAAAAAAAAAAAAAATTACAGAGAGTTGGAGAGTAAATAGCAAAAGAGTTTTTATTCAAGAGACAGTATGCAAATCATTCATGTCAATAATGTTTGTGCAAATGTATGCAAAGGCTTCACAGCAAAAGAGTTTTTGTTTAGCAGTATACCAACACCCGAGTTATTTCATGCCAAAATCTAAATATTTTTTATACATTTTTTTCTAGATAATACTGGCTTTAGTTATACAAGTTATTAATTAACACATAGCTGGTGGATTGAGTAGAGGTGGATTCTAAGCTTTCTCAAAAGTATTTATGCCTAAGTCAAATGTAATGAATCCAATTGGAATTGGAACTTGGCTCTCCGATTAACAATTCTAAGCTGTTATCCATTACACCAGCAGCACATCCAAGCATACAGCACTTAGTATTCCCAAGCATTCAACCATCTAAGTACTAACCAGGCTCGACGTTGCTTAACTTCGGTGATCATATAAGAACCAGTGTTTCCATATGATGTGGCTGTAATCCCTTGTGCAAAAGAGGCCATGTGCAAATGTCTCATGGCAAAAGAGGCCGTATGCCATTTAACAATAAAAACAAACAAAATAATTAATTATATGAGTATAAAACTGCTTATAAACACAAAACAAATTTAAATAGGGGAATTTTCAAATACTATCACAGAGAGAAAAACATTCAGCCAGATCTTTCTTCTTTCCTTCTTACAATTCTATTACTCTTTTTTTCCTGATATGTTGCTATTGATCTATGCAAGCATAAGTTGCCTTCCTATTCATCTCCCTTCAACCCTAACACATTGTTTTTAGCTCAGATATAATTGATGCACACAATGAAATGACTGTTTTAATAATTGTATTGTTAAAAATAAAAACAAGTTCTAGTGGAATCAGCCATTGGGAACATGGGATAATCAGGCAGCAAATGAGACATGTATGAAACCCAACATCTAAAAGTATCCCAACATCTAATATTTTAAACAAAAAATAGCCTACTGGGGGCAACAACATCACTGTTTCTTTCAAAATAGTCCCCATTGACCTTTGTGTACTTATCCCAGCATTACTTCCTCTTTTCAAAAGGATCTGAAAAAAGTCCTCTTCTGGGATCATTATTGTTGTAGCCTCATTCATAGTCTGAAATTATTCTCTCAATGACAATTTTAGCATTATGAAAACCAGAAGTTGTAGAGACTCAAATGTTATGACAGAATTGGGAGACACATGTTTTGCAAAAATGGAAAACAACTCCTTCAGCCATTATAAAAATGAACTTCACCAGCTCACTAAATGGAATTTCACTGTTGGTTGAGTAACCTCACAGGAGAGTGTTGGTTCACAAATAAGCAATAAGGTCTTGTTTAATTGTCACATCAAGGTCACACAACCAGTTCTTGAAATATTCAAAATGGCTGAATATCTTCTGAAAAGTATTTCTTGCATCTTAATTTCAATTGCTTTAAAGCTAAGGTTTAGCAAACAATAGTTCACTCTGACATTTCATCCACCCCCACCCTATATGGAGAGGCCTCATATTCTTTTACTTAATTTTAAGTGTGATTTTCTCCCCTTTCTCTTAATTTCTTACCGGTATTAATTACTGTTGACATTTCCTCTCTGTATTTGGCTTCCCACCCAAGTTGGCCATCTCTTGACAGCTTGTGACAAATCTCAGCAAATGATATTAAACTTGTATCAGGAGTAAAAATGTACAAATATTCATCAAAATTTACATATAGACATTTTCCATGACCCATTAGTGTGTCAATGTAGAGCAATTCCCTTTCATGGTATCTTACAGGTCAATTGGGGTTACCTGATAGCACCTATTTCCTCTCTAACATGCAAAGGGTTGTATTGGGCAGTAAGGAACGATCTCTTACCAGACCTTATGTTGAATACCAAAGATGGATTGCTTTTACAGGGTTAAAAGGAATTTAACTACACACATACTATGTATAATTAGGGAGAGTGAGGAGAGTCAATGGATTTATGCTTTTCCCCAAGAGCATTAGAATGAACAAAGCTTATGTGCAAAACTATCTGACAAAGTTAATAAGAATTGAAAACGTGAATCTGGAATATTTTTGGATAAAGTACAAGAAAAAAGCATAGATATTCAAATCAAACTATTTAACATTCAAAAGGGTTTTGGTATCTTGTATCCTTTTATGCTTTAAAAATATTCCATAACTCTTGACCTTTTCTTACTCCAAGTCTTAATAAGTACATTTGAAATTTTGATTAATTTTTGTAGCCTGATTTTATAATGTTAAGATAAGAGTTTGCATGAATAAAGGGCTTGGGTTAATTCCATTTGCTAAAGAATTACAGATTGGTCTTTATAATGGCAACTGTTCTTTTCCATTGACTAATACCAATTACCACAATGCTACCAAAGTCTACCCACTTGGCAAAATTTCAAGGTTACTATAAGGACGTGGTTAAGATACAATAATTTGATTCCAAATACTGAATGACAATTTATAAATGCCATTAGGAATGTGAAGTTAAGAGTTTTATTTTAAATTTGAATAAATAAGTTAAAACTTATGATTAAGACTACAATTAAAAAAAACAAAAAAACAACAAATGAAGTGAATAAATATTGCAATTTTTTTTAAGGCAACATTTTGCAGAAAATTATTTTTAGGTTTGCTTTAGTCACAAATAAATTTTAAAGCAGAAAGCAACAAAAGGACTTACCCGTTCTCTCTCAAAAGGCAGAAGGATTCGGCTGTACAAGTTTTTTCTACCATCAAATACAGGTTTTTCTCCTCTGAATATTTTGGCACTGTATGCTTGCACCATGCTTTCAATTATTTCTCTGGTTTACAAGAAGCAGAAAATAAAATAAAAAAACAGTGAGAAGGATAAAATATAAACATTCTGAAATTCTTGGGTCAGTCTAAGATCTTCAAGAATTTTTTTTTTCTTAAAGTAAAAAAATAATCAGAAGATAATATTTAGATGAATAACTTACTCAATTGTTAGTCTATTAAAATGTACAATGATTGAGCATTAATTGCAATTTTGGTGAAACTCACAAATGAAGTTTTGGACATGATGGTAGAATAAAAAATTTTTTTTTTTTTTTTTTTTTTCCACACACAAGTATCAGACATTATTTCCATTTATTTAACATTAAGAAATATAAGACTTTTTTTTTTAAATCAGTATCCCATTTTCAGTATTCTACCCTGGGATTAAACACAATGTCTAGAAGGCAAAACCAATTTAATACCAATAAGAAATCATAAAGGAAACAAAAAAAAAAAATTGAAGCAAGTGTTTCAATCAGAATTCTTTTAAAAGTAGCTGATGTAACAGAGAAACTAAGAAAAGGTACAGAAGCTGATTTGGTATTAAAACAAAAACAACAATGAAGATATTAGTTTGAAAGATTCATTGAATAGCAAAAATACTGTGTGTCAGAAATTCAAACAGAATGAATATCATTGTCAGATCAAAGAACATCAGGCCATTTTGTTTTTCTTTAGTGGAGTCAAACTCTCCCCACAAGATTCTTTTTATTCAGAAAGACACATCTAACAGTCATTCCATTTAGTATAGGAAATTTAAATGCAATATTTACACTTAGACTATTGTCCTCATCTTTGTTGTTGCTATCCCAATATTTTGCCTATTGTGCCATCCAGTCATGATTAGGCATAAGTTGATCAATGTAACCTTAAAAAAAATTTCAAAGTGAATCAATACTCATAAATTGTTCTTGTTCAACTGACCATGTCTCATCTTGTTCGTGTATAGTTCTGCTCTGTTACTGCCCCCCTCCAACCTGTTTCTACTGAATTTAAGTCTGCACAAACATGCCCAAGGATTGGACTTACAATTGCTAGGTCACCAAATTCATGAATCAATGTTTTAATCAACTAGGCTATTGTCCCTGAAGATTATCTGGACCAACATGGACCTGATGAAGACCTGGGAGCACAATGGCTGAAATGTTGTGATAACAACAAAAATGAGAACCATGGTGCAAGTGTAAATCATGTTAACTCCTAACCCCAGAAATTCCAACACAAATTGTGTGTATGAAAATGTAACCAATATTATGAGACAGTTGTGTAGTATATGTCCCATTTAGTAAAGGAAATGTGAATATAAATGTAACAAATATAGGACAGAAGTCGTACTTGATTGGCAGCCACTTATTCTTGAACACAGAATAAAAGATGGCACGTGGAACTAGAACAGTGGAACATGGCATGTGGAACTAGAACAGTCTACCCCAGTGAGCAAAATAAAGGGTTCAGTTTCACATTCCAACCAACTGAAGAAGGCCGGAGTGTACAACGGCTGAAACATTGTAATAAATATGGCAATAAAGAGGAGGACAAGGGTCTGAATAATGTAAATAGTGTACATAATACCTCATCTCAGAAATATAGACAGATACTAACAGAATCATAGTTACTTTTTTTTTTTTTTGTTAGTGGAAAATCAAATCTTGAAAATTTCAAGAAGAAATAATTTTTGCACAAAACAGTGATTACCATTAAAAAAAAAAATCATAAATGTGCCTTAAAAATTCTATGGTAGCTCTTTATTTGAAAGAATAAAATGTTAATGTTCATCATAAGGATCAATATACATTGATGAACTTTTAAATCACAGGTAGGATTTATGAAAAAAAAAAAAAAAAAAAATTCCCTCACATGATTACTGATAGAATAAAACTATTACTTGCATAATGAAAATGCAGTGAAAAAAATCAGAAAAAGTTTTAGTAGTCATAAATTTAATAGGAAATTAGGCTTGACTTTTAGGTGCACAGTGCTTGCAAGCTTTATGACAATATTCCAATATCTTTTGGATGACTCTGGAAACAGTTTGAGAATCAATTACCAACTATCATATATATATATATATATACATACACACACACACACACACATTTCATTAAATAATATCGACAAGTGTTGTCTATTTTATGTAAATTTTTTTTGTAACGTCTGATAAGTTTAATAACATTATCGTTGAATGAAGAAACAAATTCACAATATTGATCCATATTTTTTTTAATACAATCTAAGCTTTCGGCTTACATAAGCCATTATCAAACATGTCAATGACAACATATTAAGCAATATATGGACAAGACAGTGATGACAGTCTGTCAATGTTTACATAGATGATTTCTAAGCAACGATAAACACGTGCATATAAGACGCTAGAAGTGAAAATCACACCGCATCTCATGACGTCACACATGACCGCACGAGAGTGAATTGGAGAAGTATGAAATGTGGAAAGCCGTTGGTATAAACCAATGGCTTCTGTTACCAATTATAGACATTTAAGAATATTTGTAGAGATGCCATAATTGATTTTGTTTAGGTTGGGTTTCAACTGTTTGATGTATAATGCTTCAAGGATTTTTAGTTTTTGTCTATTGTTTTCATGTCGAAGTATAATTGTGTTTTCGACAAGTATTTTACGGAATTGTGTGTGCGGGCAGGCATGTTGTTTTAAATGCCTAAAAATGTTAGAGTTTTCATTCAAATGTAGTGTCAAGTGTTGTGAAAGTGAGTTTGTGGTGTGACCAACATAAATATTATTTAATTTTTTGGAGACATACTCTCCTAAAGGGCACTTGAATTTATAAACTATGTTGGTTTTTTGCAAATCGCTAACCAGGAGAGAAGAATCATTGTGAAGAATTAAGTTGGATATACTAGATTTAGTGTAGTATATGATTAATATAATTTTTTTGCTAGGATCTGTAGTTGATTTATTACAATTTACTAAATTTTTTAGAATATTTTCATCTTGTTTATAATTAGTATGCATTTGATTACATATAGGAGATTAATATGTTTGAGATCAGTAGAAGCAGTATTATGTACAATTTGCTTAGTATTGAGATTTCTAAGAAAGCATCTTATTTGTTCATCAACTATATAGTTTGGAAAGCTATTATTAATAAGTGTCTGTTTTATATTCTTTAGTTCACTGTAAAAAATCTGTTTCGTGGATGAATTTCTGCATGATGTATTAGATTCTTTATAATTGCTATTTTGTAGTAATATGGGCATTCGCTCTTGTAGTTAAGTGCACATGAATTTATGCTTGTAGGTTTTTGTATGGCGAAATAGTAAATTTGTTATTTGTGTTTATCAATATGTCAAGGAAGGGGATTTTATTATTAGTATTGGGTTCATATGTGAATTTAAGGACAGAATTATTTTGGAAATGTTTTTGAAGTTGAATTATTTCATCTGTATTTTTAACTAACATAAGAATATCATCAACATATCTTAGGTAGATTGATGGTTTTTTAAAATCTGTAAATATCTTATTTTCGAGGTTCGACATGTAGAAATTGCTAAATGTCGGACCCAGTACTGAACACATGGAGACACCATCACTTTTTTTTTTTTTTATATTTTTTATATATATATATATATATATATATATATATATATATATATATATATATATATATATTAGAACGTTAGAAACGTTTTTCTGATCATGCGTCCCGTGTTCAAATCTCACCATAGTCGATTTGTTTAAAAGGTGGCTTCTTGAGGTTATTAGAGGAGGTGATGCACCATTTGAAAGTGCCTGAAAAACATACCATGAGTTGAACCAAACATTGTGAGTGAAATTGGGTTGATGGAACCCTTGGGGGCCCATCTATTGCAATGCTAGCGCAAAGTAAAAAAAGTCATTGTGACTGAGGATTTGAGCATGCTGGCCTTGTTCAGATTGTTTATCACTCTAGATAATGTGCTTCTCGCCCAGAAACTGTAACTAAGTTCTGCTCAGCATAGCTTCAGCCACACCCATAGATGGGCTCTGTGGGTGTTGAACAAACAAAATGTACCTGAACAAGCAGCTGCAATAGGGATCATCTAGCCACCCTGGTAGACAGGTATCCGCAAATATTAGTGGTCAATATATATATATATATATATATATATATATATATATATATATTTCCAAGAGGATAGAATCCAGGTAGAACTCAATGTCCAAGTTAGAGTAAGTATAGAAAACAAATGCTCAAAGTTTAATATTCCATAGTTAAAATTTATTACATTGGAATCGTAATCACAATCCAATTCATCAGACCTACAAATTCAAAAAGCTTTTTGAATTTGTAGGTCTGATGAATTGGATCTTGATTACAATTCCATATATAATTATTTAATTTAAAAATATGATTCCAAATCGCTACATAAGAGGTCTCATGTTTCAAAACTAGAGCCGAAAACTTCAATATAATCCTTTAAATTAAATTGAGTTGAAAGTAAAATGGGCTCCGTTCCATCTTCAAGCGAAATTTTTGTTGGAATAACATATATCTGAAATTTACTTGTTTTAAAATTGAAACCAAAATCCCCATGGTAACAGCTAGGGTGAATTGTCTAAATTGGGTAGGCGAGTGTAGGGTGTTTATAATAAGTAGCGGTATAGAGATACTTTCAAGGTGTCAAGTCGGGGAAAGGTGGGGGTGTCAAAAATGAAACGGAAGATGTATTGGCCATCGTCTAGTTTGCTTGTCTATGGAGATTTATTTATTTATTTATTTTATTTTATTTTATTATGAAAGGGAATTGTGCATATAAAAAAAGAAAAAACTTTCATAATGTTTGTTTTTTGACGACTTCATAAAGGGTTATCTTATATGTAAGGTATTTAAACTACTAATTTAGGCTATGGATTATGAAGTGTGTTATGTTGTATGCATGTTTGTAGTTAATTATTCCTACTATGAATCTGATGATTGGGCGATTTGTTAAACAAGTTATATAAAAATTTTTATCTAATAATTCAAACCAAAAATCTGATGATGCCTACAAAAAACCGTTAACTCGTGTCTATTATTTAATAGATTATTATTATTTAGAAGTTTAATAATGTGCAATTTTTCATGGAGGCACAAAGGGCATGGGTCATCCCAAGCTTTACATATTCTAGCCTTGTCAATAATTTTCCATTTAACTTTTGGTGTCTTATTTGTTTCCTTCAGGTGCCAAAAATATTTTGATAGTGAAGTCTGATTTCGTTTGTTTATATTATTAAAGGAGCACTTATGCTGCCTCCATCTATCTTTAAAATTATTCTTCGTGGACCCAATGTATATCATAAAAAAAAACAAAACAACAACATTAATATGGTTGATAGCATAAACAAAACTAGTAAAAAAATAACTGATAAATTAAAAATCAGCGATAGAGTAGGTAAACTTACTGAAAAAGAATGTTATATAACTCTTAACCAGTTCCTTCCTATTTTCTATATATTTTTTTATATATATATATATATATATATATATATATATATATATATATATATATAACACCACAGATAAATAGAAAAGAAACAATGGAGGTGCTGAAAAGTCCTCAGACCAAGTCATTACCCAAAATCTGACCAATCAATTTATTTTGGATGGGCTTCATGGTTGGTTGGGCAGAGAACATTTCAGTCCCTACTTTGTGTGTGTGTGTGTGTGTGTGTGTGTATATTTGGTTCTATTTTGGCATAAACTTTTGCAATTGTTTATTTTTTCTTTTAGAATCACTCTCCACAATCATTCCAACACCATTTCATTGTTGCAATTGCTCAGCCAAGAAGACTTCATCAGGGCTAACATGTTGAGCTAATCAGTCAACTGTTGTTCTCCTGGCCATCCTCTATTTGCACCTGGATTTAGTATTGCTACATTTGTCATCTCAAAGACAACTTCATGGAAACTTGATTTATCAAACATACCTGGAAGTATAAGTTTCACTTCTTGGCCAACTTAGTCACATGCACACACACACACACAGAGTCACTCTATAAGTCACAAAATAACGAAGGGAAATATTTTGACTAATGTTTGGCTTTCAACAAAACTTAAAAAACCAAACAGTGTAGTAGAATTTAGGGTTACATGTGCATGTGGTAAGCCTCATGGCTGAGCGAGTTGCAGATTTTCATTTGGTACCTGCAGTCAGTGTACAAGCCCAGGTAAAGAGGATTTTTAAGAAGTCAATTTTTTCAAACTAAGTAGGCACTCCCTATTCCAAAGACTAGCACAATACAACATTTAGCCTTATGCTTGACCAAGCCTGTAACCACTGAACTTATTATTATTCTAAAGCTTACTCATAAAAAAAAAAAAACACAACAACAACAACAGAAATATTTACATATGAATCTGTGCACTATCTAGGATCAGTTTAGTAACAGTGTTCTGCATAACTTAGTATCGGTAAAGGTAATTTTACAATGCTTTTCAGATAGCAGGTTGCTAAGGTAATGAACTTGCTGGTTCACTTATAGGTCAGACATTCGAATTGGGTCAGGATTCACCAATTTTTATATAGCTGTTTACTGTAGCATGACAGAATTGACAGACAGATGAACAAAGAGAAAAAAAGACACAATGATCATACTAGAGATAATAATAGTAGTAGTTACAATTTTGTTGAAAGGCATTGTAGTAGAATTTATGGCTACATGTACATGTGGTAAATTCTAAATGGATTTGCCTGAAAAATACAAAGAGCTCTACACATTTGATCCTGCTCTTTGATACTACAAAAACAATGTTCTATTTAAACTCAATTCAGCATTTCAGGATTACTCAACCACCATTCACTTGGAAGACTTCCAGACACTTGATCTTTTACTATACATATTTTTTCTTATATGTCATTGCCCACTGTCAGGGTTATTAGGTGCACCACATGTAGTGCAGCTGTAACAGTAATGGGTGTGTATTGAACAAAATTGGGCCCATTCATCTTCAAGCTGATCATTCAGTAGAGTTATTGAGACACTATGTGACACTGGTAAAGGAAAGGTCTAATTTAGAATATGAATTAGAACAGATGGAAAGGGTTAAAAGTACAGAATAACAAACTAAAAGGAAGAAGAGACAAACCTGAAAAGAATGACTATAGCTTTTTGGGAGAAGGCATAGTGAAAGTACAAAATGGAGAAATTGATTAAAGTAGAATTTATGAAAAAATGTCATGATTGCAAGGCAGAAGAAGGTGTCAGTTGAGTTATAATATTTGATAAGTTTGAAGACAAAGACAGAATTGAGGAACTGATTTATGCCTGCCTGTTAAACAGCAGAAATATCTTCGCCGATTTTGGAAATGTAAATAAAACAGCTGGTAAATCTGATTGTATAAACAAAACCAGAGGCTAAGAAAATTTGTTGTTGAAAATTAAGATAACTGCAATTAATGACTAAAAATTAAAACTGCCCTTTCGCCTACTTGGTTTAAGCCGAAGCAGTGAGTTTAGGAGAGAAGGAGAAATTACCCCCACCCATTTGGAAATAATGGTGTGAGGTGTAAATAAGGAATGAGTTATATAAGTGGGACAATACCTACAACCAGTACCAGTAGGAAGAAGGGATCTCCCAAATTATAAGAGAATTATTATTGCAAACCAGACAAAAAAGAACTTGTTTAAATTGATACAGAAACCTAGAGAACCCACAAATTCCCAAACACCGCCAGCCCCCACTCCAGTCTTAAGTCGAACTCCATATAAGCAGAGCACTTATGTAGACCAAGGCAGAAAGAGAGACAAGAGACTGTGGCAGTTGACAGTGCTACTGAGATCCACGTGACTTGCTGCCAAGAGAATTCCTGACTGAGCCCAGTTCTAAGAATTAGCGTAGTACCAACCCTGCAATCAATTTGTTGCCCTATGACCATAAGGACCAAGTCATCATCTGGTATAGGTGGTGTGTGGAAAGGGTCATATCTGGTCACTGCTGACCAGATTGACCCATGATTGGCCAGGGTGTGAGGTTATATTATCTTTCTTTTAGACTATCTCATGGGTAAGATGGTAACTATTTTCTTCATAACCAGATGTTCCAGGGTTCGCACTGGCTCTGTTCTGGCACAACAGCCATGTGCTGTCTTTCTGCAGAGACAGCACACTAAACACTGTCTATTCGACTCATATGATCGGGTAATGTTATCAGTAGCAACTGACTGCTCCATCTGCATTTCGTTTCCACTAATAGTCAAATTGGTAAAGCATCATCAATGTGAGATGATTATCCAAGAATAGAAAAGGGATATGTTTAAAAGTAATAATAGTTTGTGGTGTTGGAGAGATTTACATTATTAATTTGATAGTCAATTTTATTTTATTTCTTTTTTTTTTTTTGTAGTTGGTCTTGTTTAAGATAAAAAAAAATGTATTAGTTTTTCTGAATGGCAATGTTTTTGTTTTTAAGCTTTCTTTCTTAAAGTGAGTGTAGAAACTGTTTAAACAATCATACACACATGAAAACTTTTCATATTCTTGCACATATCTCTCAATACTTTGGAGAAAATTGTCCCAAGTCAAAAATCATGGATAGCAGTGAACAGCCAACTGACCTGTTGACCCTCCTTGGACACTTGTCAGGTGATATGGCCACTTCATAATGTTGAATGAAGCCTTTGGGAATAGAAATCTGAAAATAATTTGCCCGTAGTTGAATCGTTCTACCTTGACCACCAACATTCGGCCGTGGTGGAGAGACAAAATCTGCAACTGGTACAGGTGCCGGTGTTGAAGCTAAAAAGAAAAAAAAAAAAAAAGTTGAGTAAAAGTGTATAACATTCAAGACAATACCAATGACATCTACCACTCCTCATATGTATTTTTATATGTAAATTAATTGGATCTTGTAAAGGTTGATTATGAAAGTAACAGATTTTTTTGCTACTACTGTCTGCACAGGTAATGTACATGTAAGATTGGTTTCTTTAGCTATTTCACACAACAGGAACTAAATTACATTCCATCTTTGAAGTGTTGATATCTGCAAAGGTGGGGGACGTTTTTAATACCACCTCTTTATAATCATCTCTCTTTACGTACAGGTTTAAATTTCGTTTAGTATCTCAGAGGAATAAAAAGAAATGTGTTTCAAAGAAGCAAATGTTTACTATCACAGCATGACAGTGACAATATGTTTTTCAATATATACGGAAATTAAAGTGAAAACAGAAGCAGCAAATTCAGGTCTTTCCCCACAAGCATCAGGGTGACAGGATACAACTCTTCTGTTTAAAATACTCTCAGCTTCTTAATACCCAAACTCCTAGGAGTGTTTTTATAAACTTGAAAGAGATATAGATTCTTGGTGTCTGAGTTGCGCTCTTTAAGAAATATTTTTTTCTTTCAGATACTTAGTGATTCTTGTTGAGAGATGACTTGCATTACACAAATTGTATGTTCACAATCACAGTGCCAGTCAAATCACCAACAAACTTTGGGCAATCTCATCTCTTTATTAGGAATGTAGACAAAGGACATAAATTACTTTAGCTGTCAACCTCATTAAAAAATAAATAATTGGTCACTCTAAACTTTAGGCTATTACCTAATATATTATAATTCTGCCAGTTTCTTAGTTAACACATCTTATGTTCTGTGGACAGTAAATATCTAATCCCCTTTTTTTAACTTCCAACAAGCCTCATTCTGGCATGTGTTGAAGCTATATATTTCAATAAGGAAAGAAAGATAGAGGAGGTCATAATGCTCTCATGTGTTTAATTCAGCAAAAAGGAAAACCTTGTATATATGAAAAAAAAAAAAGGGAAGTGGGAAGTATTTAATATTTATTTTAATTGAATGGAAAATCTTTTCAATTTTTAAGTTTTTCATTTGTACCCTCTTACTTCTTAAAAAAAACAAAAAAGACCTACATTCAGACTTACAATTTTAATATTTTATTAAAGTTGGTAAGCTCAAATATTTCACAATGCAGCTGGAGAATGTCCACAGGTATTTGATAGTTGTGGAATTTGCAAGGTGCTTATTCAATCCTTATATTAAAAATGATGATTTGTCCAAAAATTCAAATATGGAAACCATGAAATTTTCACTGCTTGTTGCTTTTAATCCTTAACATAAAAAATGCTTCACATTTTCTTATTAACAACTTCAACTGGTTTACTTAAATTGTCTAATTTCCTTTGGACCAAGATCAAGACCAGATCTATTTATTTTTTTACCTTCTTATTTTAAAATAATGATTGAATAAAATCTGAATCTCTAACACTTTTAGATATTCTAGGCGTGGTATTTCTTTAGGATAGAGACAGAATTATCAGATTTGATAGCATAAAAGATATATGGGAATATTAGATCCCTGTTTCAACAAAGTATATTCAGGAAAGTATTTAAATGTGTAATATTTAAAGCAGGTCATCAGAACATTTCCAAAGAAAAAAAGAAAGACCCCCCAAAAAACAATCCCCCCTAAAAAAACAAAAGCAATTTAGTAGAAAAAAATTACTGTATATAAAAAGCAAACTGAACATGAAGCAAGAAATTACAATATAAACAGACCATATTTGGCTGCTTTGAATGATGGACATGTTTCTCTGTGGCTTTAATGTCATGCTTCTTAGGTTTTACTTAGGTTTTACATTTACTCTTATTTTTTTCAGTTATGTTTCTTTCTTTTCGTAGTTTCCAGTTGGTTAATGAGAGGAGTTAATCGAGACATATTTGAATATGGTAGATCAGCAGGTACTGATGAAGGTCACCCGTACTCTATAATGACAATTTCTTTTACACTACCAATAATAATAATAATTGTTTGTGTGATTGACATTATTGAGAGGCTAAGTAGCAGAGGCTGTCAGAAGTAAAATTATAGCCTATAGTAGTGAGTGCTGGGGTGAAAATTAGCCTGTAAGAAGTCTCAAGTTTGCATATAAGATATAGGGTGAATTCTTTTAGCTATCGTCCGGTTCACACTCCTCCCTGGTTTTTTGAATAGGAGTAGAGGTTTATCTCTTGTTTTCTGTTTAGGATTGGGTTTCTGGTTCCTTCTAAAATCTGTTTTAGCTCTATACTGCTAATGCTTGTTCTGTCTTACACTAATATAAGTCCACACAGTAACCCTCTACTTTGAGTGGCTCTTGGGCCTTGTATTGGGTGAACATTAGTTAAAATAAAAAAGAGAAGTGTCTTATATGACATAAGATATAGTAAATATTTAACTTAGCATTGGTTTAAATTATTTTTTTTACCGCTGACTTGTAAAATCCAAGGTAACCAATATTGACTAAGTTAAAGACACAAACAGCCTTAGCTGAAACTTAATTTATTCGTTTCAGTCTTTGTGCCGATGAGTGATATTCCACTTTACAAGCCAATATAAATAAAATTCCACCATTAACATGTCAGCTTTTATGTTTTGCAGTCTGAAGTAGAACAAAATTATGAATAGGTACTTGAGATTTCTGCAAAAGAAATTTATATGGAGCCTTGAAAAATGGTCCTCAATTTTGTAAGGTTTTTAGCTTATTTTACTCATAGAAAATCCAGAAATTTGTTAAGTGAAATGGAAATGGTGATATCTCACAAATACCAATTGATAAGAGCAGACACAAAAATCAATAAAGGGAATAGCAACAAGTTATTGTTCATAGTGACAAGGCTTGACCAGGCACCTGATACTTAAACTAGGTATATAGACACGGTGTTGGTTTAATGTAACTTGTCAGCAGTACTGTAGAAAAATTTACAAGCTCTCCTAAAACTTCCTCTCTTGAGGACACCTCAGGTGCTGGGAATAAACTGGGATGCACTGGGGGTGATGGCCTCCTGGGGCTTGTGTGAGTATTATTATACTGGCCAGCCATACGAGACATTGCTCAACTGTTGGTTAAATGGTTTTCTAAGCATACCTTAGATGTGGCACAAAGCTGAAAATGTGGAGGAGAACCTAGTGAATATCGAACTCACAAGTCAACTGTAACTGATTATACAAGTCAAGCTTGTTAACCATTACACCACATCGAAATGCCCCAAATGATACAAAAACTGACAAAGGAGAAATTGGTAAAGTTTAAATACAGCTCCAGATTTGAACCACTTTTAACCAACCAATGGCTGCTGATTTAAATGAAATTAGTTTCTATGAAGATCTAACAGATACCATTCTGAGAGAAATTTTGACTATATTTTGGTAACTGCATAAATTAAAGACAACTTTGCATAGTAGTAAATTATACTGCCCACAATTTTGTTCATTCATAAGTGGAATAAGCTAATTATACCACTTATGAAAAATTGTGGCAGTGGCTTCAAATAATATTCAGTTGTATTCTTAAGAATAGAGTCAATGTAATGAATGAAAATTTTGGTTATATGCTTCTGTAAATAATTGCAAATTTTCATTTTTTTGTGTTTGCATAAATGTTGGATTGAGATGCCAATAAAGTGACATTTGATATGAATACTTTTATTGCTATCATTGTATAAAAACTAGGAATTACATGCTGGTATGACCGATTTATCAAAAATTATACAACATCAAAGTAGAATATGCTGTTTGTATGAGTAACTTTGTACTGGCCATTTGCTGATATTCAGACACATGGCACAGTGGATAAAGGCGTTAGTTAGATCCAGTGACAGGACCCAAAGAGTGAGAGTTCAATACCCGGTTAAGGCAGTGGAGCACTTTCAAAGGGCAATTAACAGGAGATAACTGACAAATGATATCCATTAAACATGGCATGTGGAACTAGGACAGTCTACCCCAGTGAGCAAAATAAAGGGTTCAGTTCGACATTCCAACCACCTGAAGAAGGCCAGAGCGTACAACAGCCAAAATGTTGTAATAAATATGGCGACAAAGATGAGGACAATAGTCTGAATAATGTAAATAGTGTACATAATACCTCATTTCAGAAATATAGGCAGATAATTTCTTTTATTATGCAGGTCATTCTGAAATAGTAAAACTGAGTCAAAATATCCAATGACTCAGCAAGTGAGGTCAGGTCTAAGGACGCAACAGGTTAATACAGAGGATGCTACACTGTATTCAAAATCTTATTGATTTATGAAGTTTAGTTTTGTACAGCACAAGTGGGAGGGAGGAGAAATTGGGTGTGTAAAATTAAGTGACAAAGTGAAGAGGGCCTGCTTCAGCAAATGAAATTCTTTTTCAATATTTATTTATTTATTTAATTTTTTTAACATTTTAAAGCCTTTCGTCCCAATCATACAACAAAGCATAATGAGATAATGATGAGCCAACAGTAAGTGGGGTGGCACAATATGGTTGACAGTCAAATTAGAGCTATTTTCACTTATTAAACATTTGTAAATGTGAATGTGTCAGACACACAAAACAGCAACCAACAGGTGACAAAAGGAATAAACTGCATATCAATTGTGATAATGCAGATGAATTCTCTTTGGTTACAATTCTCAGTTAAGAACATTTAATTTCTCCTCAATGTTCAAATGATGATAAATAGATCTTTATAATTTTTAATCAAACCTCCTCGCTAAAAAAAAAATGGATGCCAAAGACTAATAGGTTAAATAGTTTAGTAGGAATTAAACCAAAGAGAGCATGAAACCTATTAATTAATTTTTAAAGTGGCCCCAAAATTTTGCCCTAGTGTAGTGTGAGTGTAAAATCCTTATTTTACACATAAGAGTGCTCAACTTGAAATATTTTAAGAGTTTTAATTTTAATACATGTAAAGACTTTTTTTTTTTTTTTTTTATTTAGTTACCCACATGCAACCCGTTTTGATGCATAATAATTACATATATCACATACACACACTGTTTTCAAATAAATATCTGCACCTCATCAGGAAATGAGTTTTTTAAAAAGCACCCCTACCCAATCTATCCATGTATAAAATTCTGTAACTTCTGGTAGTCAGTCCCACCCTCAAAAATAGCCATACAGTGACTGATTGAAACCAACTTTTGGGGAGGTAAGGTGGGTATAAAGTACAGTTGGTTTTACTAGGGCACATAAATTTTCATTAATTTTTTGGGGGAAAAATTAAGTTTTATTATTAAACATACAAAATACTCCCAGTATTTTAAAAACGATTTAATGATTAAAATAAATACTTATACAATAAAAATGCAATACTGTTTTTTGCATATCTTAAGTTTTTATATATACACAAGAATCCCAAGGCCAAATGCTTCAAAAAGTTGAAATTTGGCTCCAGAAAGAAATATTTATGCATAGCCAGTTGTATGCTGCATGCTCAAGAGTAAGAAAGGTTTTTTTTCTTCACTGTTAACAATGAAAAAAAAAAAAAATTTTCTTAAAAAATATTGTTTACTATGAAGTCCTATAGGATTAAATTGAAGAAATTATTAAAACGCTAAGTAGGGTTTTTCTGAAATTTGTCCAAACAAATCATTACCAGCAATGGCGAATATATACATGGAATACTTTGAGGAAATGTCATTAGAATCTATATCTCTAAAGCCAACTATATGGTTAAGGTACATAGATAACACCTTCATACTCTGGCCACACCAGGAAGATGTTCAGGTTCTACTGGACCATGTGAACTCAATAAGACCTTTGATACAGTTCACAATGGAGAAAGAGAGTAACAACACACTCCCACTCCTGGATGTTCTAATATCTTGAACAGAGCATGGGTTTAAGACACCCGTATACCGTAAACTGACATTCACCGGACAGTACCTCAATTTCAACCCCCACCATCCATACAGCGCAAAGAAAGGGATCGTCCGTTGCTTACAACACCAAGCAAAAGTCATAAGTGGTGACCCAGAGACATTAGATAAATTGGTCAGTATAAGTAGTACCCTACAAGTAACAACTACCCTGGGTACATGGCAGCAGCCCCCAAAAACTGGGATAGGCAGGTACAAGAGAAGGAGGACAACAAGACTCAGAAAACAGTCTGCCTGCCTTATGTGAAGGGGTTATCAGAGAAAATACAAAGGATCTGCGGTCTGTATGACATCAGGACAACCTTCAAAAGCTTGACGACACTTCGCAGATATCTCTCCTGAGTGAGACCCCCCATAGAGGAGAACATGACTAAAGACTGTGTGTATGCTATCCTGTGCAGCTGCGGAAAGGAATATAAAGGAGAGACAGGCCGCACCCTCAAGGTAAGGCTTCAAGAACACCAGAAAGCTGTAACACGAGGGGAAGTAGAAAAATCAGGCGTGGCTGACCACATATGGAGAGAGAAGGGAGATCATCTTGAGATCATAGACAAGGAACACCATTGTTGGAAAATTCGTAAACTTAAGGAATCAGCACATATGCTCGGCCACAAAAATCTACTGAGCCAACCAAGCATAGAAATAAATACAATATGGGAACCAGTAATAAGGAGTGCCAGAGAAAAGCAATGATAAAGTTGCAATATGAGCTCTGATAAAAACATGTATTGATAATAGCAAAATTGCAATATGAGCACTGATAAAAATGGTTGAAGACATTAGGTTTATAATACCCAGAAATTCATACCCAGATGTCCTCAAGGACACATGGCACAGTGGATAAAGGCATTAGTTAGATCCAGAGAGTTCAATACCCGGTTAAGGCAGTGGAGAACTTTCAGAGGGAAATTAGCAGGAGATAACTGACATCCATCGCACATGGCACGTGGAACTAGAACAATCTATCCCAGTGAGCGAAATAAAGGGTTAGGTTCGAAATTCCAACCACCTGAAGAAGGTCGGAGCGTACAATAGTCGAAATGTTGTGATAAATATTGCAACAAAGATGAGGACAATAGTCCGAATAATGTAAATAATGTCCAAACAAATCAGCTTATTCAAATTTCATTGTTTGGTTTGATAAATTGAATGAAACGTAAAGTTAGCAAATCTTGACAAAAAATGTTAGTAATAACTTCAACAATACTAAATACTGTAAGGATTTCAACATGCACCTAAGCATATTGAAAAAGTTTTTAATTTCAAATAATCCCTCTTTTTCAAATGTGTATAAGATTTATTTAGTCACAGGACAAATTAACAAGTACAGTCTCATTTTAGTCATTTAGAATGAGAAAATGGTTATTTACTGCTATTAAAGCAAAACTGTAAACATTTTTGTTTCAATTTTGTCTATTTTCATTACCCATTTAAAATATTTAAAGCATATAAGCTGGAAACTCATTAGCTAATAAGCTTAAAATTTAAAAGGGTTTTAATAATCTGTTAAAAACATGAAGACCATAGGCCAATTTACTAGTATAATAAGTTACTATCACTGAGAACTCTATAAATAAAGCCTCATGCCAAACTAAGAATGGCCACTAAACAAAGGCCTCTCTATCTTGTTGCATATTTTCCGATAGTATCAGTTGTTGGGTTTCAGCCTGGCTAAAGTCAGGATTTTGAACACTGATTTTTAAGGTATAACCACTCATATCGTTAGGCCTTGTGCCAGACTAGACCGTACTATTGATACAGTAATAATGAACCCCTATAAAATATCAACTCCCTAACAAGCATTATGGTTTGGTTTACGATATATCAACCTCAATGTGTTATTTAATGTTGACAAAATTTTTTATTGCTGGAATGCTGGGAATAATTTTTTTTCTTTAAAATTTCATTACTGGTAATAATTTTTTTTACAAAAATGTATTGCTGGTATAAAAGCCTATTTTTACACTTTCATACAGTATTTTGACCCCAATTTGAGGGTTAACTATTTACCTATAGCTGGGACCCTAACAGGTGCTACCACCCTGGGTCAGTGTGGACCTGGGAACACCAGCATTTAAGTGGTGGTTCCATGCTCCTGATCAGAAGCCTTGCTGTTGGATGTAGTTTATTGTCTTATCAAAGGAAGACAAGCATTATGATTTTTCCAATCAAAAAATCTATGAATAATCATTAATGATAATTGTAAATTAGAGAAATCTGTCCAAAAGCAACATGAAGATTAACAGTGCACCTAAGGAAGGTCAGAAAGTGCACCAGTCAAAAGAAAGATTAGTCCAAAAAAAGTTATGAAATAATGACACTATTTTAATTATCACCTGAAAAATGTATTGAGAAAATACGGACAAAAAAAAAAAAAAAAAAAAAAAAAAAAAAAACTTACCTTCTCCAGAAGCAAATGGAGGAATGTACTGCATTGTCGAAGATCCTAGATGAAATGAAAATGAAAAAAAAAAAAAGAAAAAAAAAGAAAAAAAAAGAAAAAAAAGTTGAATGAATGAATAAAAAACAAATACATTAAATTTTAATCAGTCATCATGTACAAATTTGTTTTGATCAACATTGTTTTCTTAAACTCGTGTTTCTTTCTTTATCTGCCTTCATTTAAAATTGTTGTAATGTTGATCAAGTTCATCTACCTTCGCACACAGAAGTTGGTAGGTTTAATGCTGGGGTCCTACACAAACAGCTCTAGAACAAGGAGTTACTTGGCAATGCCTATCTCGACTTCAGGTAACATGAGACAGGTAATACTGGCTTATATGTTATTTGTAGCAAGAAAGGATACTCACACACACACACACACGAATGTTGTTTAAAGCTCTCAACTTGACCTACTTCTCCAAATATCAATTTTTGAGAGGAAGGGTTCTTTCGTTGTGCTGAGCACTTTCAGTACTGCACCCCTCCCCTCATTCATATATCACACATACACAAGGTTGTATCAATAAGTTCATAGCCTAACAGTTATCCATTGACTTTTGATTTGAAATCTACAAGATTCATAGTCAACCTTAAATTAAGTGCATTGACAAGGGAGACAAGTATGCTGAAAAACATTTGTTGGATAAAATGCCTTTTTTTTTTCATAAGCTATAGACTGATTGACATATCTATCTATGGTCTTTAGGTACCTCCACTAAGTCACTAATAAAAAAAAAAAAAACAAAAAAAAAAAAAAAAAAGAAAAATATCAGTATAGCATAATGATAAAAGGCCCCAAACTTAATAAAAACAAAAGTTTCATCATTAAAATGTTTATGTTATTATTAAGAGGAAAGAACAAAGTGTTTTTTTTAATTATTTTTAAAAAATTTTTCCTTCTTTCTAACACCATTTAAATTTGGGTAAAAAAACCTTTTTTATTGTTTTGGTTAACTTTGTACTACTTATAGTAATGGCCATTTTAGTGTAGCAGTTTCCGGGGGGAAAACCCATTAATTTGGAAATTCTTGTAAAAATCAGATAATTGTCTGATTCTAATGAAACTTTCAGGACTTATTCAAAAATGAATGAATTTATTTTTGAAATTTTTATTTTTTAGAAAACCTTTGTAAAAATATATTTTTTTTAACATATGTTACCCCACTATAACTTAATTTTATGAAATTTCTACAATTTCAAACAGTTTGCAAATTGCTTTATATTACTTATAAACAGGATTCCTTGGAGAAATTAAATCAATTTTTTTTTTCACAACTACTGCCAACTTTTCAAAAATCTGCTCCAAATCGTAACCCCCCCCCAAAAAAAAAACTGCAATAAATTGTCTAATTATCAAATTAGATAAGCCTTTATTTCCTTTTATAAATAATATACATTAAGGACATTATTATCTGAAGAAAAATTTTGTTTTTGATGAAAATTGTTGGCATTTTTTTTTTTTTTTTTTTTTCTTTAATTTTAAAAAAATGTTTTAAAATTCTTCCAAACAGAGCATGGGGTAGGTTATTATGTTTTTAAGTGAAGACTATATTTACTAAGCGAAAATTAAAAGCTTAATACAAATAATGCTACCAAAACTTTACCGTAATTAAAAATATTTTTTTGTGCATCAAAATGTTATTTTTTTTATTTTTTTTTTTTTTTTTTAGTATATCTCATAAATGACATTATGGTTAAAAGGTCACACTTTTCAATGTTTGTCTCCTCCTTGGGGAAAGCCCCTTGACATATAAAGGACTTATCTCACTCTGTTATTAAATTAAAAATTAAATTGAGATAAAATTATCTCATTTATCAATTTAAACAATTAATAACTGAGTGAGATATTTTAATTATTAATATAATAATTTTATTTGTTATTATCTCAGTTATTAAATTAAAAATGTAATAATATAATATTAATAATAAATGAAATTATTTATCATTATCTTAGCTATTAAATAATGATAGATGTAACTCAATATTGTAAGAAATTTTTATAGTATTTTAAATTTATGCCAATTTTGGTGCACTGTACTAAATCTGAAAACACATTCAGCCATCAAATTATTGATGGAGACAAAAAAATAATATACCAAGATCAAGAAATGTTTGTCTAGAAAATTTTATGCTACAAATGTTTTAGAACAGATTAATTTAACTTTAAATTTGCTAATTTTATGAAAGCAATGTTTCAGAAATGTATTTATTTTAGCGGAATTTTCAAAAATGAAAAAATAAGTTTTGTCTAAATTTCTATTTGAAATACCCCACAATATTTTTTTTTTCCTGGAATTAGAAAATTTAATCCTTTAGCTTTCAACTGAAGCTTCAAAAAGGATTTTTCCTTTATGAAAAATACATTTAAACCTTAGATATACAAATTGTATATATTGTATGGTAATGGTTAATGAGCTAACCTCACAGAACATGAGTACTGCATGAAGTGGGGTTGGTGCTGAAAAGTTCTCAGCCCAACAAAGGGATTTAAAAAAAAAAAAAAAAAATGATAGCATAAATTAACATGCATGCCCTCTTCTGCTCTGGAAAAAGAAAAAAAATGTTGCACAGTAGGTTTACCCTATAGAACATGTTGCCTTAAGCTTCCTTCTGGGTGCCATTGTCATATTGATCATTTGCTTTCTGGCTCATCATGGTGAACCAAATCTCCTGCAACAATACTCTTTAGGAAGGCTCTAACCACATTGTGCAGCAAGAACACCTTTCTCCTTTCTGGAGTTGAAAGGTTTGGATCAACTTTTGAGTAAGACGAATGAGATGGAAGGCATATTTCTCCCTCAACGATTAAAAAACCAAACAACTGAAAAACCGAGACATTCAACTTTAATACAAAAAAGTGTCCACCAATATGCAAGAAAATGTTAAAATTCGAAGAGGACATGATAAATATAGTTAGAACCTTGAAATTCAAAAGACACTTGGACAATTTCCTGAAAAAAATCATAGACGACAGGAAAAAAAATAATCAACTCCAACAAGGTATTCATTTTGGCTGACAAAACCACAAACATATATACTATAGAACCTACAGCCTACAATCAACTCTTAACCAACAAAATTACACAACTATACCAAAAAAACAAACATGAACACAAACATCATAAACCAAGAAGCCAAAAACATAGCCACCAAATTGAATATAGATGAAAGAGTAAACAAACTAGCTGAACATCATGCTTTCATCACGGCAAAGGACCACAAAGACAGCTTCATAGAAAAACCCACATTCAGACTAATCAACCCGGCGAAGAGCGAGATAGGAAAAATTAGTAAGAAGATCCTAGAAAATATCAACACCACCCTAAGAGAAAAATTAGGTCTCAACCAGTGGAAGAACACCAAAGCCGTCATAGAGTGGTTTAAAACGACAGACAACAAGAATAAGTCCACTTTCATCCAATTTGACATTGTGGATTTTTATCCTTCCATTACAGACAGCATATTAAATGAAGCCATACAACTGGCACAGCTAAATGTAAAACTCACGGACGGTGATATAAAAATAAGCAAGCATTGCCGCAAATCCCTGCTGTTCCACAACAATGAACCATGGGCAAAGAAACAAAACCACAACCTGTTTGACGTAACAATGGGCAGCTACGATGGAGCAAAATATGCGAATTAGCAGGCATACTTCATCCTATCATACCTGGCCAGAATCCTGGAGAGAAAGGACACAGGATTATACAGAGATGACGGTCTTATCTTAATAAGGGAATCCAATGGCCCCAAAGTAGACAAATTCAGGAAGAAAATAGTGAACGCCCTAAAAAACATTGGATTCAAAATAGAGATAAATACAGGCACAACAATAGTAAACTTCCTTGACGTCACTCTTGACCTGATCAACAACACGTATGAACCATACAAAAAAGAAAATGACACCCCAACTTACGTACACACATCTTCCAACCATCCACCTTCTATCATCAAACAAATACCAAAATCAATCAGCCGCAAACTATCTGAGAACTCATCTAACATACACATTTTCAATAGTAAAAAAGCACTAAAAGCAAGTGGTTACACACAACAACTACAATATATACCTCCACAGCCAAAACGCAGAAACAGAAGCATTATCTGGTTTAATCCACCATATAACAAAACTGTTAAAACGAACATAGGCAAAATATTCCTAAACTTAATAGAAAAAACACTTCACTGAAGAAAACAAATTATCAAAATATTCAACAAAATAACGTAAAAGATCAGCTACAGCTGTACAAAAAAAACATAAGAAATAATTAAAAGCCACAAAAAAAAAAATGACAACCTACAAAAAATGTAACCAAGGATCCAATATGCAACTGCAGAAACAGAACAACATGTCCACTCCAGGAAATTGCCAACATTTAACACTATATACATGGCCAAGGTAAGTACAAACAACAACACTATGCACTACATCAGTGCCACTGAAGGCCCATTCAAAATGAGGAATAACAATCACAACCTTTCATTCAACAACAGGAAATATTCGAACAGCACAACACTTTCTACATACATATGGCAGCAAAAAGACAAAAACATCACACCAACAATAAGTTGGGAAATATTGAAAAAAGCCCCTGCCTACAACATTACGAAAAAATGCCTACTTTGCCTACACGAAAAAGTAGCAATAATATCACACAAACCGCAAAAGAACTTACTAAACAAAAAATCAGAGATAATCTCCAAATGTAGGCATGAGAACAAGTACCTATTATCCGAATTCATACCAAACGGATAAAACAAACAAACCACCAACAATCACAATTTAATTTCTGTCTCCAATCCCTTGAAACATTACTATCACATCATACCATATAAACCCGTTATTAAATTGAACTACCCTCCCACCCAGCACATTGAATATTAAACTAAACATCACCATATAAATTAACCAATAAGGATTACAAATTTCTACCTGTTACATATACACAGTCACCAAAAACAAATAACCAGCTTTAAATATAACAAATAAAGCCCCTTTTTTTTTTTTTTTTCCAAAAATTTAAAAATAAATATAAATAATAATAATCTTTACCTATCATAATTTTACACAAACCCCACCACACGCATACATGCGAGGAAATATTTTCCAGCTGGAAAATACATATGACATGTACACATCAACGAGACATTTCCATCACACTTCCAATGTTTAGATTTCAACATACAAATGCGTATGTATAGATACAACACCACCCGCATACATACATGTGTCATAGCCGAAACTGCCCACATATGTTTATATATGTATGAGTCCCGACGGACGACCAAGTGTGTATATGTGCCTGCATACATCGATGTTTGCGTTAGTACGATGAATGACAAAACGACGAAATTTCCCCACCACTTCCACAATAACACCAATACACATAATCTACATAAACCCAAATTTTTAAAACATTAATCAGTTTGTCTGACGATCGCTAAAGCATGAAGCCCAGGGTCACAAACTCACATCTATCCAACCAAATATGTTAGCTCTATCTCTGATATTGAGCGCTTTCTAATAAGTCCCGCGCATATAATATATAAATAATTATACATATATATATTTGTTTATATTTATATATACACACACACACACTCTCTCTGTCTCTCTCTCAGCATGGCCTGGCATTTTCCTGTACTTGATTAAAAATTCATACGACTTATACAGCAATCGCTATCACTTGACTTAAAATATTTTTGCCCTTCCTTGACTTTAAAGGAGTGCCTTTTGCCATGCTGATGTTGCTACATGCCTTACTTCTTGCCTATCTCACACTGCAAATTTTTTCTAAGCTCCATACTAAACATTAAATCTGTTACGAAAAAAGAACTAAACAAAATGAACACAAAACGATCAGCTTTAAAAAAGGACTCGTAACTGGAAAAACCGAATGAACAACAAATACTTTTTCACAACCAACCCAGTTCTGCGGAATCAGAATCAACGATGAGTTTAAGCAAGCGAATGAGCCAAATGGCGTAAAGTGCCATGCAGATTTAAATTTTTCCCCACTTGTGATGAATGCAGCTATCAATTTTTTTTGCATGCTAGCATTCGTGTCAGTCAGCTGTTGGCTCTCACGCTGGCCAATAGAATCTTCCTGCCTATTCTTCGCAGCCAGCTATAGTCTCTCACTCTGGCCAATAGAATCTATACAAATGGTTATTTACTGCTATTCTCAATACAAAGTAGAGCAGATATAATTATTTATTTAGAAAATTTATAACATAAACATGTTATAAAATCACTACAAAAATAACCATTTTGTTTCAACACTCCTGGTGTCTTATCAAGTGATTATGTTGAATGCAAAACAAATGGTTTTAAAAGTTTCAAATTCGTTAACGATCTTTCACAAGGGGAAAACGTTGTTCCAAAAGCTAGAATGACCAATCAAAATACAAGTATAGGAAAATTCAAAAAGCCTGACAACGAAGTCATGTTATAATAGCTATTCAGATCGTTAAAATACGGGTAAAATTAACAAAAGAATTTATTCTAACCAATAATTATTAAATTATATGATAGAATTCGATATTAAAATTAAAAACTGCCAATTTTAAAATCCAAATTTAATCACTATTAAGTTTAAAATTATAAAATTACCGAGGAGAAAAGGGGAAATACATATGTTATTCAATTTATTTCTTCGTTGAAATTACGTTAGAATAAGACATTACTCCATCCGGCCCTCCGACAATATATATGTATACATTTTAACCCCAAGTGTGCGAATGGGGTCGTAAAATCACGCATAAAACAACACAATCAGATTATAATACATAAGCATCCAGACATATTTAGATATATATACAGACCCCCAAAAAAAAGTGACAAGACAGAGAACACCTCCACAGCCCAAACACATACATAATTAAAAGTGAATGCACTTTCCATACACAGACACCGATAAATACATGTACACACATCCACCGACATTGACCTAGACAATCAGATACCACAACCAATAAATATTTAAGACTGAAAGTGTCATTAAATAAATGTTAGCCACTTACTAAAATACAAGTTAAGCGAGCAAATATACAAAAATAAAAATGGTTAAAAATAATATTATTTGATATATTAAAAAACGGAAATTCCAAATCCACAAATATCTATAAAAACATATTTTAATCATATAAGATGATAATAGTTTTATTATATATTAGGTGAAGAAAAATAAGATAAAAAGAAATACCTACAGAAATAAGTGTATAGTCATACGTACATACACATATATATACGTGGCAGCAAACATAAACCAACACACACACACACACACACAGAAATACATACATATAAATACATAAACATATACATACATATACACATGAAATGTATGTGACTATATATATATATATGAAAAGTATGTGACTATATATCTTACTTATTATAAGACGCAGGTTGTGTGTGTCTGTAACGTTTATATGTTGGATCGAATTTCCTACATTTTTTAGCCGATTTCAACAAAACTTCACAGGACTACATAAAATTATCTTGTGGTGGTTCTAACGGGACCGAAAATGGGAAAAATATAGTTGTTTTTTAATAAAATCAATTTGAAAACACGATTAAGACACATTCGTGAGAATGAAAGGGGGAGAACTCACCCATGAAAATGTAAACAAAAGAGCATAGCATAGTGAAAAAGACGCCGAACTTGACGAAAACAAAATTTTATCGTCTAATGTTCATATTATTATTAAAGAGAAAAGATCAAAGTATTTTGGGGGTATTTTTTAATCGTTCCTAGCACATCTGAAATTTTCATTAAAAATATTGTTTTTTTTTGGTCAAAAAAAAAAAAAAAAAAAAAAGGCAGAATCATTTTCAATCATTTTTTTCGATTTGATAAAAAAGATTAAAATCTTACTTTGATATTCTTTTAAAAGTCAATTATCATTTTTTCAAAACTGATTTTAATAAAAACAGATATTATACTGTTTATTTAAAATATTTTGAACCAAGCTTAACTTAGCTTAGCTTCTGCGTCGAAAAAATGTAATTTGAAAATAAAACAAAGCAGGTCATAACCTTTCGCGTCGCTTGACGAAAGGCACATTCATGACATTTAGATAACTTACGAGAGGAGAAATCTTTCTACGGATGGAAGGAAGTGAAATTATTTAAGTGAACAAATTATTTACCTTGTTACTTTTAAGGAAAACTTTCAGCGCTCTAATTTTTTATTTATTTTTTGTACTTAGCTTTCATTTTTACGTTTATGATGCTTTATGGAAAATATAAAGAAATTAAAAATAAGACTGTTAATAGTGAGATTAAATTTCATAAGAAAAAGCTATCTAATAAATTTAGGTACTTTTATGAAATTTTATCAGAAGTGTACATAAAATACTATAATTTTATGCATATTTATTACATTTTACTGTGTTATTTGTATTTCCATTCATTTTATTATTAATTTTGATATTTCATTTATGGAAAAATGTCATAACTGAGATTAATATAAAAATAAGATCATATAAATTAAAGTTTAGCAGTAGTTAAATTTCATAAGATGATACTGTTACTTGTAGGTACCCTTCTCAGTTGAAATTGAAAACTCAAATTAACTTCTCCATACGTGTTTCGCGAAAGTAAAGGGATTAACAGCGGAGAACAATGCTGAACTCAAATAATGCAACTAAATTGTATTCTGGTTGGTCTTCCGTACTTGATAATTACTGTCCGACTATAAACACAAAAATTACATTTCTTAATTACCATGGCTAATCTGATTGGTCCAAATTATACAATTTTCAAAGCGCTAGACAATGACAATCTCACACGGACATTTTGAAAGGTTTATGTTGCTTTTAACTAATGTTAAAATATTTTTTTAAATTCAATTTAAACATTTTTTAAAAATCTTTTTAAAATTAAAGAAATAAGAAATAGTTGTATTAAAAATTCAATTTTCATTGAAAAAATTTTTTTGCTTTCAGAAAATATTGTCTATATTCATAAAAACAAATTAAAACAAATAAAAGCATTTGATACTAAATAATATATTTGTTTTATTGAGTTTTGTATGTTACAATTCACAGCTGATTTTCAGGTACGTTGGCCAAAAAAAACAAAAAAAAAACAAAAAAAAAACAACATGATTTGCATTCTTCAAAGCCTTGTGCTTTTAACTATTGTAATCACTAAAACCGATGGTCTCGAATTTCTAGAGTTTTTCATAAAATTAGTTATGGGGGTGTTAATAAATATAAAAAAAAATATTTCTGCCATGACTTAATAAAAAAAAACAAAAAAAAAAAAACAATATTTATAATAATTTCGATCATCTGTGAATAGTTTCTGAAAGTTTCATTAACATCTGACAATTATTTTTATTTTTGCAAGATTTTGCAAATTAATGTGTGTAAATAAAAAAAAATGCGCTAAAAATTATCTATGTTATTTACTACCCCTTGTTTAAACAAAGAGAAACAAGGTTTTTTAAATCAAAATTTAGAATATTCTAAAAGGATGGAAAAATTTTTAAAATAATTAAAAAAAATTTAGTCTATCCTCTTCATAAAAAAATAAGCATTTTGACGATAAAATTTTGTTTTCATAAACTTTGGCGTCTTTTTCATCAGACTATGCTCTATGTTTTAGCGATTCCGTGGAGTGACTTAGGTTAAAAAACCCAGGTTGTTTATGTGTGTGTGTGTGTGTGTGTGTGTGTGTTCCTTTATATATGGGATCAGATTTCTTACATTTTTCAGCTGATAAAAACATCCACTTTTTTTTCGGCAGGTAGTATTTCTTATTGTCTTGCACACTTTTTTCTTTATTTACATTCAGAATGCTTTAAAAATTCCATTTACAAGACAATTGTTTATAATAAAATTCTATTCACCAATCGATAGACTCATAACGATTGTAAACAATGTTTTTGTTTGAATTTGGGTTTGACCAATTCGTAAAAAAAAAAAAAAAAAAAAAATAATTAAGACATGCGTGTCCGTCAACCAATAATCTTTGTCAATTTTATTTTTCAGTCTTTATGATGGTCGATATTTGATCTATCTCTTGCTGTTACATCCCCGGGCAATGCCGGGCTCTACTGCTAGTAGAGATTATATATATATATATGTGTGTGTATGTATGTATGTGCAATGTATGTGACTATGTATATTCTATCATATAATTTAATAATTATTGTTTAGAATATATTCTTTTTAATTTTACCCGTATTTTAACGATCTGAATAGCTATTATAACATGACTTCATTGTCAGGCTTTTTGAATTTTCCTATACTTGTATTTTGATTGGTCATTCTAGCTTTTGGAACGTTTTCCCCTTGTGAAAGATTGTTAACGAATTTGAAACTTTTAAAACCATTTGTTTTGCATTCAACATAATCACTTGATAAGACACCAGGAGTGTTGAAACAAAATGGTTATTTTTGTAGTGATTTTATAACATGTTTATGTTATAAATTTTCTAAATATATATATATATATATATATATATATATATATATATATATATATATATAATAGTTTTAAAACCTAGGAAACCATTGATTTTAATATTAAAAGTCTCTAGAGCCCTTTCAGCCAACATCTCATCAGGAGACAATCGTTGGATTAGCTTAAATGAATAATAGCGATATTGAAGAGCAAAAAAAAAAAAAAAAAAAAAAAAAGGGGAAACACACTAAAATAACGAACAAGTATATATACTTGTAACGAGGGAAGGGTTATCGTGTAAATAAATAGCGAGGGACAGTTAAAATAAAATATCCCCCAACAGATTCAGAGACCTTATAAATTCTTTCTGTCGGCAGAGAGAAGGTTTTCTAAATATATATATATATATATATATATATATATATATATATATATGTGTTTATTTATTGTCATATATATTTTATATAGTAGTTTTTTTTGTTTTTTTTTAAATAGAATCGATTTTTTAAAAAATAATTATAATCTAGGCTCTACTTCTGTATTGAGTACCGATTTTTTTAAAATAAAAATAGTAAGAACTTCAGATCATCAATCTGGCAATACTTTCCATTATATTGATACACATACACACGTGTGTGTGTGTGGGGGGTAGAAATACAAAAAACAGTAATTATATTTTTACACTGAAAATACTAGATATACAAATGCTGAGTGAGTTTTAAAAAATTCTACAATTTTTTTTTTTTTTTTTTTTTTTTAAATCCAGTGTATCTCGATGTATAATCTAACTAAACTCTTTCAGCTTTCTATCATGTTTTCATTGCTTTTAAATATCTCACATTGTATCAGTACTAATTTTGTGAAGAAAGGAGATATGATCCTGGACATCAATTTACCAGAGCAGACTGAATTTAGTCCATTTTCAATACATTTTTATCTTAATAAATTATTTTCTCCTAATGAAAACTGTATTCTTTAAGCTGAAATTATGTTCAGACCTATTATGCTGAACGAGTAATGCACCAATTGCACTGTTTTGTAAATTATACTTTTGCGTGTCGATATAATCTTTCATTTAGATATATAAAGGTTTCCCTTATATATTTTGGTACATTTTTTGCAGTAATTTTCGTAAATTCTTGCTTCAGGTTTAATGCGGTTATTACTTTGTGATTATTAAATTTCTAATCAGGCTTGAAAAACTTGTAACAATTTTATATTAATTTTAGATAAATTTTTTTCACTTGTTGTTGTTATTGAACTGGTTGATAGGTTTATGTGCCCGGTTTTATTAATGTTACTTTCTTTTTGTGGATTTCGTAAATATGCCTGTGTTGTGTATAAAACGAGCTGGCTTTGCCCACTCACTATATGGTAATTTTTCTAGGAAAAATTAGTTGTTTTTCTATGGGATTAATGTTCACTATTTATGAAATGTTGAAGAGGTTGTGGACATTCAATATATTTGTTCAAAGAACATTACTAAAGACAGAAGAAATTAATTGGTCAGGTGTGGCGGGGGCAGGCTTGTTATAGTTAAGGAAAGATTTACAAATAGATGCCAACTTGTTGAAGGCCAAGTAAAATGCAAATTTCAAACACTGCTGCACTATATAAAACAATATTCCTAAACAACTATTTTTGATATGAAAATGTAAACATTCCTCAAATAAAAGAACAGTAACGAAGGACAGTTAATTAAATATATGTTTTTAAAATCAATATGCAAATTAGTTAAACGTGAAGAGTGATATTGCCAAGAAGTAGATAATATATAACACAGATATTGAGCTTTTAGTGTGTAAACTCCCTCCCTCGAGGGGCATACATATTCAGATACTTACCGGTCACAGGGATCCATCCTTGCATTGGTAGTATCCCGGCTATGATTAGCTTGAACCAGCTCTGACCAGCTTAGATCAGCTATGACTAGCTTGGACAAGCTATGACCAGCAGCCAGAGTGAAGATACTTGGGTCCCCACGTTAAAAAACGACCTTGTGTTACAACCTAAATCAGTGGGGAGTCAAGTAAATACAAACCCCCTCAGAAGAGGGGTTAGTAACACATCTATTTATCATCTCTCAGTTGCATGTCTGTCTTTGGGTGAGTGCACTCAGAGGTGACTGTCAAGGGACAGAGTTGCAACTGAGGAAAATTATACCGAGAGGTGCCCAGCCCTGGGGAACAGCTGCCTAAGGCCACGCCCTCTTATTGCACCAGAGAGAAGGATCAGTGCTCGCACCGAGGCCAGTGCAACCAACGGTTGGGGGGGATGCGAGCAATTTTTGTTCTTGGTCTAGGTGCACGTGCTTGGGACCCCACCTTAAAAACCAACCTGGTGTCACAATCTGACTCAGTGGGGAGGGTAAAGTAAATGTAAATCACTCATGAGTGGTTTATAACATTTATCATCTCTCAGTTGTAAAAAAAAAAATACTTATAACAATGTTGCATAATATATTTTGTAAATTTCAACAGCGCCTCTATTTACGAAGAGATTCCCAAGACTAGTAAATGTCTAACAAAGACATTTATAATAATATTGTTCATTGTCTTAGTTTTTTTTACTCCAAGCAAGGTGATAATGCCAATAAGACACAAGAGGTTACTGAGAGCAGTAAAGAATGAGAATAATTTAGTGAGGAGAACGGACAAAAAAAAAAAAAAAAAAAAAATTCAGGAAGACAGAGGATGAGTGTATTGATGTTGCATTTAAAGTTTTGAAAATTATGAGTGGCAGGATAGCAAGAAAAAGGAAGTAAGTTCTAGAGATTAAAAGTGGTTTTGTTTGTTTTGTTTTATGGCATATCAACCTCAATAGGTCATTTAATGCCAACAACTTTTTTTTTTTTTTTTTCCTGGTAATATTTTTGTTTTGTCAAAAATCTATTTCTGTTAATATTTTTTCCTCAAAAACGTATGGCTGGCAACATCATTTTTTTCAAAAACGTATGGCTGGCAACATCATTTTTTTCAAAAACGTATGGCTGGCAACATCATTTTTTCAAAAACGTATGGCTGGCAACATCATTTTTTCAAAAACGTATGGCTGGCAACATCATTTTTTCAAAAACGTATGGCTGGCAACATCATTTTTTTCAAAAACGTATGGCTGGCAACATCATTTTTTTCAAAAACGTATGGCTGGCAACATCATTTTTTTAAAAAACGTATGGCTGGCAACATCATTTTTTTCAAAAACGTATGGCTGGCAATATCATTTTTTCAAAAACGTATGGCTGGCAACATCATTTTTTTCAAAAACGTATGGCTGGCAACATCATTTTTTTCAAAAACGTATGGCTGGCAACATCATTTTTTTCAAAAACGTATGGCTGGCAACATCATTTTTTTCAAAAACGTATGGCTGGCAACATCATTTTTTTTTTTTCAAAAACATAGCCGATATTATTTTTCAAAAACATATCGCCAGCAACACAATTCTTTCAAAAAAAATGTACAGCTCGTAATATATTTAAAAAAAAAAAAAAAAAAAGTACAGCTAGCAACATTATTTTTTCAAAAATGTATCATCAGAGGCCTTGCTGTTGGACGTAGTTTATCGTCATACCCAGGACAAGATCTGGGTTTGTAAGTTCTCTTAAGTATCATAGATCAACACCAATGGAAGTAAATCTCAGCTGAAAGCTGCTCTTTGTAACTACTTGACGACAGGAAAATCAATTGATTCATTTCTACCTCTAAGACAAAGGAAAGAAGAAAGGCACTCAAGGATTCTGAGCATTTAAGCAACTCTAGCAATTGTGATGAAGAAGAACCACCTCAGGTGACCTTCAGTTACAAGCACCAAGGCCAATGGTTTGCAGTATATTAATAATTCAACTTTAACATTGCAATATCAATTACTTGGTCATCTCCATTCAGTGCTGTGATAAAGTTTTTAGCTCCAACAAAGTGCAGAAATTATCATTTCCAATGGCCTTTGTCAGATGATATTGCACAAGTGATATAAACATTTGTCTTTGGATGAGACTTTGATGTAATGCCAGTTTCAAGTGATTGCTGAATATGGAATGTTCCAGAAATATTAGCTCAATCAGAGGCTTATAAAGAAATTAAGTCAGTTAATCACCATGAGGAGATGAAGTGCAGGATAATCAGTCACAATTTCCAGAAAGTCTTTTCTATCATTTTAAAGTACTATTATAAAGTATTTTTGTAAAACAAATTTCTAAGTTTTGCAGTCATTACTATCCTGTTTTTGAAAAGTTGAAAATTAGAAAATGACATTTCACAATATTTTCAAAAATATGAAACCTCTATTACAAAAAGTATTGATATTACAGTGAAAAGAATGGTTTATTGAATTCATCATCCCAGTAAAATTTCAAGCATGCACCTCCAATGGATACTTTTGACCTGTTTTTGCTCTACTGCCAAATTGCACTTCTGGCTGTTTTTATGTGATGTAAATATTATTTTTATACATATATATATATATATATATATATATATATATATATATATATATATATATGAGATACTAAGGAAGAAAAATGATCTTCAGCTCTGTTGTGCTATGAACTGTAGGAAGAAGTTGCAAGGCATTAACTGTTGAAATGAAATTTGTATGATCAGTCATATTTGTCCTTCTGTATGACATTACATTTATAATGATTTTTAACTTGTTTGAAGCCTGCATCTTCAGTCATACTTTGTTAAAATTAGTTTGTTTTTTTTTCAATACCACACGAGAAAAGTTTTTATTGGATTCGTAAATAGAAAATCCATTACTTCTTTAGAAAAGTTTATAAGATTTTATAAACTTTGTTGCTAATATAAGTTTGATACCATTTTTTATAGTTTGTCAAGATTACTATGTCTGTATTAAAAGGATTTTAGATATATATTGAAAAATTAAAATTTTAGTTTGGGATATCTATTATTAAAACTAAACATAACTGGTGATTTTTTTTCAGGTAGTAAGACAAAAGAGAGAATGTATGGTTGTCAGCAAAAGGAGCAACTCAAAATGCAAACTATAAATTGGAAAAACCAAAATCTAAAGCCACATTTGAATAGTGAAAGATGCTTTCCAAAAGACAAGTAAAGTATTAGGAAACAACAACAAAAGAGGAAAAGAGTACTTTTTTTTTTTTAATTGAATTCACCCCAAGCAAGTCAGTAAAAGCCACTAAGACTGAAGGGGGTAAATGGGTGTGAAACAATTAAGAAAACAGAAACATTTACATTATTCAGACTATTGTCCACATCTTTGTTGCCATATTCATTACAATGTTTTGGCCATTGTATGCTCCAGCCTTCTTCAGGTGGTTGGAATGTCGAACTGAACCCTTTATTTAGCTCACTGGGGTAGACCGTTTTAGTTCCACATGCCATGTTTAATGGATGTTATTTGTCAGTTATCTCCCGTTAATTCCCCTCTCCAAGTTATCCACTGCTTTAACCGGGTATTGAACTCACACTGGATCTAACTAATGCCTTTATCCACTGTACCATGTGTCCTAAAAGGTGCACATAATACCTCATCTCAGAAATATAGACAGAAACATTATTAAGGAGTGAGAACAATAGAAGAGTAATCAGGAAAACAGTAGAGAACTGACATTGCAATCATTTAAATTTTTGAATATCAAAGTTGGCTAGAAATGATAGAGCCGGAAGGGTGTTCCACAAGTGAGAAAACTGTTATACCTAGCCAATTCAACAGTAAATTGACAAGGCCTTGTCATCAATTTAGTACTGCACTTGAATTCATAAAGTCTACGTACCATACAGAAGACTTCATCTGAACAGTTACCATGAAAGTATTTAAAGAAAAGACACAGGGAAACAACTTTACAGTGATGGGAAAGTGACTGAAGCTGAGATGCCAGATCAGGACTGATAATATTGTTAATACTTCTTTGGATTTTACCAAGAATCTCTAAATATATAACAGAAGCACCAGACCATATGCAGCAGCAATATTCGAATCATGGACGAATGGTAGACTTATGTAATATTGGTCAGCAGTGACTGCTGGACTAGATTAAGAGATATGAGGTAACAAATGTGGTTCTACAGAAGGATGATGAGAATACCATGGAGTGAACATATGAGCAACAACAAAGTTTTAAAAAACACAGAAACAAAAAGAACACTTATATTTAGAATCTGATTGAAGGCAAGATGGACAAGAAAGCAGTGAAAAATCTAGTTTTGTGCAAATGGCTGGCAGAACAGGGTTTAGGAGAGTGAGTGAAAAATCAAACCTTAGTAAAGAGAGGAAGTTGTGGAAAGCCATGATCAACCATATTCTGACGGGATGGTGATATACTTTAAGTAAACATTAGGTTCAAGGCCTCAAATTTCCACAACCAAATTGTTCTGTAGACTGATGGATGAAAATGCTAAATAAGCAGACTGTTACCTGGCTGTTGTGAGTTCAATCCTCGTGTTTGGTTTATGCTAAAGTCAAACTGATTCAGTAGAAGATACAAGTAGCATCACAAGAAAAATTTGACTGATACGAGATAATGTTTAGTACCGATAGCAGAAGGTGATTAATGACAATTAAATTAAAAAAATCTTAGTCTTCAATTTTGCTTTTACAAAATTATTTAATTATTCCATGTATTCTTTAGAGCAGCATCATCATTTTTGAAGCTCACCATTTTGGCCAGCCAACTCTCTAATCTTCCCTAGTTGTATGTTGCTTCAATAATCTTCACAAAACCAGAAACTACAGAAGGCTGCTATATGTAAAACATGAAAAAGACTGGAGAATGAACCAGGTGAAATACTGATTGAAATAAAGATACTAGTTTAAATAATTCATAGAATAACAACAATAGTCTGAGAATTTTCAGGAATGTGGGTCTTTGTATCAAGAGCTCATACAGTTTTTTAATCTATAAAAATCAGATTTGGATTTCAAACCACCTTTCAAGTAAAACCATTCTTGTGTTTACAAGGTTTGGAAAATTGACAGCAGAAATTCTGGTTCAGATGGCGGTTCTTTAACTAGTTTTGTTGGCAGAAGCAGGAATTCTACATGTTGGCTTGTAACTCCTATCAAGAGATTTACTCACCTGAAGCCTGTGGAGTTATGCCAGGTCCACCTGCTTTAAAGAAAAAAAAAAAAAAAAAAAAAAAAAAAAAAAAGAGGCTTATTACTTATACACAAAAATAAAAAAAATTGTATTTAGACAAAGGTTAAAACAAAAATTAATAAATTCATTAAGTAAACGTAAGACCAATAAGATTTTCAAGAACACTTGGCAGAATATTTGTAAAACCTCCTTAAAGTAACTTAGCCACAACATAAAACACACATCTATGGATAATATTTTTAATAGCCTGACCATGAGTTATCTATTATCGCATGACTGTTGTCCTATCCACTTTCTTATTCTTTTCCTTATCCCGCACAATATTTAGGCAAGACAGGAAAATCTTATATCAAATCAGCAAAACAAGTGTAGGATTGTGAAAGAAATTGTTCTAATATCTACAAGAACAGATTTTTTTTTTTTAACATTCTGCACTAAAGCCATTTAGAGTTTCTTCTTAATAAACTTAGAAAAATTATGAATACAGACAAATATTCAAGATATTTTGGTAGATTATTTAAAAAAAAATAAATCAAATTATTTTAAAATGTTGCTTTCATTTCATATATAAAAAATGCTGAAACAATTTTGTTTCGTTTTTAACAGGCATCAATATGATACAACTACAGACACTTGATAGCAAACTTGACATCCGAGCCTAAATTCAGAGGTTTTTGGGTTTTTTTTTTTAATTTGATGAGAGGAGCAATCATCTTGTTCAAATGATCAAAATAACAATGGTTAAGATGCTAGTCTAAATCATTCAAAAGTTATCCCTATTTGAATTATTTTGGAATGGAACCCTTACTTGGTTTTATTTAGACTAATTTTCATCCAAAAGGTTAGAGTTCAGAAAGCAGAACATGATAGAAAAAAAATAAAAATCTATTACATTTTCATTTTAATGTTTGTAAACATTTTACTATTTATTATTTAAAATCTTTTTCCTATATTGTGCAACACTATATATTTGTGTATAATGATTTTTTTCTTTACTAATGTTCACCCAATACAAGAGCCACTCAAAGTAGAGGGCTACTGTGTAGAGTTGTATTAGCATAAGAATGGGCAAGATAAACAGGAAATATAGAAAGCTCATTAAAGACATGAAGAGGTCAAGATTTAATTAGTAAATAAAATTTCAGAGATGTTAGGAGTACAGAGTTGAAGTAGACTTTAGAACAGTTGTTCTCCAATGGTGCAGCTGGGTGCACTAGTGCGCCCTGGCACTCCAGAGAAGTATGTATCCAGATATAAGAAATAAATATATTTACTTTATTATATTGCGGTACTTGTCTTGTTGTGGATAGCCCTCAAGGAAAGCTTCAATGATTGAAAGTTTTCGTTTTGCTGTATTGAACTGGTATGAATTGTTGGTCAATCCTCCATGCCTAGTTCAATTACTAAAAGATGTATTATATAACATAAAATGATGATGAGGAGGAGGAGGATTAAGATTGTTTATTTAAAAGTTGTCTTATTTATACTTTCATAGTAATTTATCATTTATAATTTATCACTTATTTGTTTATAAGCAAATGTGATAAATTAGTTACTTTATCATATCCACTGATTGCAGGTTGATGATTAACCATAATGAATTATCTCTTGAAGCTTTTTGGATTTCTATAAAAGAATATATGTCAATATCTAAAAAAAGCTTTGACCATTTTACAATATCATATTTATGTAGATTTCTGCTCTCACCAAAATTAAGTGCAAAAAGAGAGGAACTCTTTAATGTATTGAGAGGGAAATGAGAGTTTGCCTATCAAATATACACCCAAACATTGAAGAAATCAAGATTAATCAGGCTCATGTTTCCCATAAACACAAAAATGAATAAACTTAAGGAATGTTTCATTTTATATTTTTATTGCATTATTTTTCTACAATATTTGACTTCATTATAACATATTTTTCAGAAATTTGTATATAGTGCGCACACAATTATTGGTAGGATTTCAAGTGCATGCCGACTTAAAAAAAGCCTGAGAACCACTGCTTTAGAAGGAACTGGAAACCCAATCCTAAACAGGATCAAGGCATGAACCACTACTGCTGTTCAAAAGACTGGAGAGGAGTGTGAGCCGGACAATAGGCAAACTTATCTACTCCTACAATTTTCATACAAGATTCTTATTCTTTATAGAATCCCATGTTTAAATCTGGTAGCAAGAATAAAATTTAATATCTGACAAAATTTTCACGATTTACTTAAAAAAAGAAAACTGTCACTATAATATAGACTGTGCCATTGTGAAAAAAATAAAAATTTCACTGCAATTCTAACCACAACATTTTTTTGAAAAATTTGGAGATTCTGGGTTGATTTGGAAATGTATCTGATTGACAATTTATATAAGGCTAAACCTACATTAATTATTTTTGTTATTTTTGTTCAACACTAAACAAAAGTAAATACAAACTTTCTATGATAAAACCAAGCAAAAATGTAATGTTGCATATGCAAATTTTGAAATAGCTAAATGATGCTATTTTCAAGTTATTATCTTAAAAAAAATTGGAGATAAAGTGTTAAATAAACTAAACAGGTCATAGCATAGAAAATGAAATTGGAACAGTGAATTTAAATTCTGGTTAATGTCTTACATTCAATTTATTACTCTTCTTAGAAAAGGCATAAATTTACTACTCCCTATGTCCCACTGTCATCAGATATCTTGATAAATTTACTATTATCCTAATGCTTGATGATAAACCACTCTCCCATTACTCATGCTGGTTGTGGCACTTAACTCCTTTTTTAACAGAGAAAAACTTCCAAAGTTTTGCTGATAACAGTGAAAGGTTTCCTTGACAATCGAACTTGAAAAAAATAAAAAAAAATAAAATAAAATAAAAATGTAATTTTGTATGTCGAACTAAGAGAACTTAAGGATATTTTTCAAAAGAATTCCAAGTAATTAGCTAGTGATTCAAGGTCAATAGTTTACTTTAACCAGACCAGCTCGTACAAGCCATCGTAGTACAATAAAATTAATTCACAGAATTCTTCTTACATCATCTTGTTTACCATGAAAAAATAAAAATAAAACTAGCTTTTCTTGAGGTATTATTATTTACCAGCAAAAATACGTTAAAGTCTTTTTTTTTTTTTCGACACCAGATGTGACCAAAGTGTTGTTGAGTGTTTACAATTGTTTATCATGCATGATAAAATCAAGTTCATTAGTATATACTGTAAGTGACGATCAAGTTTATAAATTTACATCAGACTAAAAAAAAAATTGTCCCTGATAAAAAAAAAAAAAAAAAAAAAAAAATCAAAAATCAGTCACAAGGGAGATTATTATCTCATTCGGCATTATTCAATACAAAAGCTTTTTAAAGTAATAGTTCCCGCTATTTTCAGTGTTTTAACCCTTGGGCAAATGATGTTACAAAACACAGAATAATTAAAATAAATTAAATATTATAAAAATAAAATACCAGAAGAGAAAAATAGCTGTAAAATTCTCTTTACTTTTTTTTTTTTAAATAAAAGAAGCAAAATCTTCGTTAAGAGCTTAAAAATTACATACTTTAACAAAAAAAGGAAAAGAAAAACTTTCTAGTTAACTTACGAAACGGTTATCTTAAACATTATTTGAAATTTGAAAGGAGTTTTTAAGGGAAAAAAAGTTTTTATCTGGGTAAGTGACAACAGAATGTAGTGAAAGTGAGCGTTTTTTAGACAAATGTGGTTGGGTCACTGTTTAATTAGCAACACCTTTTACGTGTGTCGAGTTCTTTTTCTTCTAAAAAAAAAAAAAAAATGTGGGTAGTAGTTGTAGATAACACCCATTATATCGACTAAAATTAACGTAAAAATAAAGTAGAAAAAAAAAAAAAAGAATGGAACATCCAAAAGAAAGTTTTAAAAAGTTCGATATTTTCACATTAAAAAAAAAAAATGATCTAAAATAAAAAAAAACAAACAAAAAAACAAAAACAAAAACGTTGACTTATAATAAACAAGTGCTCGCTATATAAGAGAAGTTAACTTTGAAACTATTCAAAAAAATAATTTCCGAATAAGTATATATTCAGTAACAAATGCAAATGAAATATTAACTAAAAATTACAATTTAACAGCTTCTTCACAAGTTCTGGGATTTTTACTTTCTTTCTATACAAAGAGGTGTCAAATTTACACGCGTTAGTTTCATTAGTTGGTATTTTTATTTATTTAATAGACAAATTATTTTTATTGATTATATTATTAGGAAGAATAAAAAATTCTAACTTTGTTTTTCTTATCACTTGAAGTTTTAAAAGGATTAATTTCAAAGCTCGAAGCGTCGAACGTGGTAATCGGGTGGATAGTCGTGAGGTTTTCGACAAAATAGTACAACTCCCCCCCCCAAAAAAAGTCATGAACCAATTTTGCAGCATTTTCATTCTTCAATCAAAGTTGGTATCTCAGTAATGACATTAATAACAACAGACATTAATGCTGGCAATTTCCAAAAGGAAATATATTAGGAAAAGCCGACTCATCTGAAAGGAAGGGGGAGAAAAAAAAAATAAGGGTTTTTATCAAAATATCCAAGCTACCCGAATCATTTCAGACATTAACGTTGTCTGCAAAACACGTCTGTTTTATAAACACCATTTCGACACATTTACAACTGAAAAGTATTTAAAGAGATGATATATATACATATACATACCACACACAGCAGTTTAGTAACAAAGTCTATTCATAAATATCTTTAGATTATCCGACAAAATAACGCGATAACTATCCACCCGGTATTTAAAAGCACACATGACAGATTCTAATAAGGAATTTTTTAAACTACTACTATTTAGTCGTCTCTTTTATAATACATAAATATTTCTTTGAAATATATTTTTATTAATAAAGTTTATTAAAAAAAATACAACCAAAAAAAGCATTTGAAGAAGTTAAAAGGCTAGGGCAAAAAAAAAAAAGTATTTTATAAAACTTGTTTTAGGAGTTTAAAACAAACAAAAAACGATTTCGTTATTTTTGACAGATATGAAATCAAATTCATACATTTTTAAAACGAGATCTACTTTAACAAAATTAAGTTTGATTAAAAAAAATTAAATTACAGAGAGATGGGGGAAAAAATCTATTTTTAATATTTTTAAGTTAATATTTTTTTATTTATGCAAATTAGTAACAAGTTTTATTTGTTTTACTTTTATATAATCTATATTTTAATTAAATTAAATAAATTTAAGAGACTCATTTATCTGCATTCATTTTTTTTTTCAATAATATTATTTAAATAAAATGAATTTGTTTATTTATTTTTTCCGGTGTGGGATCAGATCGAGAAGGTTTGTTTGATGCTGTCTCTTTTTAATCAAAAGTTTGACAACAATTAAATGTCATCACACGGAGTTATTTAGCTAAGAAAGTAAGTTTATTACTTACCTGGAAGCTGCACTGGGTACATTATAAATTATTATTTTGAAGCAGAAATTAATCAACAAAAATTAAAAGATGATGTTGAAGGCTTCGTGTCTCTGCTTGTCTCCGCTGTCGTCAAGTGCTCGTCTTTAAGGTGAGGAACAGAAAACTTTTTTTCAACACTTTCAAACAACGTTAAATTGCCTTCGACACTGTTTAATAATAATAATCTTTACTTATTCTTTTAAATTTTTTCTGCCTGGATTACTAAAGAGACCAAGACAGTAGTAAAAGAAAGACGTTACTTATATCTACGTGTGTGTGTGTGTGTGTGTGTATGTATGTATACATATATATAGATATATATAAAGACATACATATACATACATACACACACCTACACCCGGTAGGTTTGTGTATATTTAGGTAGTTAAAAAAAAAAAAAGGTAAAAACAAAGGTGGAGGGAAAAAAAATAGACAGCGGTTTGCGAGGCGACGACCACAATTAAGCAAAGCAAGACACTTAAGTCAGCTACGGCCAGAATGAGAGAAAAGAGAAACATATAAAGGGGGAAAACGAAAGGGGGAGGACACGGTAACCGACGGGTGTGGAGAAGGTAAGCTTTGATAAGAGAGGAGGGAAGAAAGAAGATGAGCGTGATAGATAGAAAGAATTATTAAGAGTGTAAGAGGAACATCGAATTGTGGAGAGTGATGACGGAACGAAGGTGGTGTTCGAAAAATGCTATTCCGTTTATTCTGTTAATCTTTGGTGACTTGGCTTCCACCAGTGCATTGCGTAATCACTTGGAGAAAAAAAAAAGATTTTTTTTTTTTAACTTTGATGACTTTTACATTGCATTCGTTTTTTTCTTTCTTTCCAGTCTGCTCCTTAAATTTACAAATGACCACGGTTTCGAATTAAACAGACATATGAAAAAATTCATGAAATTTTCTTTAAAATATATTTAAAAAAAAAAATCCTAGTTTACTCACGCGATAAATATCACTTATTTTAAATTAAAATTATTGACTCATCGTGTTCCAAATCCTTTACACTCGATGTTAAGTTATAGTTTCATCAAATTACAATAATTTATTTAAATTTGAATATTATTTTTCGAAATGTTTACTTTAATAAACCGTTATTTTTGCACTTGATTGAACATGTTTTTCAAGATGCCGACAGTGGGTGAGGGTTGGCATTGTTCCATTGTTGTTTCTTTTTTATTACACTTATTAATTAAATAAATGAAGAAATCTAACGAAAATTTTCGGAAATTATGTCCGTAGTGTCAGACTAGTAAAAAGTTAAAATACGATTTTATTTTTTTTTTCCCGTATGAAAGGAGATTGCAAAGCAACTTTAATTCATTGGCCGGTGTTCGAATCCAGGTACAAGCGAAGAATTTAAAATGTTAAAATAAATGCTGATATTTTTAATTTTAAGGCAGCATTCCCTCTGCCACATTTCAATGACTAAGTCACTCCTTTGATCTTGTGCCATACTAAATTAAAGAGTAGAAAGTATACACGCGCATGTGTCACTTCACAAATAAATTTTTCAACAGAAATTTGTCATTTTTTTGTTAATTTTTAAACATAAATAAAAATAGTTAACCCATTTGTTTTTATTCATTAATTTGCAATATGTACAGTGTAAACATGATGAATAGACTGTGTAGAGTAGATATTAAACTTAGCCTGACACAAGGCCACAATAATGGAGCTCCAAATCACCCACTAGCTAATTTACTAATCATCAGAAAGTGTTCAAATTTAAAAAACTGGCCAGCACGCCCCCACCAATTAATATGTACCCGACTGCCAATCTATGATACAGGCACTTCGATTCTACTATATCTCAAATTTCATAAGTTAGTATTCATGTAAAATACAAATCTTATATTGTAACCTATAATTATGTACATTTATGGATCATATGCAAAAGAGATGAATAATTCAGCTAGAAAATTGAAATTAAATACAATGTATCTAAATTCAATTAGAGACCTGTCATTCCTTTATCTTGCTAAAAAAGTTGAATAATTTTTTAATACATTCAACATTATGGATGAAAAATAGTTAATTTTATATTCCGTGTTGTTTTTTCAAGACTTCATATGAGTAAAAAAAAAAAATTCATGGATTAGGACAAAAAACAAAACATAAGAATGATGCCAAAATCTGTTAAAAGCAAATGTTAGGATAGTTAGAGTCACAAAATAGTGTCTGGGGTCCCCAAACAGGCTCACCCAGTCATAGGGAGTGGTTGGGGTTAGTATGCACTAGCCTTAAGTTTGGCACAAGTTAAACATTTTTAAACACCGAGTGATGATCGAATTCACTGAAAATGCAAATTGGTCTGCAATCCGAGGTGGCTAAACATCATTTTGAAGGAGGACAATCCTTAGAGATTGATTCACACATTTATTCACACTTTGCCATTTTAATAATGAGTCAACCTTAGCTTAGTCTGGCACAAGGTCACACTGGTGGAGCACCTAGTGAAAAGTGAATGTACTACATAAACAATAGTTTGAGTTTAGATAGCTAACCAGTGTGCTATGGCAAAAGAACAATTCGTTGTGTAAACAATGAAAAGCTGGAGAAGATCTTTGTGTTGCCACTCTTAATTCTGTGACACATGAACAATTATTGCTTTTTATATAAATATCAGTAATTAACCCTATTAGGGGATAAAATAGTTGCTTAGTGTTCCATCCCAACTGAAACTCAGGTTCTTAACTGTTGTCTTACAAAGCCTGTTTCATTTGAAAGATTCGTGTAACATAATTTTACTACCTTTTTATTTTCCCTTGTTTAAACTTGGATGCTATATCCTGCCTTGTGGTTGAGGTAGTTGTATATGGTTCTAGTAGTTGGTGCTTAAATCCAAATAGAGAGAAGATCGTGAATGTTGATTTTCAAGGCAGGTCAGTCCTCCCCTCGTGAAAGACTGGCACAAAATTTCTTCATTTGATTTTTCACCAGACCAGGCTATGCTAAGTCTTTTTTTTTTAAATGGTATATTCCTTCAAAACTTAGATAATCATAGCACTTCACAGTTTCCTTTATAATATCTGTGAATTCTTGGAAAAGATAGTTTCCTGTTACCTTCTCCACAGTTGTGAATTCAGAATAATCTTTCGCTTAGAATGCCTGCATCCTAAAACTAGAGAGCCTAGTACACCTTGCTATTTAAACCATATCTGAGGGGAAAAGAGATGGAGTCATGTCTTTTACTAGGGTATTACTGGTTTTAATACCAAATAGTCCTCCTTCTAGACTGGTTGCCATTCTAAGCAAATGCCCAGTATACTTTGCTATTTAACCCATAGATAAAGGGAGAAGAGTTGAATTCATACTTTTCCAACGGCATTACTCATTTTAATTTAAAACAGTCCTCCTTCTAGACTGGCTGTCATTTTTTTTACAGTGATGTTCACCCTTCAAGGTAAAGATTTACAGAGTGAGAGGCATAATTTATGTGGATATGTGGGGAACATAGCGGTTAACCCTAGACTTGAACAGATTAAGATTGTTGTGATCGGGGAAGCAACCTCTTGGGAGTTGGTTCCACATATCAGTGGTTTGTGGGAAGAAGCTGCTTGAGTGGAACTTCCATCTCACCAAGGAATTTGCGTAGTTCGCTGCAATGCTATTTAAACAAAAAATGCAACATCATTTTTTTTCCACAGACATTTTAAAATAAGCTGAAGTGCCAAAAAAGCTGTGCAATGGGTGATATTGCCTTATCTTACTTATAAAAACAGATGATATATGCATGATATGATATGTAAAGAGGTAGTGTAGCTGTGGCAGCAGTAGGACATAAACAGGATTTAACAACATTTAACTGGAGAATAATCATTAAGAACCAGAAAGATGGGTTATGCTACCTTTAAGGTAGCAGTTACACTTGGTTTTTCTCAGCCAACATAACAAGAGGTTACCAGAAATACAAGACAGGTATCAGCTGAATGGGAAAAATTTCTGATTTCTATAGATGAAAAAATTGGGCTATTACTGGTTGACAAAGAGGGTAACCACCCAATGAAGAGGAACTTTATTCATGCCAGACTATAAAAAGGTTTACCTGTCTATGTCTCTGAGATGAGGCATTATGATTTGCTAACATTATTTACATTATTCGTTATCCTCATCTTCATTGCCATATTCACAAGGACACATGGCCCAGTGGATAAAGACATTGGTTAGATCCAGTGACAAACTTCTAGTGATATAATGGCTGTCTATATCTCTGAGGTGAGGTATTATGATTACTTGCATTCTTTACATTATTCAGACTGTTATCCTCATCTTCATTGCCATATTCACAAGGACACATGGCCCAGTGGATAAAGACGTTGGTTAGATCCAGTGACAAACTTCTAGTGATATAATGGCTGTCTATATCTCTGAGGTGAGGTATTATGATTACTTGCATTATTTACATTATTCAGACTGTTATCCTCATCTTCATTGCCATATTCACAAGGACACATGGCCCAGTGGATAAAGACGTTGGTTAGATCCAGTGACTAGCTTCTAGTGATATAATGGCTGTCTATATCTCTGAGGTGAGGTATTATGATTACTTGCATTATTTACATTATTCAGACTGTTATCCTCATCTTCATTGCCATATTCACAAGGACACATGGCCCAGTGGATAAAGACGTTGGTTAGATCCAGTGACTAGCTTCTAGTGATATAATGGCTGTCTATATCTCTGAGGTGAGGTATTATGATTATATTATTTACATTATTCAGACTGTTATCCTCATCTTCATTGCCATATTCACAAGGACACATGGCCCAGTGGATAAAGACGTTGGTTAGATCAGTGACTAGCTTCTAGTGATATAATGGCTGTCTATATCTGAGGTGAGGTATTATGATTACTTGCATTCTTTACATTATTCAGACTGTTATCCTCATCTTCATTGCCATATTCACAAGGACACATGGCCCAGTGGATAAAGACGTTGGTTAGATCCAGTGACAAACTTCTAGTGATATAATGGCTGTCTATATCTCTGAGGTGAGGTATTATGATTACTTGCATTATTTACATTACTCAGAATGTTATCCCATATTCATTGCCATATTCACAAGGACGCATGGCCCAGTGGATAAAGACGTTGGTTAGATCCAGTGACAAGCTTCTAGTGATATAATGGCTTTCTATATCTCTGAGGTGAGGTATTATGATTACTTGCATTCTTTACATTATTCAGACTGTTATCCTCATCTTCATTGCCATATTCACAAGGACACATGGCCCAGTGGATAAAGACGTTGGTTAGATCCAGTGACAAACTTCTAGTGATATAATGGCTGTCTATATCTCTGAGGTGAGGTATTATGATTACTTGCATTATTTACATTACTCAGAATGTTATCCACATATTCATTGCCATATTCACAAGGACGCATGGCCCAGTGGATAAAGACGTTGGTTAGATCCAGTGACAAGCTTCTAGTGATATAATGGCTGTCTATATCTCTGAGGTGAGGTATTATGATTACTTGCATTCTTTACATTATTCAGACTGTTATCCTCATCTTCATTGCCATATTCACAAGGACACATGGCCCAGTGGATAAAGACGTTGGTTAGATCCAGTGACAAGCTTCTAGTGATATAATGGCTGTCTATATCTCTGAGGTGAGGTATTATGATTACTTGCATTATTTACATTATTCAGAATGTTATCCACATATTCATTGCCATATTCACAAGGACACATGGCCCAGTGGATAAAGACGTTGGTTAGATCCAGTGACTAGCTTCTAGTGATATAATGGCTGTCTATATCTCTGAGGTGAGGTATTATGATTACTTGCATTATTTACATTATTCGGACTGTTATCCACATCTTCATTGCCATATTCACAACGTTTCGGCCGTTGTACACTCCAGACTTCTTCACGTGTTTGGAATTTCAAACCAAACCCATTATTTTGTCCACAGTGTAGATTGTTCTAGTTCCATGTGCCATTTACATTTCTGGATGTCTCAGTTATGTTTTGGTTCACCACTGCTGTAGCCAGGTATTGAACTCACAACTTTTTGCTCTAGTCATTGGATCTAACCAATGCCTTTATCCACTTGGCCATGTTTCCTAAGTTCAATACCAGGCTACTCTAGTGTACGAAATAAAGCGTTTGGTTTGAAATTCCAATCACCTGAAGAAGGCTGGAGCATACAATGTCCAAAACATTGTGAATATGGCAATGAAGATGAGGATAACAGTCTGAATAATGTAAATAAAGTAAGTAAAAATATTTGCTTTATTTCTGCCAGAGAATAAAATAGTTTACCTTATTCTTGTCAGAGAATAACATTTATCCTACGCATAAATAAATGTGGAAAAGAAACAAGCTTATATTATATCACAGTTCAAAGATTATATCTGATTGAAGCAAACATTCTCAGTGTTGTCATCTGTGCAGTGTTAGGGAAATCTGAGAAGTGTCTCCAGAGTTATTCATGTTTTTATTTCTTGTGTAGCACACTGTTCATTGTTTACAACCCTTAAGGAAAAATTCAGAAACTCAGAAAATTTTGCAGAAATGAACATTGATTAATGTTTAAAACATTATCTTTCATTTTTTGCTCAACACAGAAAAATGTCATTTTAGGAAAAGGGTGAAACAATCTCAAGAGCATTAGAAGTCCTTCCAGGATTTATTATATTGACAATATAAGATATGCAGATGACACTGTGTTGATTACAGGCACAGAAGGGGAACTGTAAGAAACACCTAGACAAGGTAGAAAAGGAAGGCAAGAATTCATTCTATCAATTGTAAGAAGACATTATATATTTTGCTGTCAGCATGAGAAACAGCTCAAGACATTGACTATGAATTGGAGATGTCAACTTCAAACAAGTACAGAAGTTTAAGTATTTGTGTTTTAACAGATGACAAAAAATGTGATATTGAAATCCAAAGGAACATTGGAACAGTAAAAGTTCCATCTCAAAAATCAAACTATAGCAGAATCCCTCATATCCGGAAGCTCTCATATCCAGACATGATTTTGATGTGTATATTTGAACTATTTGGGTGATATCTAACTGATTTGAAATTTCTGTTTCATGAAATTTACTTTGGATAATTGCTTATGCTTATTTCACCCTAATGGCTTGTATTGGTGCAAAAGATGATGGGGAATAAGAGGAAAAGGATAACTTTGGATTTATCGCAAAAAGTGGAAATTTTAAACAGATTAGACGCTGATGAAAGTTCATTGTAACTAATGGCTGAGTTCAACATAGGAAAGTCAACATTGTATGATTTAAAATCTTCCAAAGAAACTATACTCCAGCATTCACACTGTCACAATGAATAAGGAAATAAAAAAAAAACATGATTGTGATGAAACCTGGACTAAAATTGAAAAAGCTATTGAAAAGGTTGTCAGTTTTATGGAAAGAAAGCCAGCATTCAGCTATGATGATTGCAATAATGCACACAGAGTTAAAAAAGCATTATTCATTTAAAAAATTTCAAGAACAAAACAAAATGTGGAAAAAGTTGAGAATGACATTAGAAGAGAAAGAATCATCATGCAACAGCGATTAAAAAAAATCCTTGTTACATTATTTGTTTTGCATATGTGGCATACTTAATTTAATGAATTTTCATTAACATTACATAATTTATTTCTTTTTTCTTAAAATCAATTCCATTATATTTCACTCACCATGAGCTTATTTTGTTTACTATAAAACATTGAAAATAAATGTTAAACCTGTTTTCAGTTCAGTAATCTAAATATAAGCCCTCATATCCGAACTTTGTAACCAATTTCTTATATCCAGAAGACCTTCTTAGTTTGGTTGTCAGGAATTCTTCTGTATGAAGAAAGAAGAAGATTTCACTAGAAACAAAGAAAAGATAGCTGAACTGCTATGTAATATCTGTCTTGAAATTGAATTCTGGACAATTTCCTCACAGATGAAGAAGAGACATGAGACAATAGAGATGTGCTTCATCAGAAGAAGGTTAAAAATACAATGGATGGAACATATAAGCAATTAGGAAGTTTTAAAGAAAATGAAAACAAAATAGATATCTGTTTTTATCACCCCCAAGCAAAGCAATAAAGCCACTAAGACACAATGGGTTGCTGAGTGCGAGAGAATATGAGAAAAAGAAAACATTATTAAGGAGAGAGAACACTAAAAGAACAGGAATTAAGAAGACAAACTAATGATTAACATTGCATTCAAATTTTGAAGGTCAAAGTTGACTGGAAAGCAAGAAGCTGGTAGAGAGTTCCAAAAGCAAGAAGTGTAAGAGAAGAAACTGTTAGCATAGAACTTACGGTTACATCCAGCCATTTCACTTGTAAAATGATGAGATTTTGTTGCCAATCTAGTAATGCACTTAAATTTGTAAAGTCGAGGTACCAAAGAGAAAATCTTATCAGAACAATTACCATGAAAATGTTTATATAAAAGGCAAGTGATATTATGATGGTGGGCAAATCACTGAAGCCAAGATGCCAAATCATACCAATAACATTGCAGATTCTTCTTTGGATTTTATCAAGAATCTCTAAATACATTGCAGAAGCACCAGACCAGATGTGACAGCAATATTCAATGCATGGATGAATGGTAGACTTATAAATGTATATGATAGATTCTTGACATTAGAAACAGAAAGTGAGAATTTCAATTCTCAGACATATAATGAAGACAGAAGGGTTAGAAAATTTGACACTCACAAGGATATTGAAAGCAAAAGAGGAGTCCAAATGGAAAAAAAAGAGTAACATAGCTGTGTAAATGAATGATAGAATAAGAAAGGAATAGTAAAAATATAAACATTGCTAAGAGCTACAATGGATAAGAAGTTGTGGAGAGCTTTTATTGTTGCCCACATCCTGAGGGGACATGGTACATAGAATTATTATGAGAATTATATATATATATATATATATATATATATATATATATATATTAATAAACAATGGAATCCAAAATCACCTCATATGGGGAATAGCCTATTTTGGCAGACAAAGTTATTGGTCATCTGTCTTATCATCCACACCGAGGTTGATAAGAAAGATGACTGATATTTTCATCTGCCGAAATAATCTATTCCCCATATGAGGTGATTTTGAATTCTATTGTTTATTAATTATTTGTTCTCTAATAATAAATACATTGAGCTCTTCTTGTGGATATTTTATATTACTAGGATCCACAGATTATATACCAATGGATTTGTTACCTTTAATATATATATATATATATATATATATATATATATATATATATATATATATAAATATAAAAGTGAACATAGAAGTCAACACTGAGAGGCGACAGTCTGTTTCATGCTAGATGCAATCGTAGCCTGATGATTGCATCTAGCATGAAACAGACTGTCACCTCTAAGTGTTGACTTCTATGTTCACTTTTATGTTTACACATGCTCTATATTTGATATTGAGCACTTTATCCCATAAATATAGCAAATCTTAAGACTATATTTCTTCATATATATATATATATATATATATATATATATTATGCTATGGATTAAGTCTGACAATTATTCAATATATTTTTTGTTTATACGTTATTTTTTTATAGATGTAATTTATTTAAGTAAATGCTCTATTTTTTAATTACACAGTATTAATTACATTTACCAGCTTAAATGAGAAATTTTGTAAAAAATATGCAGTCTCTGACAGGAATTGAACCTGTAACCCTAATGGGAACTGACATTTGATTTCATGATATTTTCTATGAAATGTCTTTATCATTCAGGCCAGTAAATATGATTAATACTGTTTAAGAATTGTCAACTTCAACACTTCTAAGACAAAACTGCTCTCTATTAATCACCACAGAGATCCTTCCCTTCCCTCCATTAGAATGTCTGACGCTTAACTTCTCGAGAGCAACTCTCTGCGGCTTCTCGGTCTCACGTTGACTGCTGACCTGAGATGGAATAAATACATTGAGTCAATTGCTTCGTCCACCGCAAGGGAAGTTGGCTCCCAGAGCCGCGCCAGGAAGTTTTTCTCCCCGGAATCGATCTAGATCTACAAATCAACAATTCGCCCTTGCATGGAGTATTGCTGCCATATATGGCCTGGAGCCCCTTCTGTTTGCCTCGGTGTTCTTGATAGGCTTCAGAGGCGGATATGCAATGTAGTTGGCCCTGCTCTGGCGTCTCGTCTACAGTCACTTTCTCACAGACACGCCATCGCCTCCCTCTGTCTGTTCTAAAAATACTTTCATGGAAATTGCTCCGAGGAGCTGCATTCGCTGGTTCCCAGACGTCATGAGTTCAAGTGCCCTACAAGGCTGGCATCCCACTCTAACCCCTTCACAGTCTAAACTGCTAAATGTAGCCGTCTCTTCTACTCCAATAGCTTCATGTCTCGCACATCTCGCCTGTGGAACTCTCTTCCCTATTCCTGTTTCCCTGTGAGCTATAATCTCCAGCTATTCAAGTGTAATGTCAATCAACATCTCCAGTTGCCTTGATCTATCCACTACCCTCATCCTTTCTTCTATCACTCCTGTCTGATCTTGCTCTAAATTTTCTGTAATCCCTTGCATCCTAGTGGCTTCCTGCCTTGCTTGGGGTGAAATGCTTAAAAAAAAAAAAAAAAAATTAAAAAACAGAGAATTTGCTTAAATAAATTATTTCTATAAAAATAACGTATAAACAGAAAATATATTAAATAATTGTCGGACTTATTCTATTTCATAATATGTAGTCATTGTTTACTTTTAAGATATGTTTCATGAGCAGAAATGATTGATCAAGAAAAATCGTCAAAGGTGTGTGTTTATAAACAGTAACTATGCTAACCAGATGCTTCTCTGTGGCTGAATGGTTAACAGCATGTCAGATCAAATGATGGTTCCTATTAGGGTTACAGGTTCAATTCCTGTCGGAGAGCACATATTTTCTATGAAATTTCTCAAACATTCAGGTTAGGAAATGTAATTAATACTGTTTGATTAAAAATAGAGCATATACTTAAATAAATTACATTTATAAAAATAATGTATAAACAGAATATGTGTATATATATATATATATATATATATATATATGTAGGTCAGGTTGAATTGAGTAAAATTCCGACATTTGCAACATTTAATTTAAAAGAGACTTCAATACAAAGTAGTGCAATATTCTTTATTTTAGAATATTACATCAAAAAACATGTCAAAATCGCTACACAATTGCAGTTGTGTTTCGATGCATATCAAGAAATCTCATCAGGTGATTGTAAATTACTGGTGAGTGAACAATTTATTCAGATTTAAAAGCAAAATACAGCCTCTTTTTATGAAAAAAAGAAAAAGTGTGTGTGTGTGGGGGGGTTATAAGTTTTGTGAGATTTATTTATATCAACCAATCGAACATGACCTATGTTAAATTTAAATTAAGAGAAAAGCAAAAATTAAGGTATTTATTTTTAATAAATGGGTCATGACTCATAGATTTGAAATCAATGGCAGCAACTGCAATTGTGTAGTCATTTTGACGTTTTTCGATGTAATATCCTAAAATAAAGGATAGATAGATAGATAGATATTAATATAAAAGTGGACATAAAGGTCAACACTCATGACAGTCTGTTTCAGGCTTAAATGCAATCTTCAGTACAAGTAAATGTAATAATAATCAACAAATAATAAAGTAATCAGTAATAAATAATGATTGAAAAAAGTTAACAAACAACACTATAAAACAGTTACAAATAAAAGCATTCAGATCCACAATTATTTCTACTGAATATCTTCTAGAATAACATAAACATTACTTCCCACCCAATCACTGTTAGGATAATTCAATTGATCTCCCCACCCCCTAAGATTTTGTTTAAGCATGAAACAGACTTATGGACAAAGTAGTCGACCAATAATTATGCTACATGAGAATTTTCAAAATCTAGTTGCAAATGTCAGACAGCAAATAGTCATGGTTGAATTAGGAATTCTTTCATATTTAGTGGTTTCTCCAGATGTGTCATCTTCAGACAATCTCTTGTTTTGCTCTGTGCAACGTATCTTGTCTAGTCAACAATTAATAATAGGAAAATTCCTTGAAGAATTTATCCAATCAAAAGTAGGTTCTTTTTTTTATAATGGAATATACAATTTAGTTAAAAGATTATATCCAACTGTAGAGTGTTAGGGGTAAAATACTTTGGTAATTGAATTTATATGAATAAAAGATTTTGTGAAAAGATGCAGGAAAATTTGCATCTTTTTAATACTATAGTAAGAAAAAGTTTGATATAAAGATTAATAAACATCTTTTTAAATTGAAAAAAAGAGAAAAAAAGTTATTTTCTCTTGTCTTAATTATGTTTTTAAACATGTTTGTGTTATAGGCCATTATTAAATTTTGTAGCACAAACAAAATTTTCAAGCATTTTATATTTGATTGAAATGATTTGACTTTTTTGGAAAAAGGTTTAGGAGCTTGAGGGAGTAAAGATTTGGCCTTGTCAAAATATTTAACACATCCAAAAAGAGAAAGAAAAAGAAAAAAAAAACAGATAAAGTGCAAATACAAATTTTTTTATTCAAGAATTTTTGAGGTGTTTTACAAGGAATGTTTTCAGGAAAGATTCTTCATTTGAAGACTAAATTTTTTCTTGACTAGAAATAGACTAAATGGTGGAAGATTTTTCTGACTCAATTCTAACTGACTTTTATGAGAACTGAGGACTTGATATGTCATCTCCTAAATATACATAATGCATAGATCAAGCATTAGACACAAGGATATGTTTGAACATTTAACAGAAATATGATAAGCCCTGTTAGTGTGTTACTTAAAGAGTATAAACTTTCTAATTACTTAATAACTATACATGCTTAAAAGCTGAAACTTAGCAGATTAATAATTTGATATACGAGGTCTGTCTGAAAAGTAACAGGACTGGGTGTGCAGTGTGAGCTTTGGGTGAAAGGAGGAGAAGTGGATTGTGCTATCATCTAATATGATATCTTTGGAGTATATAACTGTAATCTTAGCTTTCTGCAACCATGCAAGAGTTGTGGCAGGACAAATCGTGGCTGTTTCATCACATTGCTCACAATGCTCTGAACATCTGGCAGTTCCTGGCCGAGAACAACATTACCATACTGGAACAACCTTCTTATTCACCTGATCTTGCTCTGTATGACTTTTTTTTCTCCCAAGCTCAAGGGAATCATCAAGGGTACCCATTTTGAAGGCATGAAGGCCATCAAAACGGCTGTAATGACTGAGCTTCCAGAAGTGCATAGATGTGTGGCAGAGAATTATGGAAAAGCGCATTGGACTCAATGGGGATTAATCTCAAGCAGAAACCATGGAATTTGTTGTTTGGAATTGAAATGTTTCTGACACAGTTCTGTTACTTTTCAAAGAGTTGTTGTATGTTTTTAATTTTGTATAATTTTTATATTTCTCCATAAATTATGAGTTAATTAAATTTTATTTTAAATTGATATTCACTCATTAAGGATATTACATTTTATTAATAATTTTCAATAAAAAGAATCTTTTTTGTTTGGAATTAATTAATTAACAGAATCTGTTCTAATAATGTGTTTCCTATAATGGGAATCTGGATAATTTGCCAAGTTTACCAAATCTTCATCTATTTGGATTTTTAACGTTTGTCTTTGTCAACACAACAAAGGAATTAATAGACAAAGAAAAAGAAAACCTGAAATATAAAAACACAAAGTAGTCAATCAGTATAAATAATATAAATTAGGCCAAATAATAAACTAATAAAAACTTTTAGTTAAATTGATTTATTTAATTAGTTTTCATTATTGATGTTATATGGTGGTTGTATGTTCAATTTCTACATCAGGTAGTTAAAATTCATATACTTTGGTATAGTGAAAAAGGTAAAATTGACATAATTATCATTAATTCACTCATTATAAATCACATGCACAAACATGGAACATTTTTAATATCAGACAAGCAGTTCACACAGACAGGTTGCCAACATGTGCATCAACTAAAATCTATTCTCCTTTTCCTTTTTCTGGCTATAACAGTAACATTTATCTCTTAGCACTCAAAAATTTGAGGTAATAAAACCCCAGTCACTTCTTGTATTTTCCAACTAAATTATCTGGACACTCATTATGCATATCTATAAAAAAAAACAACATATGAGAAAGACTGTAGTGTATACACTTTACTTATTCTTTATCTTATCATTCTGTCAGATTCCAATCCATATTTGATCTACATTTGACCCCAACCTCATAATTTTACTCAGTATCACTGTCTCTCATGACTCTAATCTCACATAACAAGCAGTTATTAAATACTATTCATTTGGTTTCCATGTCTTGCTGTTTCATATTTTTACAAGTATTTTGTATATATAAATGTAAGGAGGTTTATAATTATTTACTCAGAGTTATTACTCCTCTACAAGTGGTAACCACGATGTGATTTGAACTTGTAATCTACTGCAGTAAACGGATATTAAGCTCTATTAAGCTAAGCTAGTGCAATGACTAGTACATGTTAAATTACAACTGATACTTATAGGGTATCCAATAGAGATGTTGGAGTAAAGAGGGTGTAGGTATTAACCCATGCACGCACATTGCAACAGAATGGTGATATAATGTCAAAGTTTTAATTGGCAAAACCATAGAAATATTAATCAAGCCCCCTCAGCACATACCTCTTTTGGGGATGCCTCAGGCACCACATAATGATCCCAGACCCCTACAGAGTATATTCCCTCCCACTCTGCATTTCTCTTGATGTATAATTATAACTGAAGTTTGTTGTATTTTGTTCCTTCATAATGAACAGGATTCCATTAATAAAAACATTTAGCTTCAAGAAGTTCTTTTGAAGAATGTAATATATTACATTGGATTTTTCATTTTGTCATTCAATTACCCAGCAACCAAGATGAAGATACCCCTTTGAATAGATTAATGTATAATATGGATAATTTATTATCACAGAAATTCAGATGGAAATAGGTTTCCCAAGACCACTATTATTTCACTTTCCAGTAATGATAAGGTCTTTCTTCTTAACCTTTTCTTCAAAGTAGCATGGAAAATTAACAAGCTAATTATGTCATTATTTTCTCTTGGAGTTACATGTGATAACCATTTTAGTTGTTACTACTGCTTAAAGTCCTCAAGTGATATGGTTACTGTTATTTGATTGGGATAAAATAAAGACCAACAAAACAAGTGTTGCTTTTATAATACCAGGAAGTTCACTAAGAAGTCACTGAGCTGACATGGGACTTAAGAATCTGTCTATGAAAAATGGAATTAGGAAAACACATACACAAACCAATGCTTTTACCCACTACAATGGCGTAGAGGAAGGCCAGAGGTTACAACGGTCAAAATGTTGTAAAAACAACAATAAAGATGAGGACAACAGTCTGAATATAAATAGTGTAAATAATGATAATTCCACATCCCAGAAATTCAGACATATATATAATATATATATATATATATATATATATCAAAATATATTTATTTGTTCTTTCTCTTATTTATATATATATATATATATATATATTTATATATATATATATATTTTGATATATATATATATATATATATATATATATATATATATATATATATATATATATATATCCAAATAAGAGAGAAAAGAACAAATGGCGTAAAAATTCTACTGTTCATAGCATTTACTTTTTAAACACAGTATTACTTCATTTCCGAAAGTTAAAGTGTGGGGGATATAGGGTCAAAATTAAAAATAGACTTGTGGGTATGACTTATGTTAAATAGAAAAGTAAGCTCAGAGGGTGGAGGTGGGTGAGTTATTTTTCATATCACAATATACCGGAACATAGGCCATCATTGACTATTGCTGACATATTTTCCACAATCGTCAATGATTGCCTATATATGTTTCAGAACTAAAAACTAAACTTTAATTTAAACTTAAAATTAAAGGTGTTTGCATGCAATCTGTGGAGTTAAGCTTCTAATATAGACCTGTTTTACAGGTGTAATATTGGAGGAATCGAGAGTTTTATCATACAGTCTCAAATACAGTGGATTGGTCATGTCTTGAGAATGTCTGATGAGAGGATACCCAAGACCCTAATGTACAGCCAATTAGATCCGGGCTACAGGAATGTAGGACACTCATGGCTAAGATACAATGACAAGCTGAAAAGCAACTTGTCAGCAGTCAATATACCAGATAACACCCTTGAGCGCTTAGTCTTGGAGTGGGCAGAATGGAGATCGATGTGTTTTAGTGGACTCAGCAATTTTCAATCCGCTTGTCTGAATCATCTTCAAGAAGTGAGAGCAAGATCTAAAAGATCAGCCAATCTAACAGTGATCTCATCTCACACAATCCTCACACTTGTTCCATATGTGGCCTTCTTTGTAAATCACTAGCAGGTCTTAAATGCCACTTAAGATTATCACACAAAATTTCATAACTGAATCAATAAGCTGTCAGATCCTCATACGTCAAAACCGATGGGAGAGTCCATTATTTTATATATATATATATATATATATATATATATATATATATATATATATATATATATATTATTTTTATATATATATATATATATTCCTCCTACGAATTATCCCTACTAATCTTCAAGTGATATTATATATATATATATATATATATATATAAATATAAAGTGAACATTGAAGTCAACACTTAGAGGCGACAGTCTGTTTCATGCTTGATGCAACCGTCAGGCCTGACGATTGTGTCTAGCATGAAACAGACTGTTGCCTCTAAGTGTTGACTTCTATGTTCATTTTTTATAATTACACACGCTTGATATTGAGCACTTTATCCCATAAATATAGCACACGTTAAGACTATAATTCTTCACATATATATATATATATATATATATAAAAGTGAACATGGAGGGTTAACATAAAGTGGTGATAGTTTGTTTCATTGAATACAATCTTTAGGCCATGTGTGTTGGGTGGTAACTTAACTATTTATATGTACTAATCAATGCGGTTTTTGGGTAGCAAGGTCAGATATTTCCAGTACATAGTGTTATTCTAACAGTTATTGGAAACTGTTATATTTTTAAATTATTCTAAAGGTTATTGAGTAGAAATAATTATTAGCCAGTATGTGATTATTTGCATAGGGTAGTTTATTAACTGTTAACTTTTTATTATTTAAATAATAAATAAATAAAAAATTGTATGTTGGCTTGGGAAAGAAGTAATTCTTTCAAGAATGGAGATATTGGAAATCTCAAACTAAAATAATGCAAATACTAATTTGCATAAAAAAATTGAATGTGAGTAAAGAAAACTATAACTAAATGAATATAGTCAAGTACTGAACACAGATTTTTTCAAAAAAAAAAAAGGCACCAAAAAATTACCCTGCAGTATCATGTATGTGTGGGGACATGAAAATCACGAAAAAGTGGGGTTCACCAGGAATCATTGTACACATAGAGCTTAGCACGGAACCTAGGAATCCTGGAAGTGAACAAAAATGATATCAATAAAAATATTCCTGAAAAATTCACTCAGGAAAAAGAAATTTACAGAATTGCACAATATTTTGCTGTTTGTTTTGTAAAAATCCCAGGTTTTACAGAAATATGTCCTTTAACTGGTATTTTGATGCTTGCTTTGTGTGTGTTTTTTGCTGATGTACAGGTATTGGAATTTGCTTTTCTGCATGTCTGTTATGGGACTTCATTTACCAACAAGTACTATATTTTTGTTTTTTTTACCTATTACCATGTGTACCAATTGTACACTGATACCAGTAGATTTCTTTGCAGCTCTTAAGAATTTACTGTATGTATAGATATGTTGCTCCTTGAAAAACAACTAAAACAATTTTCAATAAATGCTTGATGAAATGTACTAAAATTCTTCTTTTCCAAAAAAATGTCTTGGTAATTAAAACTTCTATTTAAAAAAATTACCAGTAGTATAATTCCTGCTAATACTGTATTTCTTTATTGTTAGTAAGGATGTCACATAAAGGTAAGGAGATAATTTTGTTTTTTTCTGGTTATGAGGTGTGCATTTTTTCCTTAAATATTCCATGTCAAAATCTGGGTGTGTCCAATGCGTGGATGTGTCCAATGCATATAGTAAATAATGTAAGTGTTAGTAAAATAAAAATAAATGTTTAAAATGTTACAAATCCTCATTCGGCAAAACTGAGATTATTGTTAATAGAATAAAAATTGATAGAATTTCTAATAATAATTGGGCAGCCATTATTTTTTGCACTATTTTTTCCTCTTTTTTCCAAAATGCCAAAGGGGAAGAGACAGACTAAAATCTATGTTTAAAAAAAGGAAGAGAAAAAATATGGATCTGGGTTTGTTAAAAAACATTTTTCAATACTTGTTTTTCTTTCCTTTCTTTCTCAACCTTTTCTTTTTTGACGACTGATCAAAAAGTAATTGCAGCTTGAAATATATCCTAAAAAGACTTTGTTATATAGAATGAGTTGAAAGGTTTTATTAATGTTGTGGTGCTTTAATAAACATATTATCAGCAGCAGCACCAAGGGTATAAAAACAGACAAATTCTTAAGTAACTCCCTTTTCCTGTTTTACTCCTTTCAAATTGTGTGCCATCAACTTTTTACACCAAAGCAAAAAAAGGCAGTGGATGTTTCTCATAGAAATACATCTACACAGACAACTCACACTGAAATACATTAACAATTTTGGTTGTATATCCCATTTATTTCTAGAACTGTTAAATTTTTCTTTAGTTATTTTTGTTTAAATAAATATTATTTTGTATTGCAGATCAATCAATCTCAGTTATTTTGTACTATTTAACCATCATTATTTCATGTATTATTTTCTTGGAGGAACCATATTTTTTACACATAGAAGCAACCAATAAACTAAAATGCCTACATTGTTTCTTTTCTACATGTTTTGCGTTTTGAAAACATTGAAAGAATTTCTGCTTTTACTTTAAGAAATAAATAATTATTTGTTTTTTTTTACTGAAAACTAAAAACAACAACAACAATATTTATCCTTTTATTGTCAGAAAATTTCAGAATTTATCTCAGCAAAAACACTTTCATACCAGCACACACACACACACACACACACAGACATATATAGACATAGACATACATACACATATATATATATATATAAATACACATTCATATAAATACACATATATGTAAATATATGCATACAGTGCAATACCAGTACCTGCAGCTATATAAGATTAGGAATGATTTAGGAGTGATATTCAAAATGAATGTTGAATTTGCAACTAAGATTAGAGTATAAGGTGTTAGCTCAGCACTTGGTCACAAAGTCAAACCTCAATTACAAGATTTGATGAAACTAATCATCCAATTTATTTGGGAAGTAAATTAGAATTCTCCAGAAGTATTTTTAAGCAGAGAGATTAATAAATGATTCATCAGATTAAGTAATTTTGATGCTATTTATCAGAGTTATCACCCTTGGATCTTATTTGATAAATCATATCAAAAGTTTCAAGATAGTATTTGAGATCGTTTAAAAAAAAAAAAAATAATTTCCCCCCTAAGCAAGACAACAATACCACTAGGACACAGAGAATTACAGGGAGTGAAAGAAGAGAATGAGAAGACTTTAGTGAGGACAAATGAAGAAAAGATCAATAAAGGAACAAGGTTCAGGAAGGCAGAAGATGGCAATTCGCATTGTATTTAAACTTTTGAAGATTCTAGGTAACAGGAAAGCAAGAAATGATAATATAAACTATTAAAATAGAAATAGAACATCTAGCTAGTTCAACAGTAAAATGGTGAAACCTTGTCAATTTAGTAGTACACTTAAATTCCTGCAGTTGAGCTACTAAGAAGTACAGTTCATCAGAACAATTACTGTGAAAATATTTGTAGAAAGGAGAGAGGGAAGCCATGTGACATCAGTGGGAAAGTCACTGAAATAGAGATGCTAGGTCAGGATTGATTATATTGCAGACCCTTCTTTGAATTTTGTCAGAAATCTCAAGATATATCTCTGGGAGTACCAGACCAGATATGGCAGTAATATTCAATGCATGGACGAATGGTAGATTAATAAATGTACAAGAGGGATTCTGTTGAGAAGAATTGTTTGGCACAACACAGTGAACTGACTTTCCTAGTTATAGACCTTGCAACTGATTGAATATACTCACTCCACTTCATATCAATGGAAATATGTGAGCCCAAGAAGATGCAAGGAGCTGCTCTTCTAGAGATTAGCATCAGCGATGTAGATGGCAGGTAGACAAAGTTCTATATTGTGATTAAATGAAAGCAGTTTTGTTTTGAAGGCATAGAATTTAGAAGCCATTCCTTACCCCAGTTAACCATTGGTGAAAAGTCCTTTTTGAGAGCAGTTGCCAGTTTTACTTTGTTGGATCTGTTGAACTTATTACTACCAAGTTGGAAACTGATGACATTGGGAAAGTCACTAAAATCAGAAACAGCATAGGTTTGAAGATAGAGCCCTGAAGGACGCCCTGCTCATTTACGTTTTGTTGCAGTATATTCTGCTTGATTGATCTTTGAGTTTTTGCCCAACTGCAGTGTATTCTAAATCATCAAAAATCCATTCTTTGATCATCATTGAACTTAATTTTGCAGTTGTACCAAGAAGTCAGTTTTTTTATCATTAATCTTTCATTGGGATGGAATATTTTTAGATGCAAATGGGGGGGTGGGTCATGTTAATGGACTCTTGATGGTATTCACCTAGTTTTCAGAATGAAAGGTTGATTTTAATTTAAGTAGTCTTCTTTCAAATATATATTCATACTGATTTGCTTATATTTTCATTGAGACATTGATTGTAGAAAAAATGTTTAGAAATAGAAATGTTTAGTAAAATATTAAAAGTATTTTTACTAGTGCGAAAAACAGAACTTAAAACCATATTTAAAAGTTCATAGTTAAGTTCTGTCTGAATTTTTTGAATGAGGAGTTATTTGCATTATTTATATTCAGACTAATATCCTCATCTTTGTTGTTATTATTAGCAAAAATAACAAAAAATATGAGGACATTAGTCCAAATGCAAATAATTATATTATAATTCTGCTTGTTCTTCTGTTAGTAAGTTAGTTAGCACATATATTACACTCTGCCATTGCCCCAGATAAATAATGGACCATTCTTATTTGATTGCAAAGAGAGACAGAAAAAAGATATATCAGAGACACAGGGAAACTGAAAGTGGTAATAATGTTCTCATGTGTTTAATGTCTGATTCAGTGAAATGGAAAATCTTATCAATTTTGAATCTTTTCATTTGAAGCCTCTTCTTCCTTTAAATAACAACCTGGATTCATATTTCTGATTGCTATTGCAATATTTGGTTAAAGTTGTTAAGCTCAAATATTTAATGATGTAATCGAGGTGTTTTATAGTCATGAAATTTGCAAGGAGCTTATTCAAGCATAGACTTGAGGAGTAGGATTCATGAAAAATTCAAATAAGAAAACTGTGAATTTATTATGCATACTGCTAGTTGTTAATAAATTGAACATGAACTATTTTGTTTTGATTGCAAAGAAGGATGAAAGAAAAGTTATATCAGAAACAGTGTTTGGTAGAAAGAAAGATAGAAAGAAAGAAAGAAGGAAAGAAAGAAGGAAAGAAGGAAAGATAGAAAGAAAGAAGGAAAGATAGAAGGAAAGAAAGAAAGAAAGAAAAATAGGAAAGAAAGAATGATACAGGCAATAATTCTGTTATACATTTAATGTCTACTTTAGTGAAATGGAACATCTTGTGAATTTTGAAAACTGTTTGTACCCTCTTTCTTCTTGAAATAATGACCTGCATTCATACTTATGATTTAACAAAGTGATGGAGAAATTTCCACACATATTTTATAGTTGTTCAACTTGCAAGGAGCTTATTCAGTTGTTAAATTGAGAAATGATTCACCAGAAAATTGAAACAGGAAAATATAAATGTTCATGGCTAATGCTATTGTAAATAATCATATTTAAATGGTTTGGAATTATTTAAGAGACATAAAATATTTGATGGCAGAAACTCTACCACCGCACTTTAATATTACAGCATTATAAAGTTAAGCTTGGTACAAGTACTGGTAGTTTATGATATGTGGAAGGAAACTGAACATGGAATAGGCTGGGCTAGGGGTAGTTTCAGCCAACACTCAAATTGCTACAGAACTAAAACATTAACCTAATAACTTGTCATGTTTTTCAATAACCTCATCAGATTGAGACTTTCATATAGATGGCATGGATGGCACCAAATCCATTCAGAAATCTGTAAATTATCATCTGAACTTTCTCAGATTAATGGTTAAGAATGGTTTTCAATGGATGAAACCTGTAGGTTTCAATGAAGACCATTCTTCTTTGAATCTTGTGGACTGGCACTACAAAATCAGAAACAAAGAACTGGATCAAATAACAAAAAGTCAGATCACTTGAGGAATTTCAACAACAACTAAAATGGAAAGCATATGTAACTTGAAGAGAAAATAATAACATACTTTAAGCAAAACGTTAGGAAGGAAAGTTCTCATCACTACTGGAAAGAGCAATAACAGCTACTGGACTTGAAAAAAACAATTTCTTGAAAAATTGTTTTAAGAGAAAGATTTTATAAATTTCAACCAAAGGTAGCACTTACTACTTGGTTAATGAATGGCAAATTTTTCTTTATGAGGAAACAGCTACTATTACTATTACTAACACTATTGTACTAAAGAATACCTCAACTTCATGTAGAAGGCTGCGGGGATATTTTTTAGTCCCTTTTAGGTGAAATAATGTGAAGAATGCAAATACAGTAAATGCTATCAAGTCATGTATTGCAGATTCAAAAATTGTATTCTTTTAGATGAAGAACTGTCAACCTTTGTGAATTGATGATAGAAAAACTGAAAATTTTGTAAGATTTGCAAAGAACGACATATATTTTAAAAAAGATTATACAAAACCAGTGCCATATGTGTATGTTGATATTCTCATTAAATTTGCTACAATTCTCCTCCTCTTTAATGCCATTAAAATCCCCCTGAAATATAGGGCCACAACCTCACAAGACTAGGGGCACAGCCTCACCACACTAAGTGATGCTGCTGTAGCAAAGAGATTTTTACCAGGTGGAATTGCCAGCTCCAAGTCCAACTGGTCTTGAATTCAAAATTGTTGTTCTTCTAGACTAGTTGTCAAATGTGGCTAGAGAGCCTTGTCTTATATGCTATTTAACCCATAACTGGGGGGAAAGAGATGGATAACTTTATCAAGGGTATTTCTGAAAAAGGGAATGTAATAAAGTTGGCTAGAATTTGAACTCATCGCGCATTGGTTTTTTTTTTTTCTGACAATAACTACTAAGCTACACAATCTTTGACAAATAAAAACTGGTGAGGGGGGAATAATAAACAAACAAATCATGAGGAGACATTTAAAAGTGAATATTCTCAAATGGTGCTGGAAAATAAATTTCAAAATACTCTTTTAATTCAAATTCCTTTTTTTGCATAGAAAAAATGAGGATGATCCTGGAACATTGTGGAATTTGTAGGTTTTAACCTCTTCTGTCTTAGTGGCTTTATTACCTTGCTTGGAATGAAATGATTAAAAAATAGTTTACACTTGAAAAAAATGTATGCAAAAGCTGTAAACATGTTAAGAATTTTTTGGTAAAGTGGTAAAACTATGAAAAGTTTTCACGTGCAAAAGTTAAAAGTTATTTGTGCCTTGATCTTTTTAGACAGAATATGTATATTCAAAGTGTATATGAAGTTCATCATCATCATAAGTATTATCATCATCCGTTCCATGACTGGTGTGGTCGAAGGTGGGTTGCTGTGTAGCTGAGAACCTGACCAGCGCCCTGTACATGTCTTGGTAGGTATTCATTGATATGTGTCTTGGGAGATCTGACAGAGCTGATTTCTCCAGGTCAGACCACACCATGGTCATTGATATGTAGTCATTGATTCTATTGAGGAAAAGTTTCTAGCCTGGTTGTTCAGTGTAGGAAGCCCTCCTCCCAGCAATGCCGTGTTGTAACCTGCACTGGCTGCATTTATATCTAGTTAGCCCAGTTTATCCCATTTTGCTAGAGAGTGATGTTAATCCCACAAAAGGATTCATCAACCCTTTTGACAGGTCTTGTTTTTAATACTGCTGGGTATCTAGCCACCCACCTTGACAGAAAAGCTATGTGCATTTTTAGCCTGCAGGTGGAAGATAGATAGATAAAGAGATGATGTACAGACTGAGATAGATAGATAGATAGATAGATAGATAATGAACAAACTGAGATAGATAGATAGATAGATAGATAGATAGATAGATAGATAATTAACGGACTGAGATAGAAAGATAGATAGATAATGAATGGACTGAGATAGATAGATAGATAGATAGATAGATAGATAGATAGATAGATAATTAACGGACTGAGATAGATAGATAGATAGATAATTAACGGACTGAGATAGATAGATAGATAGATAGATAATTAACGGACTGAGATAGATAGATAGATAGATAATGAATGGACTGAGATAGATAGATAGATAGATAGATAGATAGATAGATAATTAACGGACTGAGATAGATAGATAGATAGATAGATAATGAATGGACTGAGATAGATAGATAGATAGATAGATAGATAGATAGATAATGAATGGACTGAGATAGATAGATAGATAGATAGATAGATAGATAGATAATGAATGGACTGAGATAGATAGATAGATAGATAGATAGATAGATAATTAACGGACTGAGATAGATAGATAGATAGATAGATAGATAGATAGATAGATAATTAACGGACTGAGATAGATAGATAGATAGATAGATAGATAGATAGATATTAACAGAATCTGAAAATTATTAATTTAGAGAATCTACTATTTATAAGAATTTGCATTTGAAAAAATGGGTTTGACCACTGTTTGAATTCTATCCATTATTTCTGGTAACAAATATGCAAAGATCTTAGCCATTTCCCCCCACCGCCACACAATTTCTTATAACTGGAAGTCTTTTCAATAATGGTAAAATACTTTTATGGTATCCTTCAGATATTGACCTAAGCTGATAAATCTATGCATACACATATATACATATATGTAAGTATTTATATATGTGTTATGCATATGCACACATATATAAGTATTTCATTTCTATGGAAATTGATAAGCTGATGAAACACACACATACACAGATATACGCACAATGTTGTCTTGTCTCAGAGTTCCATTCTTTTGTGGTGTTGAATGTTGAAAGCTTTGGCCATTGATTCCAATTGCTTTTCTGTCAGTTTTTCAATGTCCTTTCGGCTAATAAAATCCTGGCTTTTAGGTGCCATCTGGTGAAAGACCTCCAAACTTGGTAGCCTGTCATCATTCTAGAAAAAACAAAAAACAATAATATGCAAATATTGATAGTTTTCATTTAAAAAAATAAGAAAATAAGTTTTTATCATCTTACTTGCAGTCTGAAGAGGTAATGTTGAAGACCGTTGATTCTTTGACAGAGATTAAATAGTGGAATGTAGAATATATTAAAAATAATATAATTTAAAAAAGTTGTTGAAATGTTCTTGGCCTAATGAACTAATGAACTGCCACTAAATTTCTGATTGTTGATCATTTGGTCACCTTATATATATATATATATATATACTCACAAGTCATTGTGACCAAGGGTTTGAGCGTGCTGGCCTTGTTCAGATTGTTGAACATGTTAGATAACACACTCTCTCCCAGAAACTGTAACTAAGGTCCGACCAGCATAGTTGCTGTAAAAACCACAGGTAGGTTCTGTGGGTGTTAAACAAACACAAATGTGCTTGAGCTAGCATCTGCAATAGGGATTGGATAGCCCTAGTAGGTGGGTATTCTCAAATATGAGTGGCCAGCTATATATATATATATATATATATATATATAATATCACTTGATGATTAGTAGGGATAATTCCAAGGAGGATATGAATCCACAGAGAGCTCAATGTAAGTAACAGAACAACATAATATTGAATTAAGAATCCTTAAAAATCCATTTGGTCAGGTGATAATTCATTTTGTGAACTCAGACGTCCATCTCTTCAGACCAAATTTTACAAAAATAAATTTATTCAGACACAAGAAAAAGAAAACAGAAAAAAGGGAGAGAGAAAAGAGAAATTTTTTTAATATTAAATTTAATTTAATATATATAGATATATATTTTCATTTTTGTGTTTGATTTTCATTGGTTAAGCTGGATACACATGCATTTGACTTGTTAAGCAGCATTAGTATAATTTATGGTGTTCTGCTTATGCGTTTTGTACTAATGCTACTTAAGAGCTTAAATGCATGTAAAGCCTGCTTAACCCCAAATAAACAAAAGAAAAGGAGAAATGTTTTTTTTCTAGTTTTTTGTTTTAGATTATCTATAGTTTTAACATTGAGTTTCTTTTCTTGTGGCTTTCTTTCATTGTCAATTTTGGTATTTGAAATAAAGTTTATAGATGGTCAGAACGGATAATATTGCAGCTTCTGCTTTGTATTTTATCAAGAATCTTTAAATACATAGCAGAAGCACCAGACCAGATGTTTTTTGCTAAATATATTCCTGAAGATTGAGTCAGGTAAAATGTTGTGTATATAAAAAGGGGTTTATAATTTAACCTAATAACATTTGGAATATAAACTTTAATGTTTTTAAATGTCTCTTTCTTACGTAAACCAACATTAGAATTAAATTACTCAAAACCTGTTGAAATTTTCAAGATTAGGAATTATCCTGTTTATAAAGATTCACAGTTAGACTACCATGATTAAAACAATAAACACAAAGCTACTTGTCTGATTGGAAAGGGTTATAATAACATTAATATTTATTTTTTTATTTTTTTGTCTCTCCTTCTTTTCACCCTCTGTTAATGCTTGTGTTTGACATAAGCATAGACTTTCAATTGTAGTTTATATTTGTAAATTTTTTTGATGTTTTGAATTTTTTTTAATCAAACAAAGCAACAAAGGCAACAATGGGATTAATGAATGTGAAAGTTTAGTAACCCTCATTTCAATTTTCAAACATTTTCTTGAATTTCATTGGTTGTTAAATAAAAATAAGCTTTGAGAAATTTCCATAACAAAACAGTGAAAAATTTGTGCAAAAATAGGCTCAACTGACGTAGAAACAGCAAATGAATTTTTGTTGCATTTTGAGACTTACATACGCAAAGATACACACGGGAATTATGTGTCAAAATTGCCACCAAAGAAACAAACTTTCTTTATAAGAGATTAGAAAAATCCATACAACAAACTTTTTCACTTAATATCTTTCATAGAAAAATCTTTTGTCTAAGTTAAATTCAACCTTTCAATCAAAGGCAGACAACTTTTTAGACATTGAACATTTACAAAATAGCAAAAAACTTTTTCTCTTAAATATACTTTTGCACACATCATTACAAACAAAGAAATTGTAAATTGTGTATATAAAATTTAATTTGTTGTTTCAAACATGTATTTTTTGTCGTGATTGAATATCGTTACCATTTGGCTATTTCTTATAATTTATGTTTGTGGATATTGCATATTTTATTTGCAGCACAATCTTAAATATTCACGCATCCTTCTTAGTTCCACTACAAAAGAATATAAGAAACAGTGAATCAATTTTTCTAGCAGCTGGCCTAGCAATTTTACAAGGATCCAACCGGCTGTACAGTAGTCAGACGAGTGTAATGGAAAAAAAAATCCTCATCACTCAATTATCCTCTCATTTGGCCACTCTTGTTAATATAAATAATTCCAGAACATTAAAACCTCAATTTAAGTTACATATCAAGGGTATTGCTGGTAATATATACATATAGATTCAATATAATTTTTCCACTTCATGTTAAACTGAGAAGACGCAATTAGTCAGTGTCTTGGAGGTTAGCATCAGTCATACTGACAGAAGGTGGAAAGGGTTCTCTAAAAGAGGGCAGTTTCATGAAAATAGCGTTTCTGTAATCTGGTGCCTCTAGAAAGCTAAAACGACTTACCAGTTTTAAGCATTGTTCATAAAAATGGTCAAATTTGTGGTAGTTAAGTATATTCTTGTTTCCAAGCAATTGAAGAAGAATCTTATGCAGACTTTCTGTACTGAATCGAGTATTGACAAGTTGCTGAAAATAAATTTAGAAGGAATTAAAAAAAGAATTCTTAAAGAATGTCCTTCAAATAAAAAAAGAGGAAATATATAATACATAAATTATCTCTCTCTCTCCCTCCATATATATATATATATATATATATATATATAAAAATTAAGATATAAAGACAAAGGGAAAACTATTTTTTACCATTGTGTTTCGTACTGATGGACATTATCAAAGCATATAATTTGCCTTGATAAAGTCCATGAGAGGACAAAACATGGTAAAGAATAGTTTTGCTTTTGTCTTTATTCATATACATATATCCAAATGAGAGAAAGAACAAATAGAGTAAAAATCCAGTTTGTAGCATTTACTTTTAAAAAAATGCTCAATACAAAGTAGAGCAAAATAATAAAATTCATATATATAAGTACACAGGTATGCAGAAAATAGAAAAGAACACGTTGAGTTCCTTAGTATTTTTGTTTTTATTTTTAAGAAGACAGTGCTCCATACATAAGTAGAGCTTTATTATAATAATAATATTTTTTTGTTTAAAAATATGATTCCTTCGCTACATAAGAGTTCTCATGTTTCAAAAACGAGAGCCAAAATCATCCAAATAATTATCAAAATTAAGTTTAATTTAGGTGTTTAGTCTCGTTTCATTTTTAAGCGAATTTTAGGAATAAGCTATCTTTTGGTTTACGTGTGTTTTTAGGTATTGTCCGTCAAAACATTTGTTTTTGTGGGGGTGGCTATGCTAGTTTTCTTCGTTAAGTGGTCAGATAGTCAATTCTTATCTATAGATTCATCATCTTCTGAGAGGTTTTGCTAAGGTTGGGTAGGGTATCTATTTCAAGGCTAATGTTGGCGGTCATTCTTTAGTTGGTTCCCAGTGCGGGATATTTTTATGGCGCGCCTACAATTTGTTATGTGTCGGGAGGATTGTGTTTTATTATTGTCCATCTGATTATCTATTTATTTATTTATTTGTTTATTCAAGTGGGTGTTTTATATACAAACCGTATTGCACTGAATTTCAATTTGTTTTTTTTGTTTTTTGTTTTTTGAAGACTACAGAAAGGGTTTTTCCTATTTAATGATTTGGCTAAGCTTTTAAGACTTTTATTAAGCTATGGGAATTTTTTTTTTGTGCTAATTATTTAATGCGAAAGTTTGTTGATGTCGGCAAAAAACCATTAACTCCTGCCTATGGTTTAATAAATTTTCATTATTTAGAAATTTAATGATGTGTAGTTTTTCCTGTAGGCATAAAGGGCATGGGTCATCCCAGGTTTTACAAGTTCTTGTTTTATTTACTATTTTCCATTTTACTTTTGGTGTTTTATTTGTTTCTTTTAGATGCCAGAAATATTGGGATAGAGATGTCTGATTTTTATTTTGAATATTGTTGAAGGAGCTCTTGTGTTGCCTCCATCTAATTTTAAAATTATTCTTCATTGAGCCTATGTATATCCTATCAGTGTTAGGACTCTCCATGGATGAGATAGTGCATTGGTATACCACGGATTTTGTGAGGCATTTATTTTCCAACGGGCAGTTTTTATGGTTTCTACAATCACATAATTTTTTGTTATTTTTATCTAATTTTAGTTTATGAGTTTTATTACTGTTTTGGCAGGCGTGTTTTTCTAGGATTTTCTTATTATGTCTTTTTATGATTCTTTCTAGATTTTCAGTGCAGTCATGTAAGGGATAATGGCTTGGAACTCAAAATCACTGAGCTGAGTTCCAATTCCAGTCAGGTTTGTTATATTCACTTATATGCAAATAACCTTGCTATGTGCAAATACCCTTCTCCCCCGAGCTATGGGTTAATTAGTAATACTTTTTTCCCTCAACTATTATTATCTCAAAAAAAATTTTTACAATCTAAAAGTATTTTCTGGCTTTAAATAACCTTAAGGTTGATAAGCCATAAAAAAATGAATCAATCAATGCACATATCTTACATACTCATTGAAGCCAGAGTTTGTGTCCATACTGCACATACATTACATAGTGAATGAAGTGAGAGTGTATATCCACACATGCATTACATGTTTGACATATTCAATGTGAGTGTCAGCAAATGCCTGATGTACACAAAGTAGTATAGTAGAAATCCATTACTAAATTTTCAAACATAGCATCAAAATTTTGCTTCACTTTCTTTTTGTTTTATGAGCTTATTATAAAACCTATTTATGAGGAGGTGCCAAGAATTTGTCAGCACCCCTTCATATCTATAACCTGATAAAGAAACATTTCTGCATTTGATCAGTTAAGTCTGTCAAAAAAGAAGTGAAAATTGTGTAAGAGTTATTTGTTTGTTACATATGCTTGAAAATTCCAAATTTTTTTTCAAGCAATAAACACATCTTTTTGTATTAGGGTTGTTAACAGTTGGGCTGAATTGTTCTTCAGTCTTCATCACATGTATAATTTGTAAGAAAAGTGAAAAAAATACTCTTTCTGAGGAGGTGTTGAAAGTTCTCAGCCTAACCAACTTCTCCAAATCTGCCCAAATGACCAAACATCTGAATAATTTTGGAATTCGTTCAGGCTGTGAACTTTTCAGTCTCTCCCTTGTGTTTTTTCAGAGTATATTTCTTGTATATCTAGAATTGCTGAAATAGATCAATGAATTGATTTGGCACATTAGCGACCATTTTTCTGCAAATATTTTCTGGAAAATTAATTTAAAAATTTTTTCTTTTGCATTATACACTTGATGAAAGAATCAGCTAAAATATTAGGGTGGCAATATCAAGAACACAAAGATAGCTGTAAGTTTTCTAAAAATAATTTGGAATTAATGATTCTTCCTACAGTTATAGACAAGTAAAAAAAATGTTTTACTTACTTGATGACCATCAACGTAAGTCCACACAAAATTGGCATCCCTAAGTCTAAATGTTTTTTTGATTTCATCTCCATGGCAACCTTTCAGATCAAAATGGATTGCAGGAGCAAATGTTATGGTGTAGGAAATTGCACGACCATAAGAACGAACTTGGTGAAGATATTCTGCCAAAAGAAATGAAGCAAAGAAAAGTAAAGAGTGGAAGTCTTTAAAGAGTCATTATTCCATATATATTTTTTACTTTTTTAATCTAGACTGGAAGAATGGTTCTCAGAATTGCAGGTCCTATTCATCCCCTTACAATTCCAGGTTTTAATTCCATCTCCATTTTGAACAATCATCAAATTGTTATTTTATTACTTATACATACGTTTGAAATTTCCTGCCAGTTCCTTCAGTAGCTAAAATTCCTTCAATTTGAAATTCATTTTCTGGAAACCCACTGCTTGAGTGACCACTGATTTAGAATTATAATAATTGTTTAATCCTGGCTATGATGATAAATTACATCTGGCATAAAGGTCTCTGATTTGAAGATTAGAAGTTTTGAGGAGCGTCAAACCACTTCTTAATTGCTGTTGTTCCTAGGTCCATCCTGTCCTGGGTGGTAGCCCCTGTTAGGATCCAAGCTATGGGCAAATAGTGAAATCCCGAAGCAAAAACCAAAACACTAGGAAAGTATAAAGATATATTTTTATAATAAAAATACCAACAATACATTTTTATTAAAAAATTATCAATGACCTTTTTTGTCATTAAATTACCATTTTTATAAAAGACAAAAATTACCAGAAATCCATTTTTATGGTAAAATGACCAACAATACATTTAATAGTCAGAATTTTCTATGATTAATCTCAATTTTTGTAAGGAGAAATAAGTTTTCACTCTTTGTTTGATTTTGCTAAGTAATTATAATTTAACCATGAAATAATGTCATTCTCTTGAATTAATTATGAATTTTAACTTTTTGTATTTAAATTTTGGCAGTAAATATCAAATAGTTGATATGCTGCTAAACAAAAACAACTAACCATTTCTTTTTTAGGTAGTTATTTATATATATCTCTTCATACTTATCATTCCCAGGTTTGCTAAGAAACAGATGTTCTGATGTTATTTGATTCTGCATTTGGCAGCCTGGAGCAAAATCACGTTTTATCTACACCTGTCTTCTATTGATCTGGTATGAAATTTTGTGTAAATACCATTCTGGCATAATACTAGACAATGACCACAGTGAGAATACAGCTTTTGATAGTTACATTGCTTGGTGTTGCATAAAATTCAATTGAAAAATGAATTATAAAGATTCATTCAGATGACTCACTGGTGTGCTGTAGTTTTTTGTCAGATTTTTGGCTTTTTTCACATCAAACTTGCTTCACCTCTATTTATTTATACTAATCTGTTTGACTAATTTCTTTTAGTAACTAATCAACTAATTGAAAATTCCAAGATACATTTTATAGTAGAATTACCAACAATGTTTATGATAAAATGACCAACAATACATTTTATAGCAAAAAAGAAAAATATCCAAAAAAACAAAGACAAAATTATTTGCTATGATTAATCTCATTTCTTGTATGAAACAAGTTTCAATCTTGAATTTAATTTTGAGAGGTTATTTGGTAAAAAAAATATAGCTAAGTAATTATAATTTAATCATGAAAGAATGTCATTCTCTTGAATTAATTATAAAGTCTGAATTTTCGTAGTTAGATTTTGACATTAAAAAGCCTTTATCAGTTGATATGCTGCTAAACAAAACAACCAAACCAAGCAATAATTGTTATAAAAATTAGTGAAAGAATGAGAGAAATTTGTATCTTCATTTATAGATTTGTCTTTTATAATTTGAGCCTCAGGTCAAGAATTGCAGAAAATCACAAAATCACTTGAAAGAACTTCATATAAGACAAAACATCTTTTCAAAGATTTCTTCAAACATTTGTACAGGTGGCATGGCAATCTGCAATATAAAAGGAAAGAACTCAAACACTCTTTTTTGATTTTTGCCCTCTCAACCATAGAATGCAATAGAAGATGTTGTCCAATCTCCTCTTTTGGGGAGACAGCAGATGGGCAAGCCAACTATCTAATTTCACCAAACTATGTGGTGAAATAACACAAACATTCATCTAATACTACTGTTGATATCATAAAGGTTTTTTTCTTTTTCTGAACACTCATATTTTTTTATGCACACTCATATTCTTTTGTGTTTTTGAATTAATGTTGTTCTTTATATAGATAAGTAATCATCCCTGTATTGAATTCATTTATTTTGAAAGTTCTCACTTGTAACAAGTCGTAACTCCTCCACTATAAATGCAATTATAATGTAAGTCAAAAAAGTCCTTGCCATTTTTATATTGTGTGGGAAGAAGTCATCACTGATATATAAATGAGTGTATCACATTCCTAGTAAAGTGTTGGGAGTGAGGGCATTGCAGGTGCATTGTGCACACACATGAGTCATAGCTCAAGAAGTGGTGAAGAAACATGGCGGTTTCAAAGCAGCACGTTTGGGGTTGTTTGCTTTAAGACTTTAAGGTGAGCTTGTCTGCAGCTGCATCAAGTTAGCAAATACATCAAGTGTTTGGGGATAATATTATGAGTGAATGCACCATCAGGCATTGATTCCAGAAGTTCAGGTTGGGGGATCTGTTCCTTTTTGATAAACCCCACAGTGACTTGATTCCAGGTCCTGGCTGATGAGGCCCTGAAGGTGATCATAGATGAGGACAACAGCCAAATCTGTAGTGAGCTTACTGAACAATTCTAAGTTTCTGATGAAATAGACTTCACCTGAATTGCATAGGGAAGGGGCATACAAGTTGAGCAAGTGGGTACCCTACACACTGTCAGAAGCCAACAAACAGCAATGAGTAACATTCTGTTTCTTATTGTTTTCACAGTACCACAAAATACCCATTAATCAAGTACTCACCAGTGAAAATTAAGTCCAGGACACTGTGTCTCACACCACAAGACCACCCTATACCCATGCAAATCATGCTCTGTAGCTTGTGGACTAGTCAACAAGTTGTACACTGTAAGCTGCTACAAACAGACCAAACTTTCATGAGAGAAATGTACTCGCAACAGTTGGAATCTGTGCAACAGGCACTGAAGCGGAAGGAGACAGCATTTGTTAATTGCAAAGGTGTACTGTTCCTTTATGACAATGTCAGAGCCTCATATTGTGCAGGTGGCCTGGGATACTATATAGCAACTTGGCTGGGAGACACCGTGCCATCCACCTTACGCCAACAGATTACGATCTTTTTAATTCCTTGGACAACCATTTTCACTGATTTCTTTTTACCCAAGACACATTATTTTTTCTGCTAGGGCATTGCGCAGGTGGAAGCACATTGGCAGAAGGTTCTGGATGCCCATGGTGATTACTTTGAGGATTAATGGTATGTCAAATTGAACTGATTTATTTTCTCAATTATTTAAATGTTTGCTAATTGCCTGAACGAAGTAATAAGTTTATACAGTAAAAACTACATTCGGATAAGGAAAAAATATGTCCAGTTTGGAAAAGCAACATTTCTTAACTGTCTCTTGCAAAGATAAATTGTCTACCATTCACCACATTGGAGTAGGTGTCATCATTATTTTCCAAGAAATTTCATTTTTAAATTCGAAAACTTTATAAAACATTGCTAAATTAATAGAATAATAAAAAAAATTACCAATCTTTAACCACAATAAAATAAATGTCAAAAGGACGTTTTTTCCCTTGATACTGCTATTATTTTAACTATCTTCACTCCCATGGTAATGTTTGTTGTTTTAAAAAACGAATATTAAAATAATTAATTTGGATTAGTTTAACCTGACACTAACAAACTGAATTCTAATTTTCCAAACTGTCAAATATTGTAGAAAAACTTTGTATTTGGAAGAGAGAGAGAGAGAGAGAGAGAGAGAGAGAGAGAGAGAGAGAGAGAGAGAGAGAGAGAGTATGTATGCGTGTGTGTGAGAGTGAGTGTGTGAGTAAATCTTGTTAATCTAAGGGAAATAACTTCTGAGCATCCCAAGCAAGGGAAGTAACTCCAAAACCTAAAATTTGTTAACTACTTGACTGGCAATTATTTTTCATTTGATTATCCAAGGTATAAATTGATACAATGACTGACCCAGCTACAACACCGGTGCCTCTGACAAACTCCTCGTCAGATGATGACTATGTTTGAAACCCACAGCGTCATTACCACTAATAAAACGCTCCAGCATTATTTTAATGTAATGTTTACTGTCGTCATGCTTTGTGTTTTTTATTCGCGTTGTGAGATAACCAGCCTCAAATTTTGAAATCTGTCTCCTTAGATATTAACTGGAGATGAGTCATAAAGGCTGAAGTGTAAATGGCACTTCGGTACTTGACTACAATAGGATTAGAGACCATGTGTCGTAAAGCCAATATTTCTAGTTTACCTACACCGATCCGACATAATTTTGATATGAATCTTTATTTCTTTCATCTTAATTTGTCTTTCATCCTAACTCTACCGCATATCGGAATTTAAGGGTTTGATTATCATAGCCATAGAATCATGCTTCACTCCCCCCCACCTTAACCATTATGGAGTGGAAGGGAGTGTCAGATATTTTAGCGTATTTCTCCTAGTGTTTAATGTTCCGTGTACTTTCGATGGTCGTTGGTCATTTTGAAGTTTCTTTCTATGATAATCTAGGAAATATATTAACAGAAATGGTGCAGACATAGGATCTCCTCTAGGATCTTCCTTCTCTAATTATTATACATCGAAATTAAAATTTCTAACACAACTGACAAACCTCTAGTACATCGACAGCACATTCCTTCTCACTTTGACTATATAAAAAATAAAGCAAACCTTTAAAAACTATTCCATACTTAGTTTTACATAGGAACTCAGCATTTATAACAAGAACTCTTTGTCATCGATCGTAATTATCAAACTTCACCCTTTCAACATACAATAAATAAATATACACCAATATTAACTCCTGTCTCCTCAATTATCAAAGTGAATGCTCTTACCAATAAAAGATATCAATTATAAAAAAACATTATCAACTATACTGAATTAATCTTTTTCTCTCCAATAATATTCTATAAAAGAATTATCATATATTAAAGTTTAAACAAACTCTTAGCAATAATCTATTTCCTACTGATATTGGCAAAAAAAATAAATAAATAAAAAAATAAAAATATTGACAACTCAGCGATATACAAAATAAATCTAATTTATGCCGTAACAAAAATACAATTCATTTATTTTACTGAAAGCAGATGGACTACAATTCGATAAAAAACGAAAAAGCAATAAAAAAAATGGAATTCGTAGATATAGAACTTTTTAGCATCCCGCTACCACCTTTTTTATCAACATCAAATTTTGTACAAAAAGTGGATCACAGATCTTATTCAGCTTAGTAAATATTTTCAGAAAACCTCAACTTCTGATTGGTCATTTAATATTTAAATCATGCCCGAATATCAATATCAATTTTCGTACAAAAAGTGAATCACAGAGCTTATTCAGCTTAATGTATATTTTTAGAAAATCTCAACTTCTAATTGGTCACATAATATTTAATAACATCGACCTAGAAAAATAATTCTGCCAAAATCTATCAAGCTTCTGTGAGCCTATCACGTAACCAAAGTTAGCAATAAAATATGAAACGTCTTTCATCTTCCACAGTGCGCCGATCGGAATCCTTTGAACTCGTCACACAGTTCCAGGATTTACGTTAAAACTCCTTAACATGATTCCAGCCTGAGAGAACACTCATTCACAGAGCACTATTTTATGACGAACAATTAAATTAAAAAGACTCGAATTTACAAACTTTGCTTAAGACACACGCAAAAGCGAGTCCAAAACAAAACTCGTGAATGTTAAGCAAAGTTTGTAAATTCGAGTCTTTTTAATTTCTAACAAAATCAATGAGTCAGTGCTTAGCATTTGCATTTTTAAATCTAGATCTTGTTTTGTTCACTACAATGTTATATACCAATTTTCTTGTTCTCTAGGAGACTGTGTGTCTGTCAATCATAAAACTCAACATATATTAGTCATACTAGAATATTTATCTCAAGACGTTTAACCTCTTAGTAAATATGAACATTTAACACAAATCCACATTTCTAATTACGGTTACATTATGGTTGAAATAAGAAACAGTACTCTGCCAATCCAAATGCAAAAAAAAAAAAACGTTGAAAAATTTTGGAGGTTCTTCACATCAAAAGACAGCAATCCACCCACAATAAAATTTGCTTCAATCTCTGTGCGCACGTGTTAAAATGCCTTGTCATGTGACTCTAAAATCTATCCCATCGACATAGCTTACGAATCGATGTTCAAGTCAAACCTTGGATTGTTAACAATATGCTCTCTTTTGACTTTTAACTCCTTTCCATGAACATCAACGATGGTCGAAAGGACTGGAACCATCGCACACATTTTCAGCAAGTTCTTTTACAAGTTTCCACCCGATATCAAACGACTTATTTAACACACCCAAACGCTTAACAGACGTCCTTTATCCATTCTCTCTCTCTCTCTCTCTCTCTCTCTCTATATATATATATATATATATATATATATATATATATATATATATATATATTATCATTTATAATGCAGGGACACATTTTAAATTCAAATATGTTGGATTATAAAAATGACATAGGGTACTAAATATATATATGTGCATAACTGATATACAAGAGTTCAACATATTAGGTAAAATTTGAATATTACATCCCTGAGATTGGTCCCAACCACGAAGTGAAACATGCACGAACTCGCTCTCATTTCAAATACAGTGCGGCTTAGCATATCAAAGTACAATGGCTGTGATCTCTCTACGGATGCTTCCAATGATTTGCTCAGACTAGTATCCTCATCTTAGTTTTTATATTCGCGTTGCTTCAGGCGTTATATTCCTCGGATTTCTTCAGTAGTAGAGACAACATCACAATTATGGATTAACTAGATTTAATTAATACGAGTTTATCTCCCTTAAGCATGGGCAGTAGAAGGAGAAATATCAGTGGATTCAATAATAAAAAAGGATTTATTTCGAAATTCCCGGTTAGTTACCAACTATAATCGACACTTGAAGACCGCCGGGGGTTACAAGGACAGAAATAACAACAATGATGAGGATACTAGTCTGAACAATTCAGTCGATAATAATGTACATAAGATGATTAATTTTATTAAAAAATGACGTTAAACTGTGGACTTCCTGCTAAGAGACTGTCAGGAGGATTTAGAAAAAAAATAGTTAAATAAAGTGCGCATTATACAACGGGGAATCTGTTCATTAAATTTCGGGTAGGTGAGCTTCGTTACTCGCTACAAAAGAAATGAGGATTGTTTTATCCTGAAATGTTGGTTTCAAGTTAATTCTCTGGGTTCAATAAAAATTCATTTAACAACAATAACAACAGGTCTTGTGTAAAAACTTTGTTCCAACTCTGATAATATTTAAACAAATGTCGTGTCACAGTAAGCAATGCTCTGTTTTCTCCATTTAAGGAAGACACATGTTCTTCACTCAAATTATCAAACGCTACAAAGAATGGCACGGGTTCGATTCCTGTCGATCCTTTTTTTTTTACTAAGATTTCTCGAATATGCAAGCTGATGAACGTAATTATTATTATTATTATTATTATTATTATTATAATTATTATTATTCCTCTTGATTCCTTGGGGAACGTAGGGCGTCAACAACACCTCTCTCCAACGGATGCGGTTCTAGGCGATCCTCTTCAGTTCGGCCCATGTCGTGCTGGCTGCCGTCTCCTCTTCATCATCAGTTCTGCGCCAAGTCCATTTTGGTTGACCCACTTTTCGCTTCCCTTTGTGGATTCCAGTCAAGGGCCTGGCTGGTGACATTAGAAGAAGGCTTGTGGAGTGTGTGGCCGATCCATCCCCATTTCCGTTTCTTGATGTCAATCTCAATTGGGGCTTGTCTGGTCCTGTCCCAGTTGGTCGTTGGAGACGACTTCCGTCCACCTGATATTGAGGATGTTCTTGAGATATCGGTTGGTAAATGTTTGAAGTTTGTGGCTTTTTGGTCTTATGGTTACCCACCAGGTTTCTGAGCCCGTAAAGTAGGACCGATTTGACGTTGGTGTTTAAGATCCAGATCTTGTTGTAAAATGAGAGTGCTGTTGATCTCCAGATTGACCGCAGAGTCTTGAAAGCGTATCGGGCTTTGCTGATTCGGCACTTGATGTCTTCATCTGTCCCCGCCACCCCAATCTTCACTGACGACGCTTCCCAGGTAGACAAACTTATCAACTTCCTTGATGTTTTCTTGGTGTAGTCGCATTGGGTCTTATTATTAGTTGTTTACTCTCATGACTTCCGTCTTCCCGATGTTGATTTGGAGGCCAGTCTTCTACGCTTCTTCTGCAACACGACTCAGTTCTTCTGCGCATCTTGTTGTTTGTAGGAGAGAAGGCTGATGTCATCTGCGAAGTCCAGATCTTCCAGTTGCTTCATGAAGGTTCACTCTAAACAAGTTCTGCCGTGGCTTGCTGCATGATGAATATAATACACACTGTTTAATAAGTAAGAGTGGGTCGTCTATTTCAAATACGAGTATCCACGCTTGAAGTAATAAAAATATCGGATTAAAAATAAATCCATTAATTCTTTAGAAACTGCTTTGTTTACGTTTCGGATACGAAACTTAGTGAAAAAAATAACCTGAGTGAAGAGGATGTGTTTACCTTAAAAAGTGAAAATAGAGTCTGGCTTAACTATATGGTTATTCGCGGCTGAACGGTAAAGCACATCGGATGAAATGGTGATTTCCCCAACAGAAGTCATAAAGAAGAAAAGGGGCATAACTCTGTCTCAGAAAGTATTTAATCATGTCAGTTACTTTTAACCGTTAGCCCTTTGAATTATTAATATTACTTCCCTTTTAGCTGCCTGTTTTTTTTCAAGGCTTCTCAATTGCAGTAACCTTATTGTTAATTCCACTCAAAGGTGTTTTCTGTTGCCATAGTAGGATATGACAGCACAACTATGAAATTCAAACGAAATTGTTCTGGGATCAGAGTCACCTTTGGTGTCAGGATAAACTTTTTGTACACATACAGATTGATAAAGGTTAATAATTAGATTCTATTTTATGACATTTTTTTTATGTTTATACGTTCTTTTTATAGATACAAATATTTAAGTAAATGCTCTGTTTTATAATAAACAGTTTTGAACAAAATATACCGGCCTGAATGTCTGAGAAATGCTAATAGAAAATATCCGTTCTCCGACCTGTTGAACCTGTATCCTATATGGAACCGTCATATAGCCTGACATGCTTTTACCGATTGAGCCACAGATGAGCGTTTCGAATAGCAAAGTCGATTTTACTGTTTTTAAACTACAATTCTCCATGATTTTCTCTCGTGCATTCATATCTGCTCGATGTGTATTCAAATTTGAACTAATGACGTCACACATTATGAAAAGGACAAAGTCCGACAATTATTTTTAGACATTTTTTATGTTTATACGTTCTTTTTATAGACAATATAAACATAAGAAATGTCTTGAAATAATTGTCGGACTTTGTCTATTTCGTAATTCTATTTTATATAACAAGGATCAAATGGTTTTATCAGCCACGGTTTCAGATGCGAAGCGACCAAGATAATCAATCAATTAATGATCTAAAAATAAAAAGAAATCAATCAAAATCTATAATATGAAACCCACCTGCAGGTATGAATATACAATCTCCTTTCCGGACTGACGCATATTTCCATGGAACATTGGCAACACCTTCATATTTAAACATGTTGATTCGATTGATGTTTAGCGTCGAATGACCAGATGCAGATGTCGGATACTGCAAGTGAAAACACTCCGGTAAGAAAAGGCAACAATTATAAATATATATATATATAATTCCGATAGTCTAATTCAAATTTAGACTTTGTATACTTATACTTTATATATTCTACGAGCCGTACTTGTGGGTGATGAGTTATTTTCAATTCATGTCCATTCCCCAGTGACGAAACGTCAAACGTCTATCGCTACTTTATCGCTATTTCCATGGAAAATATTCAGACGTATTACATTTCTTAGTTTCACCAGTTCAGACCTTTACATGTACGACCCGTTATGCCACGTACACAGGGTCGAATCATCCTCACTCCTTCACATTCTATTGGTTAAGAACGAAGTTCTAATCTGGCAGATTCTTCCCAAGAATCTCTACTCTGTGGAACAAATTCAGGAGAAGATGATTCCCTAATCATTAAAATCTTAACCTCTTCATGCCTTGGGTCAACCGATATCTATCCTAGATACTTTCATAATCTGCACTTACTCCCCCCTTCTATACAATAATCTAATTCAATAACCGTCTCCCTTGAGTGGCTCTTGGGCCTTGAATTGGTTGAATATTTAGTAAAAATATCTGTGCTAATCTACATTTAGTAATGGTTAACCTTCAGTTCAATGAATGCTGAAAAACAAATACAAAGAGAGAGAGAGAGAGAGAGAGAGAGAGAGAGAGAGAGAGAGAGAGGAGATAGAGAAAATGAATGAGAGGGAGAGAGAGAAGATAGAAGGAGAGGGAGAGGAATAATAATAATATTCGGTTCTAAAATCATTTGTTCATTTGGCACATGTTTCTGTGAAAGACATTTATAAAATTGAATGATACTACATCTGAATACTGCTTGATCCCGATGAATGTTTACAATCAATTTGATGATAGAAAAAATACATCATTCGTTTTTTTCCAATTATTTCAACTCCAGGGAAGGCGTTAAAGCCACTAAGATGCAAGGGGTTACTTGCCTGTGAAAATGATCAGAGAAAAATCATTAAGGAGAGAGAGGACAATAAAAAAACAAACAAACAAAAAAAAAACCCAACAGGATTCAATGAGACAGAAGATGACGATTGGTATTGCATTTAAATTTTTGAAGATTAAAGTTGTCTCGAAAGCAAGAAGCCAGGAGAGCGTTCTATAAAGCGAGAAGTGCGAGAGAAGAAACTGTTAGCATAGAACTTACGGTTACATCTATCCATTTTAACTGTAGAATAATGAAATCTTGCTGCCAATCTAGTAATGCGCTTAAATTCGTAAAGTCTGGGTAAGCGGAAAGCTCACCAGAAAAATTATCATGAAAGTATTTTTAGAAGGCACAGGGTAGCTACGTGACGGTGGCAGGAAAAGGACTGAAGACAAGATGCAATGGTTTCCGTCTGATGATGTCCTTAGCCTTTCCTAATAAAGTTCCTACCTTCTAAGGATTTTTTCCGCTCGTCTCGGTTTCCATTTCCTCTCTCTAATACTGTATACTCAGTGTTATCCTGGTTTATTTCCAGTTTTCTAATTAATATTGTCTCAGCCGCATTAAAAACGGCCCACTTCCTTCTTTCATTGTCCGACAGAAAGTCTCTATCATCTGCAAACATAATTTCTTCAAGTATGTTTGTTTTAGCAATTTGGCAGTATGACTGTTTTATATGTGAAATTTGCTACTCGGACATTTGACTAACGTACCATTTGACCAACGGACATTTCGCCAAACGGACATTTCGCCGACGGGCATTTAACCGAATGGACATTTAGGCGAAAATGTAGTGGCGTACTTACATGTATGTCACACTCTTTATTGTATTAATGCTACATATATTTATATTAATTTACTGGATTAATTTATAATTTTTCGTTTTTTTAAAGGCCTTTTATAAACCTATTCTGTATATATTATATTTTACTTGGAATATTACTGTAACATGATAAGTATTTTGAGAAAAAGCACATTTTATTAAGCTTTTACGATATGAAAGATCTTTCAGTTTCGCATTTACTGATCATTATCTTAAAAGGATGAACTAGATTTTATCTTACTGTCAAATACGAATTTAAATAATTAGGTGCTACTTTTAACCAAATACACTCAAATATTTTTTAAAATACTAATTTCAATAAACAAATATGGAAATAAGAAAACTTTAAATTTCGATTTAGTAATTTAATCACTTGAAATTCAGTGGTAATTATTAGTCCTATTCTACTTTATAAAACTGCTAATTAGAATATTTAAAGTATTGCTTGGTACTACTTTTACATGTACTTTTTCGGTGAAATGTTCGTCGACGAAATGTCCATTCAGCCAAATGTGCGTTCGGCCAAATGTCCGTTCAGCCAAATGTCCGTCGGTCCTGATCTGTCATCTCGGTTTCAATTACATTCCCAACGCCGTAAAATTGTCTGCCCGTGTCTTTTCTACAAACATTTTCATGGCAATTGTTCAGATGCAAAAAGGTCTCATCAATTTACCGTTGATTTGGCTAGAGATGATAGCTTCCCTAAAAACAACAATCTTCAAAAATTTAAATGCAATATCAGTCGCCATCTTCTATCTTCTTGAATCCCGTTCATCTTTTGTTCTTTCCTCAGTCCTCCCTATATTCGTTCTCTCACTTTTACTCCCTATTTGCCCATGCGTACGAGTTGCATTTCCACCTTGCTTGGGGTGAAATGATAAAAAAAAATCATAAAATTTATAAGGAAGAAGTTAAAAAATAAAGAATAAACTTACCTCGTGTTTAAAATCGAATTCACTTTTATATTTTGATTGGATGATAGTAAAGTCTCTTCTTCCAAAGATCAGGCAATGGAGAATATGGTTTTCATGACTGTGCAGATCTGTGCTTGTTGGACCGCTGCTAATCCATAATTCTGCCTGTTGGAGTCGCTCGAAGTATGAGCCACAACTCAAGCACTGCGGGATCTGACAAACGAAATCAATCCACGTCAAAGCATTAGCAGGATTCTTAATATAAATCTTTCTCGCTATCTTATTGTTGTGTTAAACCCTCGTACAGTAGAATGAACTCTTCCTCCTCTCATAAATACTAATTGCGAGACTTCCTAGCAAGAGTCGTAGGACAGTCTCTGACTGTGTGCGACTTCTGTCGAACTCTCTGCTTTGGCAGAGAGGAACCCGGACGAGGCTTTGCCGAAGGTCACGGTTTCGTCCGGGGAGGTAGACAGATCCCGAACACGCTTATGCGGGTTCTAAAGGAATATTTTTGACCGAGCCTATGGCCTCGGAGAAACCCACGTTAAGCTCGGCCTTGTGCCACATACATTCCTCGTAGGGGACAATTAAATATAGAGTCGTAGGGAAGTCAGTTGGGGAGCGGAGACGCAGTGTTAACCTACCGTTTGGACGTACACCTCTATCTGCTTATTACTAACACTTTTGCTTTGTTACTTCAATATACTTGTTCAACCTACCTTCGTCTTCCGTGTCTTTCTTTCTGGCCTCTAAACAGGCCACAACACTTATATACATGATATCTGTGTGCGTGTGAGAGTTTAGCTAACTGGCGCGCATACACATATGCGTATATATGTAAGAGTTTAGCAACATATATGTATGACAACAATAACAAAGATTGTATTTTGACAAAAATCGACCAGAGTAGTACTGAAAGATAATTTATTTAAGGCAAGAAATTGTTTATTTAATAACTGTAGTGTTTGGTATCAAGAGAAAGATCATTAATAATAAATATGATCTGCGGATTGAATGAGATGCACTTGTGAATCGTTCTGAGAGACGAGCTCATTAACCAGTACACTGTGGTAGTCATCCAATTCAAGATAGCAGGCACAAATAATAAAGATAAGGTAATAAAGGAAAGCAAGGACGAAGCATAAATTGTAAGAAGACAGAATGTCTTCTTTTATGTGCCGTGTCCATTCAGGACGTAGGCGATCATGGCTCTCCACTTCCCCCTATGCTTTGTAACTCCCAATAAGTCCCTTTGCTACTTCCCCCAGGCCATGTTCTGTCATCCACCCACTCAAGCCCGCCAGCTATGTCGTACGTTGCTTTCCCTAGTCTCTCTTTCCCTTTATTCGACCTGTGAGTATCAGATTCTCCAAGCCCTCCTTTCTTATTACGTGTCCCAGAAATTTCAGCTGCCTCTTCCTAATGTAAGCTTCCTCCTTGTTTGCATCCTCTTCAAAACCTCATAGTTGCTCACACGCTCGGTCCATGATATCCATACCATTCTTCTGTAGAACCATACCTCAAGTACGCAAGAGAAATAACCCAAGATGTGTGTCACGGATTGGATATGTCAAAATGAAACAAAAACAGAAGATTAAATATCTGAAAAGTGTTTCAACAGATGACAGAAAATGTGGCAACGAAATCCGAAGGCATATTGGTATAGCGAAAGATGCCTTCCAGAAACTAATCAAAGTATTAAGAAACAGGAAAGTTTGGTTAAAAACAAAGTAAAGAGTGCTGAACTGCTATGCGATATCAGTCCACCAACATAGCAGGGAATGCTTGACAATTTCCTCACAGAAAGACTAATTTGTGATTCTACAGGAGGATGCTGAGAATATCATGGACGGGACATGTAAACAACGAGGAGGTTTTAATGAAAATGGAAACAAAAAGGAGACTTATATTTAGGATCAGAAAGCGACTGTTGAATTTTCTCGGATACATGAGGAAAGAAGGCTTGGCGAATATCACACTCACAGGATATAACAAAGGCAAGAAGGATAAAAGGGAGTAGCGAGTATAAATGGATCATGGAATGGGGACTGGAAGGGATAGTAAGAATATAAACATTACTAAGAGCCACAGAGGATAGGAAGTTGTGGAGAGCCGTGATCAATTACGTTCTGTACAGACACGCCGCATATAAAAGGAAGATTTATCAATTCGTGAATAGTGGGTAATAATATGATCCAAAATTTAAAAAGAAAAGACATCCTTTATTTTAAAGATCTGTAAACAAAAGCAGGCTACAAAAATACATATAATTGAATATGGCAGACGCTAGCGTCACTCGGTTTGTATGAACGAAAGAAATAATATCTTACTGTTAATTCACTGGCCATTTCTATTGGAATGGTCGTAGCAAGATACCAGTCTTCATACAAATAGTCAAGAAGGAATTTTTTGAATCGCATCAAGATTTTTTTTTTCCTGCCCGTTTTGTCATAGTCAATTCTTGCTGTTACCGTAACGTTTATATTTCCATATCTATAAAAAGAAAAAGTAAAATTTAGTAAGTAAAAGAATTACAGGATAAACAAAACTGTTGATTTTGTTCCATTCTGTTAAACCTTTCGCTTGAATTTTAAAGAAATCTTATTTTAAAACATTTAACAGTAATATTCGTTCTTACATATACTCAAAAAATTTTTTAAATGTATATTATTATTTTTAAGACTGTCTTCAGCACATATCCGATAAAGCAATCAAATGACAACATATTTATCCGTTACATAATTCCTTCCGTTTAAAGCAATTGTTTTCCATTCTCTTTTAATTGTTTGTGATTAATTGTTAGGGGAAAGATGTTTTATGACCAAGTGGAAAGACTTTCGTGTGACGCTTTTCGTTCTTTACGACTTCATCGGACTAAATTTTGTTACATTGATACGACTACACATGCGCACAAACGAGCGACGCTGGGAAGTTTAAATTTAAAGATTTTTTTTTTTTCTATATGTGTTTTGGGTATTTTGTTTTACATGTTTTCCCTAAAATTGTTTTTGACATATAAATAAACTATAAGAGGAAAGTAACATAAAAGCATGTATTACTACATAACCTCGGTCTCATTCAACTACTAAAACTTGAAAAAAAAATGAAGCTATTTTAGTCGTTATTTTTGTGAAATTCCTTGGACTTTATTTAATTCTAAATTGTGGGGATTAAGTTTGACAATGTAAATGCTTTCGATTTTCTGATAGCCGTAGAATTAGAAGAGGAGGACGCATCTAACTTTGCCTATATTATGATTTCTTTTATCGTAGGTTCAGCCACAGTAGAAGTGGTGTTTCTTGGGCAAGATAGCCCGACGGAGCTTCTCCTAGACCGGTTATACAAGTCTGGGGGTAGAAGAAAAAGGATTCATACCTTTCTCAATGGTATTAGCACGTGAATGAATGTAATGGATCCGATCGGAATTCGAACTCGGCTCTCTGATTCTTCAGTCGGAGCCGCTATCCATTACTCCACCCAATCTCACCCAAATGATTAGGTGAGTTGAAATACTGTGTTGTAGTAAAGAGATTACAATTGTCCTTGTCTTTTTTTGCGATTATTATGTAGAAATGGTTTTGTATTTTTGTATTTATTTGACTAAGAGGTTCCTTGATTTTGGTAATCATTTTGAAATTAATGAATAAAATTTCAAATCAACAAAGGAATACATACTTTTCTTTTAAATATTCATCTTTTTCCCAAGTTTTTTCGACAGACACATTTGCGATGGCTCCAACCATAAACACTGGTTTATTATCATCAATATACTTGTAAAATACTTCCGGTGATGGCATACCTTCTATTTGGCTGATCGGTCCGTCCGTGTGACGTTGAAAACCTTGCGAAATATATATGTAAAAAAAAATTACTTTCGAGTTGTAAATATTAATTTTTTATATTAAGCATAAAGGGAGATTACTGGTTCTTTGTTATTAAAAAAAACAAACAAACAAAAAACAAACCATAATTTACATTAAAAATATTTCAATAGATATTTATTTTTATGCCTACATGTAACCATCAATTCATTTCTGTTGCTTAATAAGCTATGGTTATTTAAAATACATCTGTTGCCTTTACCATTGTAAGATTTGGCTTTAGCTACAATATCCCACGTAATAATGGGGGAATTGCCACCATTCTTTAATTGCCAGAAATGTTAAGAGAGAGCAGTGCAGTTTATATATCTTACATTGCCTAAAGTCATTCAATGATGGTAGAAACGATATTTCCAAGGATTTTCAGTGGAACCAAAATAAAATTTGACATCGTTACCGGAATGGATGCTTAGCTTGGTATACAATATTTATCAGTCATACATTGGCCGTTTAAGGAACAGACCATATTTTTTTCGGCAGCTGATTGATTTAAAAAATGACATTGTTGGACATGTATCTGTTTAATATAATATTATGTTGGGATATAGATTTATCAATGTTACTAACGCAGCTATAGCTGATGTTAACATTATTTTTGTCTTTGGTATATGGTTTGTAGTAATTATTATTCAAGTCTAAGGTCACATTGAGAAAGTTGATCACTTTAGCTTTGGTAATAGGGGTAATATGTAGATCTTTGAAATATTTGATCAGTTCCTTTCTCAATCGGTCTATATTTCTTGGACTTGTTTTACGGAGAAGAATTACACCGTAATCTCTATAGACTCCGAAAATAAATCTTAGTCGCTGCAATAACAAGATTCCCAGAATTTTACATGCTTCTGCTGAATTATATGTTCCCGTAGCAATGCGAAATTCTGAGTTATTTCTTTTTGCCCACAGATTATAGAATAATATAGGTTTTTGCGCCTGCTTTATGATTTCGCAATCACTAATAGGACAGCAATCTTTTGCTAAATTTATATATATATATGAAAAATTTCTCACAGTTAACCTGTAGAAAAAGACAATATTTATAAATGTAAAAGACAATAGGAAATATATTTAGCTACAATATCCCACGTAATAATGGGTGTATTGCCACCATTCTTTAATTGCTTATTCTTTAAGTTTTATTGCGGTGTTGAATCCGTCAACACAGCAATAAAAACAATATCTCCACACGTGACAGTAATTGATGTAATTTCAGTTAACAGTATGAAAGTAGCGTTCTCTAAATTCTTCCAGTTGCTAAAGACATTTTGTTTTTGTTATTAGCTATTTTGTTTAATAAATTCGTTCCGTTTTTCCTTGAAAAAGTCCACATCGGACGAAACGCGTCAGCAACTATTACAGTTTTCTTACTGTCTTTTACATTTATATATATATATATATATATATATATATACTCTCAATATTTAGCTATGACAAATATCACTTTTGCCATAGATTGAGTTTATATATATATATATATATATGTATGTGTGTGTGTGTGTGTTTTATCATTTTTTTTTGCATAGTCGTTACTTAATCCATCTTCATAGGAACGAAAAAGAAATACCACTTACCAAGCGGCCTCAGATGACCTTGAGGTACTTTATCATCAATAGCTCTCTCTATTCGTGGTGGAAAATCGAAGTCCATGCTCAGATCTTTCTCGAAACTGATTCTTGCATGCACAACATGGCTGGCAAAAAGTATCACACACAAAAAGCAACCGACAACTGGCTGGTGACCCAAGTCGGATTCCATAACTGCAATTGAAAAGTAACAAAAAAAAAAAAAAAAATTAAAAAATAAAGAAAAATAACAACATTCGAGACGAATAACAACTACATGAAAAATTCAACACAATCTATCTATCTATCTATCTATCTATCTATCTATCTATCTATGCCCATAACTATCAGTCTGTTAATATCTATCTATCTATCTATCTATCTATCTATCTCATACACTTATATGTTACATGTATTTTTAACTTACCTAAATATATGATTAACAGACAGAAACGCTTTCTCTCTCTCTCTCTCTCTCTCGCAATTCTGAAAAAAATTAAATTTAGTATTAAACAACCGATTTACATTAAATATTAATATAAGTTTTTACTGAACATAAATTTGGGGATAACTTTCCTGCTATTATTAAGTAACAGACTGACCCCCCGCCTCAGAATTACTACACTGTCATATTTTATTAAATTCAATGATTTGGCGGCAAAATTGGTATTAACCAAGCGATATTGGTAAATTTTTCAGGGTATATATATATATATATACCTGGTTGCAACTACCATATGGTGCCCTTGCTACAACATAAGGCTTTTTTGTCACAATGGGAGGCTATCAAGTTCAAGTAAATGCAGTCACTACCTCAATCCTAAAGCCTATCTTTTTTGATATCAACAGGAGTTCAATTATGAAGCGTGACGTGGACATGACACTTCGGCATCTGACCACAACAAGAAAGTAATTTCTACTCCAGGCTCCTGCGTAGCTCCCGCCATCACCGTTATTTAAAGATTTAGCATAATTTGGATTTGAAACGATAATTTAATCATGTATAATCGTACCTTTTTTTTATTTCCGGGGTCAGCGAGAAAACTTTGTCTAATCGAAGTGTTTAGGTCTGATCCTCTTAACGTACAATTTGGGCATAAGACACTGGCTGTAAATTCGAGGATTTTTTTTCTTTAAATGAACCATGTATAGTGGGAACTACGGTATATATATATATATATATATATATATAAAATGAGAACGAATGGAGTCCAATTCCGACGTACCTTTCTCAATAAATTGTATACTCACTTATTTACTAACGCCTGATGAGATGTGTTCATATGCAGCGAAACGTGATTGCATTTGTGTAGCGTTTTTTTACAAGTTTTAATGTAATATCCTAAAATAAAGTATATATATATATATATATATATATATATATATATATATATATATATATATATATATTCGAAAATTTTAATATATTCGAAAATTATAACATAAATATGTTATACATATATATAAAGTTAAATATATATCCTTTTTCCGCTGGGTTTGTAGTTTGTCAAAAAGTTTTTACTCAGTGGCGGATCTACTATGAAACTAATGAGGCTTAAGCTTCAGGCTCCCTAATCCTTAACCCTAACCCTAATCCCAGACGAACCCATGAAGCAACTTTTTTTTTTAAGTGATGATTTTTTCAGCAAAATCTTATTTTAAGTCTTTGTTATTAAAATAAGGCCATTTTAGTGAAAGAATCATTAGCCAATGTGTTGAAGTAGATAAAGTTGGCCTTACAATATCCTCAAAATTTTAAAATTTGACCGATTTGAAGGGAAATATTCATTTCATATGCCCTCAAAATTACCTCCTAATTGGTTAAATTTAAAAATTTTCTTGGGGCTTGCAGCGCCCAAACCCTTAGGCTGTACTGGAACATTGAGATCACCAGAATCTATTCATGGCCTACATTTTGGATCCTCGAATCTGTTGTTGCCAGTTGTGAATGGGTTCCTATATTGGTTCAAGTTTACGGGCCCCCAAAATACAGGTTTGCCATGAATATACCAAAGTTTAAAGAAATTGTTTTCGGAAAGATTTTTGGTTGCGTGTTGAATAGAAAATTGTTTTAAGTCTGTCTACTGAGGTTGAAACTTAGAATTTATTTCAGAAGTCATAGCATTAATTGAAAATGAACCCATTGCCTTTCCACTGAACAATCCACACATATAAGACTATTTTTATGTGCCTAACAACTTATTCCCCTTATAGATTTAAACACCGACCTCTGGAGTTTAGTCAGCATGCATTGAACTACTGACCATAATACTTAGATTGTTGCAAAGACACATAGACGAGTATAATTAAAATCAGATCTAAAGAAGCAAGACTAAGGCTATTCTGTCACAAGACTATAATTGTGAACCACTCAGTGAGGAACAAACTCAATGTCATGTTTAGACACGATTTCTAAACAGATATTCACAAAGATTGAAGGGCTGACTCCCCCAACAAAGAGTTGGTGAAATCAGCTTGTTTAGTAGTGCACATCAAGTGATGTTAAAATAATATATATATATATATATATATATATATACATATAGTAAAACTAGATACGATCACGAGGTAATTGAAAAGAACTTACTTTTATGTGATTACGCCGTAACTTTGAGAAAAGTCCTTTTTTAGGTTCTTCTAGGGAGAGTTAAGTTCAATAATGTGTTGTTAGATGCGGTCGTCTGCCACGTCTTTAGTGCGATGTGGCAGGTGGAAGGGGAAAAATCATTGTGGATAAACTACTGTGAAAAGAAGCGGTTACAAGGAGCCCCCCCCCACATACAGAAATATATTGACGGCGAAACTGCAACATATGCACACACTTACATATGGGCACGGACACGCGTGAAAAGTCCACAAACACACCAAATAAATTTCTCTCTCTTTATATATATATATATATATATATATATATATATATATATATATATATATATATATATATATGTATGTATGTGTGTCTGTATGTATGCGAGCGTGTATGTGTACTACTGGGGTCATTATTGAGTAATTTTAGATCGTTCACTGAGCGGGTAGAGCCGGTAGCAGATTGTTGGTGACATGTGGTCTGTTTGTGATTGGACATGTCTTTTGTCCACACGGTCGGATCGATGACCAAAGAGTAACATTCCGTAGACAAATGAAATCGGCAAATGTTTGAATTGATTTGATTTTTATTCACGTTAATAAGAAAAGGGGATTGTGATGATGGAAGTGTTAAAGTTAGTGTACCCCCAAGAACCTTTTCAGCTAAAATCTCTCTCTCTTTTTCTTATAGCATGTTCATATCTATCTATCTATCTATCTATCTATCTATCTATCTATCTATCTATCTATCTATCTATCTATCTATCTCAGTATGTTCTTTCTTTCTTTCTCAGTATGTCCCTTTATTACTTTATTTCTTTCTTTCTTTCTTTCTTTATTTATTTCTTTCTTTCTTTCTCAATATGTTCTTTCTATCTATCTATCTATCTATCTATCTATCTATCTATCTATCTATCTATCTATCTATCTATCAACATCGAGCATTAACAAGACTTTGCAGTAAATGAAATAAGAGGCTATAGAAGTTCCTGGTCAGTACATATCATACTAAAAGTTACTTCTATCTATCTATCTATCTATCTATCTATCTATCTATCTATCTATCTATCTATCTATCTCAGTATGTTATTTCTTTCTTTCTTTCTTTCTTTCTTTCTTTCTTTCTTTCTTTCTTTCTTTCTTTCTAAGTATGTTCCTTTATTTATTTATTTATTTATTTATTTCTCAGTATGTTCCTTTCTTTCTTTTTTTCTCAGTATGTTCTTTCTTTCTTTCTTTCTTTCTTTCTATCTATCTATCTATCTATATTTCAACATCGAGCATTAACAAGACTTTGCAGTAAATGAAATAAGAGGTTATAGAAGTTCCTGGTCAGTACATATCATACTAAAAGTTACTTTAGCAGTCAATAAATAAATAATAATAAAAAAGGAGCTGACACGTCGGGAAGGTTATTGGCCGATAGATTACAAAGGGAACTTGAAGAAGAATTTAATTAAATATAAGGACATTACCTGGGTGCTGAGAACAACATGGAACATGAAGTTTAAAATGGACCAAAAACGATGGAAGCGAGAGTAGAACAGATATCGATCCTAAAAAGAGTTCAGCCTATTTAAAACATGACGTTGTTGGGGTCGGCGAGAATACTAAGAAAGATGTTGTATATTCTTGGAGAAATTGACGACGTGGCTTAGAAACGGGTTCTTGAAGAAGTAATACTGAAAAATTGTGTTAACCCGAAATATTCTTTGATAAATATCCAGAAAATATCCAGAAACAATTGACCAAATTTCCCGGGTTTAGCACCCCTTGAATATAAAACTCTGTATGATAGAGTGGGTCAGTATCTGCACTGGAAAAATATCCAACTTTTACGGAAAGGAAACCGTAAGAAACTGGTATGACCATCACCCAGACCCGGTTACAGAAATAGGACCTGTAATAATTTTATGGGATTTTACAATACACACAGACAGAAAAATGGAAGCTAATCGCCCAGACATCGTGGTCAAAGACGACAAAAGCAGAATCTGCTTCCTTATTGACATGGCAGTCACTGCAGCTTGTAATCTATCTTTGAAGATCTTCAAAAAAAAAAAAATATTTAAGGATCTTGAAGTGAAAATCTCAAAAATGTGGCACACAAGGACATCAATAATTTCAGTTGTAGTTGGCGATCTCGGATTGATTGGAAAATGGTTCGATATAATCATTGAAGGGATTCTTGGTAGCCCATGGTTTAAGGAAATAGAAAAAAATTGTACTCACAAGTACAGTAACATGCACGAAGACATACTTACAAGTACTCTCTTTACGAAGTCATTTATCCATGTAAAATGTGTGTGATCTTAGTTTTTTTTACAATAATTATCAATGGAAAATGCCATGAAGCTATTTCTAACCTTATGTTTCTGATTGGGACCCGGAAAGAAATGTGTATGCAAAATGAATCAATAATAATAATAATAATAATAATAATAATAATAATAATAAATGTTCTTATGCAACACCAGGTATAGGTCTCATGGCTCCCGATCTTGACTGATAGAATGCGTTAACATGTATATATTTTGTATCGATAAATTAAGATGTGCTACAATAAATATCTGAACTGAATGTTGGCTATGTCTCCTAGAGGCAGATGCACTGTACGTATCCGTTTATGAGCAGTATTAGTGACGAAGCATCATAGCCAGATGTCGTGGGAGTTGCTTTATTAAATTTGGAGGATGAGGCAGACAAGGTGAATTGGGTGTCACATTTAAATAAATGGGGACACCTTCATGTCATTCTGACGTTTTTTTTTTCACGTCCAAATCTGGGAATTTGTTTTGCTCATGTTAAGTTAAAAAAACGCTATGCAAAATTCACTCGTTAGGATTTATCATCACAGAAACCTTTCCAGTTTGTCCTAATGTTTCTAAATACTGTTGGTTGATATATAAAATTATACAAAATTATATATCGTTATATCATAATATTCGCTGTTACTCAACTATTTTACAAGAAAAATTAAAAAATTACCGCAAAACATGGCATAGTGGATAAAGGCGTTGGTTAGATCCAGTGACAGGACCCAAAGAGTTTGAGTTCAATACCCGGTTAAGGCAGTAGAAAACTTTCAGAGGGAAATTAACAGGAGGTAACTGATAACTGACATCCATTAAACATGGCACGTGGAACTAGAACAGTCTACCCCACTGAACGAAATAAAGGGTTCAGTTCGACATTCCAACCATCTGAAGAAGGCCGGAGAGTACAACGGCCGAAACGTTGTAATAAATATGACGACAAAGATGAGGACAATAGTCCGAATAAATAATAAACATTGATTTGTTTAAGATGGAATGATCTATCATGATCTAATTTGTATTTAAATACATTGTATTTATTTTCAAATTTTCTAATTGCATCCATATTGCATATGATCCATTATTAGGTTACAATAAAATATATATTTTATATGAAACAACTTTCTGAAAATTGAGATTTATTAGAGTGAGTGGACTCAACGCATCATTGATTCTGGGGTAACGTAACCTAGATTCGTTGGAGGACCACAAGAACCTTGTACTTGGGTAGGACTAAAGTCTATCAATAAATAATTACCAGACAAACATTATAAAAAATTTGCAAACCCAATATGTAGATACTGTGATGTAAATATTGAGACTATTAATCATTTCATGTCTGTTCAATCTTGACACTGAAGGGATATAAAGATCGATATGATAAGATTGGGCACGATATTCAATGAAAGGCGGATCAATATTATTGCGCGACATGCTATGAATGTTACTCTGAACCAGTCATAGACAATTACGAGGTCACCATTCTCTAAGATTTTTACCATTCATACTCACGGACATTTTTTTTTTATTTTTCTATATTTTTTTTTTACTAGAATTCCCCCAAATAAATAATCTAATTTTTGTAAAAATAAAACATTGTAGGAGGAATCAGATCATGGCCGACGCTAGTGTTTAAGGTCAGGGGTTTTGGGGGTTAAGACGCGCCGTCTCTGAGTCAGATACTTCCTGGAGTGGTAGAATGAGTGGACCGTATGAGTTTCACTTGAGATCCTGAATTTTGACAGTCGCTTAAAGTATGGGGGAGCCTCTCTCAGAGTTCAGTTTTTAATTGTGACTGAAGAATGAATGAAGAAATCTCAATGGTCTGGTTTTTGAGTTATTGAAAGTTACAAACCAGTTTGCCCTCACCCGTTTTATAGAAAAGCGAATAGACCATATACAGTAATTAAAGACAACAAATCTTCTTAAAGATATGGCAGAGGTATCAAATAAAAAATATCTTAATATGACAAAATAATAAACTTCTATTCACATTATAACAAAATACAATCCGTAATAATTATCGGTTTTTATTTAACAACATTTAGAATCTCTATTCGTTTATATTTTAAAACTATTTTTGTAGTAAAAAAAAGCTTTAAACTTATTGTAGCAATTAATGCCTGCAATGGGTTTCTTTTGTCTCTCTCATTCGCGAAACTTGTAGCCAATTCACCACAACAGTCAACCGTCTTATTATTTTATTTTACTTTATTTTATTTTACTTTACTTTATTTTATTTTATTTTATTTTACTTTATTTCATTTTATTTTATTTTACTTTATTTTATTTTATTTTATTTTATTATTTTTCCTCACTGACTGGTCGTCTCGGTCTTTTCATTTTTTATTTTATTTTTTTCTAATTTTTATTTATTTATTTATCATTGACATTCACAATTTTCATATGCGCAAAGATAATCTTGCGAAAGAGCGTTTTACTCCGAGATCTATTTTAAATATGTGACCCGCGAAGCCGCCATTTCTTTCTCCACTGGACAGTTTATACCGCAAGGAACGTTCGAATCTTTGCTTGTGCTGGAGATAGGTCATTTTATTCTTGATTTTATTTTAGCATTGCAAAAACATGCATGCAACCCTGGGCCTCTTTGCCCTCTGCGGCAGTTCACTACAATTTACACGATAAAAAGAAACACATTGAAAATACTTTAAAACTCATCTAATAACATAATTATTTCATATATGAAGCGAAAACGAAAGTTTATCGTATTTTATAGACTTTTCATAGACTTTTTATAGAATTTTTATAGACTTTTTAATGCCGATGTTCACCCAATACAAAACCCAAGAGCCACTGAAGGTAGTGGGTTGCTGTGTGGTGTTGTGCAGGCGAAAAAATGTTTTTGGGGTTATACAGGGAAGGTAACGGTTAACACTAGAATTGAATAAGATTGTAGAGATTAGGGAAGCCACCCTGAGACTGTTGCTACTAATTTCCTGCCACTGAGGTATTAATCTAAGGTAAATGGAGGGTATTTTTTGCTAATGTTACACCAATTCAAGTAAATTTGTTAATTTGCTTTTGATATGTAAAAACAACTTAAAAAGAAAATTAACTGCTGATGTAAATAGAAATGTATTAAGTTAAAAATGCATATATTTATAAAATCCCAATAATAAGCATACTGGTATGAAGATATTTTTTCTTGTTATAAAGTGTTTTAATCTGAACATTGATATAATATATAAAAATGAAAGAGTTACGTCCCTTGTTACAATATTCCAACACCGTCAATGCTTTAAGATTTTCAATAACTTCTCTCAATATTTTTCAATATTTCAGAATATAAATTTGAAGTAAACATTTTAAATGTTCTCATCTCTGTTCCCACTATCATAATGCTTCACTCCAGTGCCGGATTTACCTATAGGCTTAGCAGGCTGAATCCTCGTGCCTAAAAATCTAGAGGGCTTCCAGCCAAGGTATATATAATATTTTTAACACTGTCATAGGCCTTTTTTTTAACACCTGCTGCTATAACACATTGTAGACTCTAAATAACTATTCAGTAATTGTAAACACGCGTCATCATCCTTGATTTTACTCAAATTATTTAACATTCTTCCATTTTCCTCTACTCGTGAGAATAGAGGATTCGGAGGTTTTGTTGGGGGGGGGGGTGCTCTCTTCGTCTAATTTTGGCCCTGCTTCAGCCATTGTGCCGTCGTCCTGGGTATGACAATAAACTACATCCGGCAACAAGACCTCTGATCGGGAGGTTTTGAGAAGCGTGGGACCACTTCTTAATTGCTTTTGTTCCTAGGTCCACCCTGACCCGGAGTTGCTAGCACGTGTTAGGGTCCCATCTATAGACAAATAGTGAAACCTTAAACTGGGATCAAAACATAAATACACTAGAAAAAATTAACAGCAATACATTTTTGTTTTGTTGTTGGTGGTGGTGGTGGGTAACCAAAGCTCAGGAAAATTAAATTTCGACATTAAATGACCCATAAAGAGTTGATATGCCGAGAAACAAACCAACCAAGTATTGTGCCATTCGGGCTTCTTCGAGTGTCAGTCAATTTGAGTAACCCCCAGGGAACTTTGAACCGAAAGCCTCATTCAATCTCTAACAGAAGCACGGTTAGATATCTCTCTCATACTGATCATATACTTAACCTTGACCAGTTATTCGTCATCCCGCCTCCATTGACTCAAAGCATTAAATCATTAGTTCATAATCTTGTGGTAGTACATAGAATTAGATAAGTAAATGATATTTTAGCATCCTGTTACCACTTTCTTATCAATGTTGAATTTTATTCAGCTTCATACAGATTTTCAGGAAATATCAACTACTAAATGGTCAATACATTCAAGCGGGCGTTGCAATCCACCCACGTACAATTATTTTTCCAGCGCGTGACCAAGTTAAATTTTTCAAGACAATTTTATCTGATCCTGTCACGTGATTACATTAATTATAAATAGCAGACACGAGCTTGCTCTCTCTTTCTTCTCTTTTCCTGCAAAGATGTGACCTTGAAGGATTTCTCGTCTAGACCATGGCGGTCAGATGTTAAAAGCATTTTCACACATGCACGTACGTACGAAAACTTTCCAAACTACATTACAAACAAACAGAACATTTCAAACAAGCAACAAGAACTTTTCTCTTTGAAATAATCTTCTAAATTTTATTCAGCATTTCTCAGCTTTATAATTCATTCAACTTTTGTGAGTTCAGATAAAAATATTTCACAGTCAAAGGGACATAACACTAAAACTTTATGCATGTACATCATTTACACAAAAATAAATATAATGTTGTTTGTTATAAAACCTTTTATTCCTTCTTGTATTTCATATTTTGTGATATTTTACGTTAAATATAAATTGTGTGGTCATGTTATTCATGCAGCCATAAGTAGACATTTACAAATGGTCCATTCTTATTAACAGTACCACAACAATATGAATAAACTTGATAAACTAAGATACATCTTACTAGCTACCATTTCAATAATGACGACAAAGGAAAAGAATTTAATTTAAAATTTATCATAACTTCTTAAAAAAAACAATAAAAGATTTAATTAATACAAAACAATAACAACAATCTAAATCCTGAGACACAATTTTACAGTATAGACTGTAAAAATCAAACAAGAAATACGTAAGTGGAACATGTAAGAATTTAACAGGGATCTTTTACAGAACAACACAATCAGTGCACTAGTAATTCATCTTAATAAATCTGACTATAATTTCGATTTAAAGAATGCAGTTTTAACTAAAAATGAGTGTAATTTATTGAGGTGAAAATATATTGAAAGTGTACTAATTTATGAGTTTTCAACGTTAAATGTACATTCAGGATCACTGTTTTTATTACATTTCTTAAAAAGACTGTGACGATCCCACACATACATACATACTTACGCAAATTCAAATTATACAACAAGCATTCATTGGATAGTAAATCAACACTACTGTGTAATGAAACAATTTTATAATCGCTATATTTTCATGTAGTCGATTTCGTGCACTTTTGGGAGAATCGGACCCCAGAAGCTTTTCGTGAGTCTCCCCAAAGCTCGCTCGCTGATTGGTCAATGCCGACTAATCAGATTGTCTGCACGTGAAGAGTGATTTTTCCTGCGCAGCACCAAAAATTTCAAATTTCAATTTAAAATTAAGCGTTCCTGCATCTTTAGCATTTCTCTGGATGTAGAATTATAAGCGTCGATTATAGTAATTCATTTCCGCCCTTTACATATACAGATATGTGATTACACCTTTGTAAGTATAAGGTTGGGTTACATATGCATTAGATATATCCTCTTAACCTATAATTATTTTAACACCGTGGGAGCTAAATTTATTCCATAAGATATTACTATAATAAGATATTTTAATAAGCACCAATTATTTCTATTACAACTAACGACGACTTTTTTTATGCAAAAAGAGAATTATCCCCCTTGATATATAGCGTATTTACATAAATTCGAATTTTTTAAAAAATTATTTAAAATATATATTTTTTTTAATTTTTCGTTTTTCGAACTTAAGAATTTGACAGATATAAATTTTAAATAATTAATTCAAATATTATAGACAACACTAATAAAATGACCAAGTCTTAACACACAATTTTAAATCAACACCACGAGTACGCGAATTTCATAGTGCTTGCGCGGTCAGTGAGTATCCTGCACCTGAAGATTGCATAACCGCATGAAACTCCGAGTTGTGCTATCGACGTGGCATATTATGTGTATTCACTAATATATACCTAATAGCTCTGTTATATAACTTTGAGCACTGTTTTTATAACACATTAGAAGAAATATATATATACGTGCAAGTATATGTGCGTATACGTATGATTTTTTATTTATCATACCCATGACTATCTCTCTCTCTCTCTCTCTATATATATATATATATATATATATATATATATATATATATATATATATATATTTCCATTAATAAAAAATAATCTTAAAAATTCTTTTAGAAAGACGAAATGTGCAATGTAAAATTCTTTCCATTTTGAAAATATAAAGATCTTGAATGTAACATTAGAAAAATGTAACACCTTAAGACTACTGCTATACTAATTAATAAATGGAGCCATGGGCCCGAGGAAAAAAGTACACACATTATCATTTTTACAAAAGATTTTGAAAATGTCAATATGAATTGGTCATCTATTCAGGTGACTAATATCAATGTAATGCAAATATAAATACTGCACATGTTAAGTAGCACTTAACTTCAGAATTTACGCAAACAAAATTGATATATTTATATTACTATTTCTTATTTGCGGACTCAGGGAAGTAATTGTACATTACAGAAAAACTAATAATAATAATAATAATAATGAAAAACCGAAAAGAGTAAATAAAAATAAACAGTATAATAAATAAATAATAAAAAAACAAGTAAAATAGATTAATCTAAATTCATCCAAATAAATAAATAAACAAACTAACAAACCGATCCCGATAAATTAACAGAAAAAAAAAAAACAAATAAAGATAATCAATCCAAATAAATACATGAAGTAATAAACAAATTAAAAACCGCTCCCGCCAAAATAATAGTTAGAATAAACTACAACAATCAACTCCAAAATTGAATAATTTGCTTTATCTTCCCAAACTAAAACAAAACTATTAAATAAGCAGCATAAACAAATTTTATTACTTTAATAAAAACTAAAGATAAAAATAAAAAATGAAAATAAATAATGAAAAGCAAAATAACCCGTATATATAATAGCCAAGAAAAATAACAGCACTCGTAGCCTGACGATTGCGTCTAGCATGAAACAGACTGTCGCCTTTAAGTGTTGACTTCTATGTTCACTTTTATATTTACACACGCTCTATCTCTGATATTGAGCACTTTATCCCATAAATATAGCACACCTTAAGACTATATTTCTTCACACACACACACACACACACACACACACACACACACACACACACATATATATATATATATATATATATATATATATGCGTATTGGTAAAGATCGTATTGGCTGATTATATTTTTTCCTCTGTTCACAGATGTCAGCACGTGGAATTTTAGTGCACTAATCTATCCAAGTTCTTTTGACGACCTTTTTTGGGTGAAAATTTTAATTTTAGTGTCCTGTACTATGCGAAGGGTGAGAAATGACTCTAAATGTAAAATCTATTGTTATTTTATTTTTGTTTTATGAATTCCGTAGTGACCCTTCAACTATCCTATAGTGAGGGGGTGGTGTTATCTACCCTATAAACTTTGATTGTTATCACTCTTATTGGCGTCAGCAAGTTGAACATGTCTTCAATTTTTGGTAGGAAAAGTCACCCTGGATTCGCCTGTCTTTTAGATGTATGCTGTGTGAACATTTATACAATTAAGAGTAATTCTCACACAAATGTCAGACAGAGACCAGCTGCCAAAAAATCATATAAATATAGTGTGCAAAAATTCCAAACTGCACGGTTGACACTGTTAACCACAGAGAAAACATAGCAGAAGTAAATAATATCATATACGCTGCAGATACTGGGAAGCTTGGCGTCAAGACAAGGAAAAGTTCAAAAGCAGACAAAAAGAGCCGAGCTTAGAAGACAAAATTAATGCGAGAAATAAAGGAAATCAGATGTGAGATATTGATACGAAATAAAATCACAAGAAACCCAAATGTCTCAACACACAAATACAGGAAGATCAAGCGGAGATATAAAATTAAATTACTAAATGAAAACAAGGAAATACTTTTTTACGTACGGCTCTTACAATGATGATGATGATGATGATGATGATGAAGGGTGGATAATTGCTGTTCCGATGATGATGAATATTGCTGTTCCGATGATCCACAGAGTCAAACTGAAAGTGAGTGAGAAGTTGAATAAATATATGGATTTTGCAAGCGTATGGTAAAGTATGAAGAGTACAGTTTTATCAATTATTATTGGCAGGCCTGGAGCAGTTTTAAAATATCTTTAAAAATCAGAAGGCTTCTAAATCCAACGGAAACTTGAAACCGTCTTGACAATAATTAGAATAATGGAAACGTTTGTTGTCACTTGATCTCTAGTGAAAGTTATAAACGAAAAACAAGAAAAGAAAAAAGGCCTTTTTTCATCAATTTGGTTCGTGGAGAGAAATCTCAGAAGAAACTCTTGAAAAAAAAAGTTCTTTGGAATACGATGAAAATATGCAGAGGTTCACTGAACATCTGAGGAGTCTTTGTGTTTTGTTTGCAGCGTCCAGTAAATCCTGGGGCGAAACGTGCAAATATATTTTGTAAACGTCATAATATTCACAAGAAGAGACGATAAGGGAGATAATTCTATTTTGTTTACAGAGTTATCCCACATGTCACAAGCAATAAACACAGGCTATATGACGGTTCCGTATAGGATACAGGTTCGATTCCTGTCGGAGGACGAATATTTTCTATGAAAATTTGTCGGACATTTAGGCCGTAAATGTTGTTAATACTGTTTATTATAAACAGCATTTACTTAAATATTTGTATCTATAAAAAGAATATATAAACATAAAAATGTCTTAAAAAGATTTTTATAAAAGATTTTTTTCGAATGATTGAAAATGAAATATTAGCACGCCATTTTCACGTCATTTTCTCACGTGGAGGGATGATTTTACTAGGTGTGGGTCCAATTGACTCCTGGGGACGGGCGTGGGTTCATTTCAAATTCTGAGAAGTTTATTGCGTACGACAGACACTCGAAGAAAGCCAAAGGGTAAAACAGCCGAAACGCTATTATAAGATCCCCTTGCAACAGACTCACATCCCTGGTCACTGGCACCAAATAATGTAACACTCGCCGCCGCTTACACCCGGTGGTGTAACCTCGCTTCGTAGTTCCGTCCTCAGGGTCATAGAACAACTTTTTAACCATGGACCAACACTGTGTGGGATTCGTGAGGTCATTCTTCATTTGGTTTATATAGCTAGTGGTACAACAAAAATTGACCCTATCCGCATCAATATCTATAGTGACACTGGGCCTTGTCTAAACTTCTGGGAGTCTGTATTCATAGTCTTAGAATCAGGAATTCTGGTGGTAGCTGAAGTGGATTCCAGTGGCATTCGATGCGGTTTATCAGGCCTAAGTATATGAGCTCCCCAAAGTCATCTGCTTACATGCACTTCGGCTAAAAACTGTCGTTGATCCGAAGGGTTATGGGAATTCGGAGATTCCATAATTTTCATTAACTCAAATAAAGGTTTTTGTTCCCTTTCTTAATTTTCCAAATTTGGAGAATTATCCACTTTCTTTTGGACTAGTCACAGGAATTTCTTTTCCCTTATCTCCAACCGGCTTTACTTTAAAACTCGCACCGATGCTTCGCACAGGCGTAGACAAATTCTGCCCCTTCCTCCTTCATTCTTGGTATTTAACCTCAGCCCACTGCCCAAATCATGCATAACTGTCTTTGTGACTAAATCTAAGTTTTTAAAGCGCGTAGGAGGGAAAGGCAGAATTTAATTCCAGTCATGAATTTTAATTTTTCGAATTTTTTCAATTTTCCTGGATGTATCTCTGTTCAGCGAAAATAAAAATCAGACCCACTTATGGCAGAATTTGTTTTCATAAGTCAAGCCTTAATCGTACAGTACATTCGATCCGTTAAGAGAAATTCGTTCTCATTCACGAGTGGTAGATAAAAATTATTTCCCAAATCTGTGTTCCTCAATGAAAACATGTTTGTTTACCTAAATTCTCAACAAAGAGACTCTCTGTTTTCCATCCTTGGGCCGGTCGCTGTCTTCACTGAAAGCGCAAACCGGATCACCTTCTTGGCATGACATGATTGATTTTCATAACTTTAATCATAACAAAAAGTGTTCATTTCTTGTTTTAGTTTTCGTCAACGAAAAATCGGATTCTCATCTGCTTTTCTTTTCCTTTAATAAAGTGTTTTTCTAACTTTCCAGGACGAGATACTTTTATTTCCCAAATCTGCTTCCGATCGAATGACAAATTCTCGATAGATAAGAAAAATAAACTTTTAAGAGAGATGTCCCATTCTCACTGAACAAAATGTCTTCTCTCTCCCTTTCTCTCTCTCTCTGTCTCTCTCTCTGTGTCTCTCTCTGTGTCTCTGTCTCTGTCTCTGTCTCTCTCAGCCTATATTTCATTTTGAGTTAACCCTTCACTTTTCCTGATTAGAATTAATATTTAACCACTTCACCGCCTCTGTGTCACATCACTCTTTTCCATTTTTTGTCATTTACTTGTATATGACATCCAACTCTATCTTTCCTAATGTGAGGAAAGAAAAAATAACCAAAAATGTTCTTCATGCATAATGTTTCTACTAAACACGCAGTAGAATTAAAAGGTCCATCTACTTCTTTTCCAGTAGATGATCATGCATTTTCATATTGGGGGATCGCACCACCCCTTAACATTTAATCATTCAACCTGATGCTCGCAACTACCTTACTTTTGTTTCAATTGATAATTTTAATCTTTTTCTTGGTTTGTCAATTTCCCTGTTTCCACAATAGTGCGTTTTGATTTTCCTTCGACAGGTTCTTCCGAATTCGATCTGATTCGGTAAAGAACATTAAATGGTGTCCCTCTCTGGTTCTTTTACATACTCGCCAACACCTGCGGATTAACTGATTTCTTCCTATGCTTTTTCCACCTCCATATTGCCGCTATTATGGCGGCAATAGCTACCAAAGCACCTAACATTGTAGACCAATTCCTTATTGTCTGTGAATTATCTCTCCAAATTATACTCTCTTTCATGGCATTCATTTTGTCTTTCAACTGGTCCAGACTAATTTTCTCTACTGTCTTTAATGAACTTCGGCATCCCTTTAATGTAACTGCAGGGAATTTCTTTACCACTGGTTCTCATAATTTGTCCAATTACTTAGACCTGTTTCGATCAACCTCACAAATGAATCTTTTGCTTCGTATTTTTCCTCAGCTTGATAATATGTGGGGAAGGTGATAGATATTCCAAAGGTTGAACATTCCAGTGGTAACTCTATCAAAGACAATGGGGGTTCTATCTTTATTGTCCTAGTGAGCTTCCCCATGAATACTCTGGATAGATCAATCTGACTCTGGTTAGCAACTGAACCTGACTCCATCAGATATGCTAATAGTTTGTGGTAATACTTTATTTGTCAATATTTTTACTTGACAATTCTCTTTAATTCCGACTTGATCTCTCTTAAACAATCGAAACACACACAACCCGTGATCCCCGGTCACATAAATGGGACTTAAAGAGGTAAACGCCCACAACGCATCAGCTTTACATTTCCCTGCTTCTTTTGTCGTTAGTAACATAAACTTTGTTCTCGTCGAATTCAAAGCTATTATTCATTTGCATGGCTGATACTCAACTGACAAGTGGAAAGACTATATTGAATCCATAGCTAAGAATTTGCCAAGACAGTCGGTTCACTGTGTCGGGAGGCAATTTTTCTCTTGGGAATCGATCTTGCATATCTAAAAGTCTATCATTCGCTCATGCTTAGAATATTGCTGCCATATATGGTCCGTTACCTCTGCTATTTTCCTGGAGCTCCTTGATAAGATCCAATGAATAATCAGCAATATTATTGGTCCTAATCTGGCGGCTCGGCTTTAGTCACTTTCCCACCGCTGTAAGGGGAGCCTTTCTATGTCTTTTTTTTTTTTAATAAATACTTTCATGGTAATTTTTCGGACGAGTTCTTCGCTATGATAACTAGACTATATGAATTTAAGCGCAATACTAGACTGGCGGCGAGATCTCATCAAAGTACTGTTGAGCTAGCTGGATGTAGCCGTAAATTCTATGCTAACAGTTTCTTATCTTGCATTTCTCGTTTGTAGAACTGCTCTCCACGGCTCCATGCTTTCCAGCCAACTTTAATCTGCAAAAATTTAAATGCAATGTCAATCGCCATCTACTGTGCTCCTGATTGTTTTTTTTCTCTTTCTACTCATTATTAATGCTTCTGTTACTATTTCCTCCACACGCTGTCACCCCTTGCGTGTTAGTGGCTGTACTGCTTTGCTTAAGGTGATACCGATTAATATATATATATCAGATCAGGACCAATAATATCAGGACCAATAATATTTACACCCGCTCTATCTCTGATATTGAACACTTTATCCCATAAATATAGCACACCTTAAGACTATATTTCTTCATATATATATATATATATATATATATATATATATATATATATATAAATTCCTAAGAGGATAGAATCCAGGTAGAACTCAGTGTCCAGGACAGAGTAAGTAAATTTTTTTCCGATTTCTTTTTGAATTTGTAGGTCTGATGAATTGGATCGTGATTACGATTCCAATGTAATAAATTATAACCATGAAAATATGTTTAGTGTTTTATATTCTTTTATATTATATTATATATATATATATATATATATATATATATACACCCCATATATATATATATGTGTGTATATATATATATATATATATATATATATATATATATATATATATATATACTCTGTCTGAATTTGATATTTTGCAACTACTACTGGTCCTTGCTCTACCCGGGGGATATTATGTAAATATTAACAAATATTAACAAAAAGCGTCTACACTTACGGGACTAAAAGATGGGGACGTTTATTTATTATTTTTTTAATGAAATTTTTCAAGCCCTCTCCGTCTTTCGAGTTTATTAAAACCACCGGACTCATTAATTTTTTCCGTTTTCCCAGAGTCGAAACAAGAAGTCATAATTATTATAGTTTATCATTATAGTTGGTTCACGTTTTTTTTTTTTGGTCTGTTAGTCCGGCTGTGTATTTCGAGATTCTTGCCAAAATCCAAAGTAGAATCTGTCATGTTTTGGTATTTCGACTTCAGTTCTTTCGTAACGTGGCTTCTCCTTAGCTTATCTACAAATATTCTCATGGCACTTGTTCTGATGAACTCTACTCCTTTGGTACCCCGACTGGATGAATTTAAGCCTTCTACTGGATTGGGAATTAGGTCTCATTGTTCTACTGTTAAATTTGCTCGATGTAACTTAAGTTCTATTCTAATAGTTTCTTTTCTCACCTGTGGAACTTTCTTTCGGGTTCTTGTTTCGCTGCCATTTACAACCTTCAAAAATTTAAATTCAATGTCAATCTTCCTGAATCCTGCTCGTGTGTTGTCCATTCTCCTCTGTAAAATCTCCTCATTCTCTTTTACTCCTAGCAACCCCTTGTAATTTATTGGCATCATCGACTTGCTTGGGGTGAAATGATTAAAAAACAAAACAAAAAAAAATGATTTTTTGATTGTTTGAAAAAGTTTAATATGTTGTTTCCTTTTTTAGGTTTGACAACAGCACCCCCAGGATTTCTTGAACTTATTGATAAGATGCCGGTGTGTGAATGTATCTTCGTATGTGACAATTTTATGAGAAAGTGCAAAATGTCTTGGGGACGAGGTTGGGTTCTAAATAAAACGCTTCTTTATTATAATATTATACTGTTGACTAAGTTTTCGCAACCATACAAAACCAAACCAAAATCAATGCATACAAAACTGTGGTTCTCAACACGCTTTTGTATGATTGCGAAACATGGACAGTCTATCGTCGCCATATTAATCTCCTCGAGCAGTTCCAGTAATGCTGACTGCAATCCATCTGCAGAATTAAATAGCAGGATAAAGTCTCCAATGTCGAGATCCTAAACCGATGTGTTATACCCCGTATAGAAAGCCAAATAATCAAGGCACAAATTCGTTGGGTGGGGCACATAGGTCGGATGGAAGACTCAAGAATTCCCAAAGCAATCATCTTCATTGATAGCTGGCAAAGTACTACCCAAGCCTGTGCAATCTGGAGGAGAACCTGCATCTTTGCAGGTTCTCCTCCAGATTGCACGGGCTTGGGTAGTAACGATGTCTTTGAGAACAAGTGTACCAGTTTCCTCATTGGGAAATGTGCCAAGAGGAAGACCAACAACAGCACTGAGAACCCACTTTATCAATGCATCATCTGCAATAGAGCTTGTGGCTCTAGAATCAAGACTCTACTCTCACGAAAGGACTCATCGGTAATGTGTCGAGTATCCATGCTTACCTACTGTTGACTCTTTCAAAGATTTCCCGACTCCATCTGATATTAAGCCACTTATTGCCTATTGAGAAAAATTCTGACCCTACAGTTATTAAGAATTTAAACCCCGTTTTATTAGTCATCCAATTATAACGAACAATAATAACTGTAAACATGGTATAAATAAAATAAAAACGATATCAAATGACCGACCAAACTTTATTAAAATAATACTTTACAATATTTTCCTTTAAGTTTTTTGGAAGAAGTCTTCGGTTATAGATTTTAACTCACTAAACAAACAAATAGTGTAACGCTATCAAATCACGTTCCTTGATAGAGATCATCACCGGTAGAATTCGAAACCGTTCCGTCAGATCTTCGTGCATTTTTTTTCGCCATCACCGACGAAGCCCTTTTCACAAACACACTGTGTGCCGTTGTCCGTGTCAATTCTCACGCACTTTGCATGTTGTGGACACTCTCGAGAACATATTCCTGTAAAAGTAAATATGTCAGATTTTATTACATAAATCCATGATTTCATAATAAATATCGGCATTAAATGACCCATGAGGTGTTGATACGCCGTTAAAGAAACAAAACAAAACACAATAAATGCGTGTGTGAGCCAATCAATTGGTTTGAAACTTTCAAGATTTCGACCTCAATATATAAAAGCGAACATTGAGATCAACACCCAGCGGCGACAGTCTGTTTCATGCGTAAACGCAATCTTCAGAACTGTCGCCGCTGATTGTCGACCTCAATTTCCACTTTCATAAATACATACGCTCTATCTCTGATACTGGGCACTTTAACCCATAAATGTAGCATACCTTAAAACTATATTTTATATATATATATATATATATATATATATATATATATATATATATATATATATATATATAATTAAAACGAAAGGTGGTCCGCGTGTGCTTCTTATAACATTTGTCGTCGATGACATCAGATGCGTGATTTTAGCGCCATTCATTCAACAGCCGAAAAGAAAGACGCAGATCGGAGTTGAAATTTATTTTCAAAATAAATCTAAACATTGAGGGATTACACAGGGATTTACAAAGAGAGTAGAATTTTCACAGGGAGAACTCCCACCAACAACATTCCTCGGAAGAGTAAGCCCCACTTCTTTGTCTTTTCCTCGTATTGCTGAAAAAGTACAGAAGCGTGTTAAAAAAATTCCGACATTAAATTATATCTCTTCGTATTTCAGTTCAGTAAAAAGGTTTATTTATATTAATTATCAATTTTATTGATAATATTGGCATCATTTTGTTGTCTTTTTTATTCTTCAAACTTTATTAATCTGCTATTAAATACACACACACACAAATATATATTGCGTATATTTTGGCAGCATGTTTTCATTAAGGCATGTCTCATTAAATAATTTAGAAAAGTTTTGTCTACTTTATTTACATTATTCGTCCTCATCTTTGTCGCCATATTTATCACAACGTTTCGGCCGTTGTATGCTCCTTCTTCCCGTGGTTGGAATGTCGAACTGAACCCTTTATTTCGCTCACTGGGGTAGACTGTTCTAGTTCCACGTGCCATGTTTGATGGATGTCAGCTATCAGTTATCTCCTGTTAATTTTTATCTCTTAAAATTCTCCACTGCCTTAACCGGGTATTGAACTCACACTCTTTGGGTCTTGTCACTGGATCTAACCAACGCCTTTATCCTCTGTTCCATGTGTCCTTGAGGCTGAAACGTTGTGATAAATATGGCGACAAAGATGAGGACAATAGTCCGAATAGTGCAAATAATGTACATAATACCTCATCTCAGAAATATAGACAAACTCTTTTGTCTACTTATTTATAGGATCCTCTCATTTACGGACGAATGTCATCTTCAAGGTCTTGTTTTTGATAAGAAAAAATTGCTGTGTTCATCTGAATATTAATTTTAAGTGAAAATGGTAAACTTAAGCATTGTACAATTTTTAAATTTTTATGATGTAAACATACACGTGCAGAAACGTCAAGGGAGTAAATAAGTTATTGAGATATTAAATATTTAAAAAAAAAACTATTTAAAGTTATTAGTTATAACTTAAATATTTTAAAATTTCGACTGTAAACATTTAAAAACATTTGTGAAGAATTCATTATTAATTTTATTAAGGGCTGGTTTTAATTTTTTTTTTAATTCAGATAGCTTCGAGAAGTTTTAGTTTAAGTTTATTATTTTCATGAAAAAATATTGTTGTATTTTCAACAAGAATTTTCCTGAATTTTTTCAATGTGACATGGATATATATATATATATATATATATATATATATATATATATATATATATATATATATATATATATAAAAAAAGAAGAGAGGTGCCGCAAACGTTTTTGGTTGTAATGTGGATTTATTTAGAAAATAATATTATGCTTTGTTTTACATAATTTTATGATACGTGTTTCTGGTCTCGCAACCGTCTTCAGGTAAAAGCGGAGATTTCCACATATTATTAAAAATCATTAATTTTTTCCTTATGTTCAATGTTAAATATTCTCGATACGAGACATTTTCTGTTTTTGTGTTAGTAATTCGAATTTCTTTCTTCAATTCAAGAAAGAAGGAAGGGATCTTTGACACTACAATGGGAAGCTTTGACGGTGCTGTTCCTGCGAAATCATAGGTATATATTTACTACACGAACTAAGCAAAATAATAGATAAAATGCAGACACGAAAACAAATTTTCCCAACGTTACTTAAAAATCGAAAACTGAAAAGAATAAACAATAATAAACAAAATAATATAAAAAATAATATAAAAAACAAGTAAAATTAATTAACCGAAGCAAATAATAAACAAATTAACAAAACACTCCCGTTAGAATAGACGAAATAGAACAAATAAAAATAGAAAATAAATACATAAAATGCAAGCAAAAATAATCAATCCGAATAAATAAACAAATAAAAAAACCGACCCTGCCAAAATAACCGTTAGAATAGACTTCAATCAATCCAAAAATTGGATGAGAAAATAGCTATAACTGCTATATAATGATAAAAAATTACAAAGTTACTCAAAAATCGAAAACCGAATAGAGTATGTAAAAATATACAAAATAAAAAATAAATAAAAATTAAAGAAATAAGCAATAAATCAGAAAAAAACAAGTAAAAATAACCCAAAATAAATAAATAAATAAATGAACAAATTACAAATCGCTCCCGGTAAAATAACATAAATAAGTATAATAAGTGACCTAAGCAAATCCCCCGCCAAATCTTTACCACGTTAATAAAACATAGAAAACCGAAAAAAATAAATATAAAATAAAAAATGAAATGAAGTAAAATAAATTAACCCAAATAAATAAAAAAACAATCCACTCCCGCCAAAATAACTGCCAGAATGGATACCCACAATGCACCACTGACCCATATATATAAATAGTTGAGGAAAATTCCACCACTCGCGGTCTGAAGATTGCGTCTAGCATGAAACAGCCTGTCGACTCTGAGTGTTGACTTCAATGTTCACTTTTATATTTATATTTACATACGCTCTATCTCTGACATTGAAACTTTATCCCGTAAATATAGCACACCTTAAAACTATATTTCGTCATATATATATATATATATATATATATATATATATATATATATATATATATATAGTACAGGTAATCGATCCGTTGGCATATAATCCGGGATGATCCTAATAATATTAGTTATTAAAACTGATCCACAGAAAGCTCGATCTATTTATTATAACAAAGTATATACATTTTTACAGCAAATTTTTTTTTTACCTCAACATAGAGAACATGAACGCTCTATTTGTATTATATATATATATATATATATATATATATATATATATATATATATATATATATATATTCTGTTTTTTTTTTGAATTTGTAGGTCTGATGAATTGGATCGTATTTACGATTCCAATGGAATAAATTATGACCATTGAATATTAGTGTTTAAGCCTTTTTATTATATATATATATATATATATATATATATATATATATATATATATATATATAGTTGTAAAGGTCTGTAAGGGTGGAGCTAAAAAAAACGGAGCTCATCTGAATATTTGCCAGGGAGATGGAAAGGTTGGATAACCCAGTCTACCCTATTAATTAACCCATTGCTGTGTGGAAAATGAACAGATTTATACCTTTCACACTAGTCTTTGCGTGAAAGTGAATGTAACGAACTCATCTCGCTGATCTCTCCAAGTCGTCCATGCAACATCAGGACAATATTCAGCAGTAGTTCCACTCTGCGGACAAATCTCTGCCTTGTAAAGCCTTACACGGGGAGAACATAACTAAGAACTGCGTGTACTTCGTCCCTTGTAGTTGTGCCAAAGAATATGAAGGTGAAACCAATAACCCCGCCAGTACATTCAATATGTACACACGCATTAAAAACATTACAACTTCATTTTCACTTGTAAAATAAAATATATAGTTTATTTAGGTTAATAAAAACATCCAATAAAAAATGATGTATTTCTTACTGTTTAAGAAGCCGTAATAATTCCATTCGTTTTTTCCAGCCTTTATAGGACCATTTTCTCCTATACCCATAAAAGTCATACACGTTCCATTCTTTTTGTGGTACTGTACGCCCTCGCATGACCCGCACTGTCGGCAAATCTGTTTGCACTTCTTCAGTGAACACTTTATTAACATGTCAGGGTAGATGTCTTTGTAACCATTGTAGATAATTATTTCCTTCGCAAAAATATCTGACGAGGTAAAATAGGTAAATAAATTGATCAGTGATTAAGAATAGTATAATTGTATTGTAAGATAAACATCGTTTATTTATATGTTGTTGCAACATTATTATTATTATTATTAAAACAAAATGATTGACGTAACTCTTCCAATATTTTTCAACACTTAAGTGAAGAGCGCGATTTAAGAAAAGAAAAAACATAGTGTTTGACAATGTTTAAATATAATGTCTATCTTTTAGTTCTATTTAAAAAAAAAATCAAGTATGAAAATATATACACCCGCCAAAAATTGACTGTCAAAACGAATGAAACACCGCCAGCGTGAAGGCATGAAACTGAAACGTGCTTAATTTTTGTTGACTTAACAATTCAAACACTATTTTTTCTTTTTCTTTTCTTAAATCGCGCCCTTCTCTTAATTATTATTATTATTATTATTATTATTATTATTATTATTATTACCTTTGCTTTGTGTAATACGAGTTGCTTCTAAGACACAACCAGAGACTTCAAGTGACTAGTTTTTGGTATCAGAAAATGCAAACAGATGAAGTAGCATGCAAACAAAGAAAAGAAAAAATGTAATTGTGGTCACTGAATGGAGAGAAATCTACGCAAGATGTGAGAAGCCGCCATGCATATGATTATGATTTCTTTGCCAGGTATTTGAACTCCATATTTGTTTGCCTCTTTTGATATCATACCCCGCCCCAACCCCTAATAGGAAAAGTAATGTTTTCAGTTATCGCATTCTACTGATTTCTGTCTCGCACTTCTATTTACATCGTTTCTTAAACGTTTTCAACGGCGTGTTTCGTCTGAGCCTGCAATAACTCTTGGAAGACAAGTTTTCAACATTATTATTATTGTTAATCATAGTATACGATGTTGGTTGCTGGTAAAAAAGTTCATCTTTTAGGTCACCACTTATGACTTAAGAATGTTGTATTCAATAATTTCAATGGCTTTACAAATTGCAATCCAATTTTACCCGTGTTTTTTGTATTATTATTATTATTATTATTATTATTATTATTATTTCCTTTGATTTCTGTTATATACATATTTCCTTCCTTGTCCTAGCCAGAGACCTAAGGTCAGAAATAGCTTAATGACATTTTCTACTGATCATTTTTGTAAAAAAAAACAAAACAAAAACAAAACAAAAACTAACTCACCATCGAAAAAAAGCCTAAGATCACACACATTTTACATAGATAATGTTCTTCGTAAGGTGTGAGCTGTACTTATGAGTAAAAATGTTTGTAGTTCTTTAAAGTATAGGCTACCAGGAATAGCTTCAATGAGTTTGTCGGACCATTTTCCAATCACTTCGAGGGTTTCAACTACAACTGGAATTACTGATGTAATCATGTACCACACTTTTTAGATTTCCGTTTCAAGATCATTGTATTTTGATAGTTTTTAAAGATCTTCAAATATACATTACAATCTACAGCGACGTCCATGTCAATAAGAAAGCACATTCTGTTTTTGTCTGGATGTCTGGGCGATTAGCTGTGATTGTTCTGTCTCTGTGTATTGTAAAGTCCCATAAAATTGTTACACGCCCTATCTCTGTAACCTATTATTATTATTTGTGTATATTATGCTTCCTGCTTTGTATACTGTAGAGCCAGGTCCAAACTATGATCCTTAAGCTCTATAGGAGAATTGTCATTTAATTGATAGCACCTTTCTTAGTATATGGGATATTCCTAGTAGGGAGATTTTCTGGGCAACTTGTATGTTGATGTTACTTAGAACACTGTTAATAAAATTGTCTATTCCTTTTCTTACGAAGCCCAGAGTTCTGATTACTATTGATACAGTCTTAGTCTTCATTCCTCACATCCTGTTAAACTCAATCTCCAGGTCCTTGTATTTAGACAATTTCTTGATAGTTTTCATAGAGGTGTTTCTCTCAGATGATATTGCTGTCAATAAGCATAAACTTCCTGAATTTCTTGTATTTTACGATAATATCAGTTGTGTTGGCTTTTATTTCCGTCAGTTTGAATTGACGTGTCCCAGAGGATAGTTAACTGTTTCGGTAACTGTGTCTACTTGCTGCTCATACCATCTCTCAGTGGTTTTGATTTTGTGCTTCTTGCATATCTTCCACTGCACATATGTCACTACCTTGTTATGTTTGTGAGTATATTCAATTTTTTCTCGTCCCGGGCATTTTTGATCGACAGTTTCATCGTATTTTCCGCAGATTCTGCATTTCGGGTAAGTTCTACTCTTGATTATATGACAGTGATAGGATCTATTTTGCGAGTCTTTGGTCCTGAAGTGCAATAATTAGGCCACCTGCCTCACCTATCAACCCAGTTGTTACAGTAATACTGGTATCCATCTATTTTTGGCAGTCTCTATGCGTGTGTTGTTCCTTGATCCATAAAGCTCTTTCATTGTGAATTTTGCAGTTTTCCCACATCTTACACCAGAACTCCGAGACATCCTGGATGTTAGTTGGGTCATTTATCTCTGTTTTATTTTTCCCCAGTTCTCGGTCTAGTTTCTTGGCATCTTTTTTGAAGATTTTGATTTGTCTGAAGTACCTGTTTCTTTTTTCATAACACCTGTTCTCAATGCCTTTGCTTGAATTTGTTGTTTCAGCTTCTCTTATTTTTATGTCAAGGCTTCTTTTCAGTTATCACCTTTTTCTTTCTTTCATTTTTGAGCCCCTGTCTACTTCACTTCGAAGTGACGATTGTCGTCGTAGGCTATTTATTTCGGTTTCTATTATTTTTTTCAAGATTGGCATTTTTCTTTTTCGTTTACGTTGTGTTTTTACTTTTTCACCTGTTGTTTCTGCAATCGTCGCCGAGGCCGCATATATAAAATAATTAATTTCTGTCAGGTTCATCGGTCTTTCCATTTCGTTCCTTATTTTTCTAATTGCTTGGTTAGCGATGTTAATGGCTTCCTTCACTTGACGGTTCTTTCTTACTTTTGGAATTGTTGGCCTTTCCTCTTGCCTTTTTATTATTATTATTATTATTATTATTATTATTATTATTATTATTTCCTTTGATTTCTGGTGTATACTCATTTCTTTCCGGGTCCCAACGAGAGACCTAAGGTCAGAAATAGCATCATGACATTTTTGACTGAGCAATTTGTTTTGAAAAAAAGAAAAAAAGAGAAAAAAGATCGCACTCATTTTACCTAGATAAAGCCCTTTTTAAGGTGTGAGCTGTACTTGAATACAATTTTTATATTTCTTCAAGGCTTGGGCAAACAAGGAATCCCTTTAATGAGACTATTGGAACCTTTTTCCAATCAACACGAGGGGTCCAACTACAATTGAAATTGTTTATGCCCTCAAGTGCCACATTTTTTCAGATTTCAAGTTCTTGTAATTATTATTATTATTATTATTTCTGCAAAAAATAGCAAATGTTGGTGGAGGTGAAGCATCATTACTTCTTACTAGTCTTTCTGTTTAGAATTAGTAACTCCTTTGTCCATTCAATCACCATACATTACTATAAATATAACACAGGTAATAACGACCGATATAAAAATACGAACAACACAACATGGACTTCAGAAGAAGCTCCCATTTTCCGATATTTTTCTATAATCAGTTCTTTCATTTGTCTCCCAAGTATGTCACCAGAATATCTTATTCAGCGCCACTTTTTGCTGACCTGGTAATAGGCTGTTCGTCGAAAGATGTTCATAGATCTTTTGTGAAATTATAACAGATTCCATACGAGATTCAGGCGTGCAATGGGGCGGTAATTTCCAAGCTGGGGATCTTTGGACTCGATCTTCATAATGAAGGTTGTTCCTCTCTCCATTGCCCATGAAGGCAGACACATATTTGTAACACGCCTATTTAAGACTTGTCCAATTCTATCACGCAGTTTAGAAAAGCGCTTCACCCCAAATTCCTGAATACAAGGGATAAATCTCTACTCCAGTTCACACTCCTCCACGGGCTTTTGAACAGGAGTAGAGGTTTATTCCTTGTTTCCTGTTTACGATTGGGTTGCTAGTTCCCTCTAAAGTCTTCTCATTCTATTTCACTCCCAGTAGCCCACTGCGTCTTAGTGGCATTATCGCCTTCCTTGGAGTAAAACGATTAAATAAATATATCATCCGCTGCGTGGACATTCCAGTTTGACAAAATGTGAACATGGTAACACCTTCAATCAATTAAGATCATTGGCCATGAGAGCCATACCTAATCTAGCATCAGGGCATTTATTATTATTATTATTAGTTTGCTTTAAGCTAACTACAATTACTTAGCGGGGCGGTGAGAAAAGGTAGTAGATATATTTTTGATATTAAGGGATACGTGTCTCGTGTTCGTGTTTTTTTACATTGATAAAACTCATGAGTATATAAGCAATTGGATTCCGTGCAATTGTTTCGTGTAAAAACAAAACGTGCATATATTAACACCTCCAATTAATTAAGCAAGGAATCCATGAAAGCGGCAATTATTATTATTATTATATAAAGCAATTTCCAACGTTTCCAAGGTTTTAATCGCAGATTTCACTCCGGCTGTTGATTTAGTGCAGTACCAAAAATGAAGGATTAGTTATTAGTGGGATTATATGCGATAAAAATAACCAAAAATGAAGAAGAAAGTAAATTCTAGTCAAACTTTTTATTTTAATCATATTTATATGTTTTAAATTCCAAGATGAATATTTATTCTTATTTTGGTATTAATTCAAAGGAGGACTTTAATCTTTCTTGTACGGCGACTGCACGGAGTGACCTTCGTTTTGAAAGTTTGCAGGTTAATTATTTTTATCATTACGAATATTTTTTGGAAGTATTTTTATTTTCTTTATTGATTGTGTACCAACATTTGGGCATTAAAGTCCCCAACATTCATCAAATGTGTATTGCATCAAATGATCATTGAGCAGGAGAAAGAGTTGGGGGTGTAGACTTGAAAATAATTTCAATTGAGGGGTTTGTACGATAAAACAATCTTTGCTTTTTAACTTTGTGAATTTTTGTTCTTTTACTGAGAGAGGTAAAAGTTTTGGCGTTTAGGTTTGTAAATTGTTTCAACTGGGAAGTACATGTGATTGAAAATTCTTTGGCTTTTAGATTTGCGAATTGTTCCAATTGAGGAGTACGTGTGATTGAAAGTTCTTTGGCGTTTAGATTTCTAAATTTGTTTCAATTGACGAGTACGTGTGATTGATAATTCTTGGCGATTTGGAAATTCTTTCACTTGAGAATTCTTTGGTGCTTAGATTTGTTTCAATTCAGGAGTACGTGTGATTGAAAATTGTTTCTGTTGATGAGTTTGTGAATTTTAATAAGCATTTTTTTTCAGCTGAATATTTTAAAGTAAAGAAACTCTGATGTTTTGATATTTGACAGGAAATTGTCAGATTAAAGAAATCCTGAGGTTTTGATTTGTGAATTGTTCAGTTGGAGAGGTTTCAAAGGTTTGCGTTAAAGTTAGTAAAAATAACGTCTAATAATTTTACTTAATTTTGAATTGAATTTTTTTCCTCAGTAGTTCAATTTATTTTAAAAGTAGCACAAAGAATTTTAAGTTGCTAAATTTGAAATTTAGTAAAGTAACCCCTTTTTCTAATTTAGCAAACTACTAATATAATGTATTTAATTCTACGTATCCCTACCCAAGTTTGTAAAAACATTCCAAATATATATATATTTTTAAACAGATAATGGTGGCAATGAATAATATAGTATCGATACATTCATATCTCCGTGACGTTAGTTTAAACTGACGTCTTGTTTTTGTTTTCATACACTGGGGCCATTTTGCTTACAATATGTTTTTATTTCAGACGAAAACCTGGAAATTTTCTTGCATATTTCAGTGAAACATTCACTTTCTTATGATCGCTCTCAGCGCCATGTTTGTTTTGAGGAAAATAAGGATAAAAGAAAATTATAAATTGACCCAAGGAAAATATGGTTTATCCATATTTTCCTTGGGTCAATTTAGAATTCGGATAAATTTTGAAAATTTAATTTCAAAATGTAGTACTGTTTTGAATGAACTGGAATACAGCAAATTATTTTCTCATAGGTTTGAAGACAGGTTTATCACTGAGTTAAAATTAAAGAATTTTCTCCAAACACAATTTAGATTAAACAAATTGAAATAAATACAAGAAAATTGGGACACCAGTCTTTTTTTCTTAAATTTCTGAGATGAATTATTTTCAGTGAAATGTTTTCGAACAAGTATTTATACCAATATTATTTTTACTTATTCTTATACAAATTTTAAACTTGTATTTTCTTTTGTCACGGATGTTTTAGTTGTCAGTTTTGGGTAGTTAATAAATGGCGTCAAATAATGGACAAGTTCTCGAGAAGATATGAACTCACATTACTTTTGAGTTTGAAAAGCTTGGTTAAACGCGCCAGTCACACTAAATAGATTGTGATGGCTTTGTAGAAGAAAAAATTGTTTTAAATCATTCTTCTTTCGTTACGGTCGCTCTCGGTGCCATGTTTGTTTTTGTTGCCTTTTTAGTCGTGGTAATATTTTCAATTTGCGCTCTTAATGCTGTAGACCGACGGCTCGAATTAAATTGTGATGAAATAAATAACAGAACTTAGACAAAAATTGATAATACTGTTCGATTAGTTACGTTTTTTTCTATGATCTTCTCTCACATCCAATTACAGGCAAAATAGTTTTCGAAACTTCCAGAATAGAAATCCGAATAGGATGTAAATCGAATCATACCAAAAGTACTAATAATCAGACAGAATGTTAGTCTTCACAAACCGATTAGTCATTGCTTTCTTACGGAATTCTTTTTTTTTTTCAAACCAATTTTGTTTTCTACCTATATATCAGTAACATCTGAGTCTACGAATTGAAGGATTTTCACTGAAATCTTTTTCTTCTTTTACTAAATGTTCCCACAAATAGAAGGCACTAGAGCCACTGAAGGTAGAGTACCACCGAATTAGGTTGTATCTGTTTATATCCAGTGGATAAAAACTTTGATTAGATCCAGTGACTAGACCCAAAGAGTTGGGAGTTCAATACCAGGGCACAGCTGTAGTGTACAAAAAACGTTGAAAAATGAGTTAAAAGGAAATAAATGAGACATCCGGATGGGGCATGGCACGTGGAACTAGAAATATCTACCGCGGTGGGCGGAATAAAGGGTTTGGTTCGAAATTCCAATCACCTCTAGAAGGCCCAAGAGTACAACGGCCGAAACGTTGCGAATATGGCAATGAAGATGAGGATAACAGTCCGAATAATGTAAATAATGCAAGGAATTAGGTTGTAATATTGACATAAGAAGACTAAGTGCAAATTATGAGGATATGTAGGATAGATAACAGTTGACCCTAGACATGAAGAGCTTAAGATTGTAGCGATCAGGGAAGCATGATCTCTGGAGTCTGTTCTTGCGAACAAACTGTCTGGGTGCAACCTCCTTCTTAACAGCGGGATATCAAGGGGGAATGAGGATGATTCAACTCTGTAGATGCAACATGGTCGCTCTTAGCCGGAAGGGTCTGAATTGGTAGAACCAATTAATGTAGCTTGTTAGAATATTTCCTAGCGATAGAATAGCCTTTATATCTGTAGGATGGGAAAACATTCATTCTCACATTTATATCTTTTGCTGTCTGCTATCACAGCATGTTATGGACGATACATTCTTTACACACTGAAGTTAAATTATCATGAAAAAAAATTAAATTCAATTCAATTAATTTGAAATAGCAGAAGAAAAAACTTTCTTAATGGGAAATAGAAATCTTATGTGGATTGTCAAAATCTGAATGAAGAAACATGAAAAAGTAACCTTTTATCAATAGAAAAGTGTTTCGTATTAAACTGCTGATGACATTGACTATATTTTTTGTACTTGAGTAATAAACACACGTTATCCCTGCAATAATCACCACACCGATGCAATGTTTGATATGTTCACATCCAGCAAGGCATTCTTCAGTACTTCGAGTAACAGTCACTGAATGGATATGGTCTCCCTCAATGGCAGCATGAATAATTCGTATGAAATGCATATTTTTCACGGTGTAATAATCTGTAAAAAAAAGAGAAGAACGATTTTAATTATGATTTCTTTCTTTTCTTTTGTGTTTTTTTTTCAATGATTTCATTAAAAATGTCTGAATATATCTTACTTATTATAAAACGTAGATTGTGTGTGTGTATGTGTGTCTGTACGTTTATATATGGGATCGTATTTCTTACATTTTTCAACCGATTTTAACAAAACTTCACAGGACTACGTAAAATTACCTGGCAGTAGTTCTGACAGCGCCCCAAATTGGTAAAACACAATTGTTTTTGCACGAAATCAATTTGAAAACACGATTAAGAAGCATTAATGAAAGGGGGGCAACTCATATCGAGTTATACTTATTATAAAACCCAGGTTGGTTGTGTGTGTGTGTGTTCGTTTATATATGGGATCGGATTTCCTACATTTTTCAACCGATTTCAACAAAAATTCATAACGATTGAAAAACAATGTTTTGTTTGAGTTTGGGTTTGACCAATTCGTAAACAAAACAAACAAACAAACAAAAAACTAATTAAGACATGCGTGTCCGTCAACCTTAAACAATAATCTTTGCCAATTTTATTTTTCAGTCTTTATGATGGTCGATACTTGATTATCTCTTACTGTTACATCGCCGGGCAACGCCGCGATCAACTGCTATTTTTTATTAAGCTGTGCCATCGGATGTTAATACAGGATTCTGACTAAACATTTTTTCTAGATTACAGATAAAAGAATGTGATGATAAGACTTGAATGGTTAGCATTTAGAAGAATAATAGATTGTATTTGTATATACAATAAAACGTAAGGATTTAATCTTTGAAGAAAAGACGTCATTTAAGTTCAATATTTACTCAGAGGTTGGAACACGCATTTTCTAATAGGTTACGGATAAGAAAAGGAATTCTGAGAATGAGAAGTAAGAATGAAGTCCATTTTTATTTTATTCCTTACAAGTGATTGTGAATAATTTTCAGTGTTAATATAAAATGACCGCAGTTTGATACTGGCCTTTATTTTGGTTCCCATTTCTGGTGTGTTCTTGATTGAAACCTTGTATCGTTCAGTTGCGAGCCTGTTGAATGTTGACATTTTGTCCATAAATAAATGCCTTAAAGACGGAGGATGATAAGTTAGACATTCGCCATAATATGCTCTGTGAATTTCGGAAAGGAGTAAGCGTCGGAACTGCGAGAAGAAACATTCAGAAAGTTTGGCAGATTTTCTCAGAGTGATTTTAACCTAAACGATCAACCGACCTTCCGACGTCGATGAAGGCTTTCTGCTTGCCATGGTGGAAAATAAACAGAAGATTTCGACGGAAGAGATTGCTAAATGAAAATCGATATCTCAACTGCTTTTCGTTATTTGAAGACATTTGAGTACATTTTCGAACCCGACGCGGAGATGCCACACATTCTATGAAGCAGTACAAAAAAGCTCGATTGTGTTTCTGCGTCGATTTCTCGATGTTGCACCTTGAAAAGCAGCCGTTCTTGGATGGAAATGTTACAGGCGAGGAAAAATGGATCATTTATGGCAGCGTTCGATACAAACGGAGCTGAAAACAAGCTTGTGAAAGTACAAAACCAGTGGTTAATGTGGGCTTGCGTCTAATGAAGGTGCTGCTGCTGCTGCTGCTGTCCGTTTGGTGGGAATACAGAGAGATAATTCCTTTTGAAATTCTTCCTATCGGTGCAACAGTAACTGCCAAGAAGTATTGCGATCAAATTCTAAATCACAACGCAGCTATACAAGAAAAAACGGTCGATTTTAGCAAATCGAAAAGCTGTTATCTTTCGCTACGAAAACCCAAGACCGTACGTTGCAAAACATTCCTTGCAGAAGCTTCAAAAGTTAAAATGGGACCCCACTCTACAGCACCCATCATATTCCCCTGATTTGGCTTCTTCGGATTTTCATTTGTTTTCGGTTTATACAGAACAATTTAAAGGAAAAAAACTTGGACTCTGTACACTCTGTCGAAACCTTCTTCCATCAAGAACTACGAAGTTTCTAGAAAAATGTCGTCAATAAAACTTGTAGAACGATGAGAGTGAGTTGTCTTTTTTGGGAGTATGTAAAATTTTGTTTTAATTTTTTAATCATGCACTAACTTTTGCAGTGATTTAATATAAAACAATTAGAGTGGTTAATCATTGAATCAAGCAAGCAATTTATATTCAGTAGTTCTTAAATATTTGACTCGAGTCTTGAAAAAAAAAACAAATACGAATTTTCGCTAAACATGAACATGAAAATTGATTTTGCCGTAATATGCATAAAAATAATCTTCATCTTTGAACCTTGTTGGCAAATTATATTTATATTATATTCATATAAAGACATACAATGACGGGTATATACCCCCCCCCAAAAAAAAAGAGTAAAGTCGTTTTTCGTGGGTAACGCCGAAGTGGGTCTAAGACTCATTCAATGTTCTATTGGTACTGCATTCACTATAGCAACAAAAACAATACCTGTAAAGAGCTATAAGGCGTAACAAGAAAATTAGAACAGCAGCCTCCTTTGGTAACAAAGGATGTTGGTCATTTTGTAAAAAGTCGCTTGCTACTGATATTCTACAGATACACTGTGACACTATTTTGTTACTGGTAATCATAACTGTTGTGGTAGGATCCACCTAATTTGCATAGTGGACTGCGACTCAGTCAACACATTCTCCAGGAACGGCCTTACCAGGAATATACAAAAGACTATATGTATCCAGTAGGGGTGCCGAAATAAGACGTAGAGTTTTGGCTAAACTCGAATCTGAACAAAACCTTACCCTACAAAAGTTAGCAGAGGAGTGTCAGCGGGCCGTAAGTTTAAAGAAAGAGTCTCAAAAAATCGAAGAAGCTGGCATTGCTTATATTAAAAAAATAAAAAAAAAAACAGTCAAATTACCCATCAGCAAAAAATTGGAGTAAAAATTCGGCATATTTTAAAAATAGACAAGAAAAATTAAATGAAAAGAACGAGGAGGAAAAAAAGGTTCCACCATATAATTGTAGACGTTGCAACGAAAGACACTGGGAGGTAAATTGCCCATATAGAAATAGGAAATGTTTCGTGTGCCACAAGAATGGACACAAAGGATCGTGTTGTAAAACGAAAAAGTCAATAGCCGAATTAGACAAACTGTGACGTCATCCCCCCGGTCGCAGCGCCGACTGTGACGTTCTATCCTGATCTACCACGGCACCAGTTGTGACGTCCCAAAAACACCACCACCAGACGTCCTCGCCGCGGCGCCAGCTGTTCGCTCCTCGCTGCTCCGTTCGGGTGTCGCTGCTCCAAACGTGACGTCCGCCTGTCGCGTCAGTCGTGTTGTCTCGTCCTGTGACGACCAACCGGCTTGGTATCGGTCGCGGCACCCAAATGTGACGTTCTAACCTTTTGGTGATTCGGGTGGGAATCTTGTTAGATTTGATATCAGCCTCGTCGTTCCCAACTCGCTTCCAACACCTGGTTACCAAGGTAACTGCATTGATCTCCAGTCCGCCTACCCACGTTGTGAATTGATCTTAGGCAGACGCGATCAAACAGTGGTTGGGGCCGTAATGCAAACTGAGTTCAACGGGGTGATACTACACAAATATGCATAAAATAAAATAAAATGAAAACTCAAAAAGTTCAAAGTATCAAAGAAAAAAGGTAACAAACTTTTATGTCTAGTTGTTCGATACATAGGACTGCATCTATCTCCCGACCCGTTCTGTGGATTGTGACACGTCGTTTTCCGTTAGGCAAGTTTTAACGCTTCAAGTTGTTTGCTCTCTAAGAAATTGGTGTTTCGGTGTCTTTTGGACGAAAGTCGAAAAACTTATTTCGGTGGTCTGGTTCTAAGTCGCTCTTCAAAATAATTGTTTTTGGGTTGAAGAGGAGTCCTAAATTTGCGTGAATTTTGGTCAGCTATCTCAAGGCGGCTTCAATTCTGGAAACTCAACTCTACGCTGGAGCCCGAACTGATTTCTGCTTGTTGGGGCCTCGCTTTTATTGACGCTGACCAAAACCGGGGTGGGTCTGTGGGCGTCCAGGGGGTTCCTCGATACATATCCACCTCTTTTATTTCTGGTTAGGGATTTTCCACTCTTTTCCATTTTTGGGAACCTTTCCTCACTCCCACTTTCTCACCATGCCTCTGAGGGGAGTGAACTGCCCTCCCCACTTCTTCGTAGCAGCTTCTCATACTTATACTCTGGATGGGGCGTCGACAGCCTTCTTCGTGCGTCACATGATCACTCTCGGCCAATGAGGTCTTGGTCGGGTATCTTTCCTCCTCCTTCATGCGTCACGTGATCACCACTTGACCAATGATGTCTTAGTCAGGCGTGAACAATCCGCGGCTTTGTTTCGGGAAAAAAATTCTTGCTTAACTAAACAAAATTACCTCTTTTCTTTCCTTTTTCTTCCGCTTAAATCGCCGTTATCATTTCTCTAGCCACGAACGGACAATATGACAACTCTTGTTCTACACGTGGTGTTTGTCAGGTATTTTATCGCTAATTTATCAAGATGGGTGGTCTTCTTAACATAGCTTCAAAAAAGAAAGTTTTCAGTCAGTCTGTCGCCTCCAAGGAAGAAAGAAAAACACTTCTGGGTCCCCATTCATTTTCCTTCGGTACATATTCCTGATAACATAATTTTATTATCGCAGGCCAAAGTTGTTTCGTCGAAAAAAATTCGGTCAGCGGCACTGCTTGTGTGGCATTTAATTTTTCATATCTGTCCAAAGTCCTTTTTAGTGGCCTGTTTCTCGTCACTTATCGAAATAGCATTTTCACTTGAATTTTTCCCTGGCCAGTGGTCCAGCCGTTCGTTTACGCACCTAGATAACACAGCCGTTATCAAAACACATCTGATTCCTTCTTTCTTTCCCTTTCTTTTTTTACTCAGAAATTCCCTGTCATTGTAATGACACCCTTTTTCATTTGTTACTTATCAATATTTTCATTGTCTCTTAGCCGTGTGTGTGGCTGCTTATCACCTACGATTCGTCTCGCCTTTCTTTCTGCCTTCTTTTCTTTCTCTTCCTTTCTCTGCCTCGTAAATGGTGCCACAAACAAATTCAAATATAAAATCAGATAGAGATTTGAGGAAATATGTGACGACTGAAATATTTAAAAAGAATATCAAATTTCAACTCGATTCGGGTTCAGATTTAACAATAATGAACTATAAAACATGGAAAATTTTAAAAAGGCCTACAATAATGAAGTCAACGAAATGCGCTCGAACGGTAACTGGAAAGGAAATTAACTTCGAAGGCGAGGTTGTACTTCCCATGAAATTGAACGGGATAGTTAAAAAAATAAAAGTTTTAATTCTGAAAAATGGAGAAAACTTGATGGGTACAGATTTTATTGAAACATTTCGAATTGTGGGATAAACCGTTAAACTCATTCTGCAGAAAAGTAGAAAGTAATACGCAAACAAGACAGGATATTAAAGATGAATTAAAGAAAAAGTTTCCGGAAACCTTCACACCTGGTCTTGGAAGATGTAACAAGTTTGAAGCCAAATTTGAATTAAAGGAAAATACTATGCCAATTTTTAAAAAGAAACGTAACGTGCCTTTCGCAAGTGTAGAGAAAATTAACGAAGAACTTGATAGGTTGGAAAAATGGGAATTATTTCGAAAGTAGAATCTAATTCATGGGCTGCGCCGATTGTGTGCATAAAAAGAAATCAAACCAAGTCAGAGTCTGCGTTGATTTTTCGACAGGGTTGAACTCGGTAATTAGGACTACCATTACCCGTTACCGAGTCCGGAGGAGATTTTTAACAAGCTAAATGGTGGAGTTATATTTACAAAAATCGACTTATCAGATGCCTATCTCCAAATTCCCGTCGAAGAGGAATGTTCGAAGTTACTAGGGATAAACACGCATAGAGGGTTATTCAAGTACAACAGGCTTCCTTTTTGGTATTAAAGTGGCACCAGCCATTTTTCAACAAGCTATGGACGTCATGTTGAATGATTTAGACTTTGCGTGCGCTTACTTAGACGACATCATAGTAAGGAGCGAAACCGTCGACGAACATCGAGAGCATCTCAATCAAGTATTTAAAAAGATTCAGGACTTTGGTTTTAAAGTCAAAGAGTCAAAGTGCGAATTTGGTTTGGAGGAAATTAAGTATTTAGGTCACATAATCAACAAAAAGGGCAGATTTCCAGATCCGGAAAGGTCCATTGCGATTAGAGACATGCCGACGCCCACTAATGTGGCGGTGCTACAGAGTTTTCTGGGGCTCGCAAATTATTATCAAGCGTTCATTAAAGGAATGTACAATCTAAGAGCTCCGATGAATGAACTGCTAAAAAAAGACAAGGCATGGGAATGGACCGTAGAATGTCAGAAAGCCTTTGATGAAATAAAGAGAATGCTTACGTCCGACCTCTTTTTAACCCATTACAATCCAAAACTTGATATTGTAGTGGCAAGTGACGCCAGTTCATACGGGATAGGAGCGTGTATTCAACACATAATGCCAGATGTTTCTAGAAAACCAATTGCACATGCTTCGAGAACTTTGCTCCCAGGAGAAAGAAGTTACTCACAAATCGAAAAAGAGGCGTTGAGTATCATTTTTGCCATAAAATTTCACAGATACATCCACGGCAGACATTTTATGCTTGAAACGGATCATAAACCACTGATCACTATTTTTGGTTCAAAAAAAGGGTTACCCGTTTATACGGCAAATCATCTGTTGAGATGGGGAACCATTCTTCTCAATTATGATTTTCACATAAAGCACCTATTATCCAAAAATATAATTCATGCGGATAGTTTATCAAGACTCGTACCGAGTCAAGAAGAAAGATTCGAAGAATCAATTATTGCAAATATCAGAGCAGATTATGAGATGAAAAGCATGGTAAACAACATTGTAAGAGAACTACCGGTTACACTAAAGGAAATTAAAAAAGAAGCTGAAAGCGATGATTTCATTTTAGAAATAAAAAGCAAAATGGTAGCAAATGACCAAAAAGTGCAGGAGATTTATTCAATAGGTGAAGGAGTTTTATTATATGGTGAGAGAGTAGTAGTCCCAAAAAAGTTGCAGAAAAAAGAATACTACGGGACTTTCATATGGGTCACCTGGGGATTAATAGAACAAAAAGCTTAATGCGAAGCTTTGTATATTGAAAGGAATGGATGTGGATATCGCAAACATGGTTCATCGATGTAAAGGGTGTGCGTTAGCAGCTAAGGCACCACCTATAGTACACAAACCATGACCCCAAGACGGATCATCCGTGGACAAGATTACACATTGATTTCGCTGGTCCAGTAGAAGATTATTACTACTTAATAGTGGTAGATAGTTTTACAAAATGGCCGGAAGTACTACGCTGCAAAAAGCCTACGTCTAATACCACAACAACTTTCTTGCATGAACTATTTGCACGGTTCGGTGTGCCAGAGTGTATTGTGAGTGACAATGGTACACAATTCACTTCTGAAGAATTTAAGGAATTTTGTGAGTTATATCAAATTAACCACATAACGACGCCGCCGTATCATCCGAGGTCCAATGGACTCGCAGAAAGATTTGTCGATACTTTAAAGCGAGCTCTGAAGCAAGCCTCAGGAGTTCCAACGGAAAAGGCGCTTCAGCAATTCTTACAAGTATACAGAATCACGCCAAACCAGAGAACAAACTCAAACATGGCACCAGCTGAACTAATGTTCGCTAGAAAAGTTAAGTCAGTGTTTGACAAACTTTTCCCAGGAAAAAAATAGAGTAAAGAATACTATGTATACAGCGAGAAAAAGATACACCTCCGGAGAGAAGGTGTTTTTCAAATGCTACAAAAACAACGTTGAGTTCTGGGAGCGAGGCATAGTGGGCAAGAGAATCGGTGACCTGATTTACATAATTAAAGGGCCGAAGAATACTCATAAAAGGCACCAGAATCAACTTAAAAAATGTTACGTTATAGAGCATGAAGAGAGTATACCGGATGAGGAGGAAGATCCCATTGAGGTAATGTATGATATGGTTCAAGCAGAACCTCCGCAGAATACTCCTGAACCGAGAAGATCCGGTAGGAAACGAAAGTTCACGGACCCATTGGACGTGAATCCAAAACGGAAAAAATATTAAAATTAAGCGGATGGACATATGCATATGAAGTATGCAAATGGATCTACAAAGAAATAGCCATAATCATCAATCCATATAGGAAGCCAGGTTGAAATCCAAAAGGGATTCCAAGGCTTGGGAGGGGGTATTGTGATAGGATCCACCTAATTTGCATAGTGGAGTACCGACCATATAAATATGGTTGGTACCGGGAAGAGAGGAAGGAATCAAGAGATTCAACCAGAGACTCTGCCCGACTGCGACTCAGTCAACACATTCTCCAGGAACGGTCTTACCAGGAATATGCAAAAGACTATATGTAAATATTGTGTACACTTTCTTGTTTCAATACATTTTGTTCTAAGTACATTTTGTGTTGCATTATTATTCCATGCATTAGTCAAGTTTCAACAATAACAAAGTTTTTTTTGAATACAACAAACGATATACTGACAGACCTCTGACAAATAAGAATGGTTAATGAATAAAACCCGTTGAAAAAATTGAGGATTTTAATTCTCATATAGACAACCACCTGAATTGTGTGTCGGGATTTTGAACAATGAAAAACATAAGTGGACGTGGATTTGAATTACGACAGGTCAAAAGGACAAGAATGATTGACACGTATCACACACAGCTGAAAATACGAGCTACGCATGGGAAACTTTATTTTCGTAAACCACAAACTTAGAATCAATCTTTCCTGGTCGAGGTAGCAGGCGCAGATGAAACACCAATGAAGGTGGAGGAGCCAGCCACTCTCACTGAGGGGGTTTAGTGGGAGATGATAATAAGAGAAAGTAGAAGTTATCAGGTGGAGTGATTCCTGAAACCATCATCCGTGGAAGAAAGGAATTTCCCCAAACTATGAAGTAATTTAATTCTCATCAACTTAACAAGGAAGATGAGAGGAGGGGGTAAACACCCAATTCTCCAACTGCGCCGTGTCCCACGTCGGTTTGGGCGAACGCCAATAAATATGAATGTCCGAAGCGAGATCGTCAGACGGAAGAGTGTTCGTTTCAGCCACCGGGCGTGATACACCCAACGTGATTATCTGTCAACGAGAACACATGACTTCAGCTTTGTGCCGAACTTTACCAAATCAAGAAAACAAAGTTTACCAAGTCAACAAAAGTGTCATGCCAGAGTTAGAAGCGGCTTGGGTCAAAAATTGTAGTATGTGAACTCTTGGTTTAACTAATTACTATTCGAAGAAATTGATATAAAAGCAGTATTTAACTTTTTAAATTTTATTCGAGTGTTATTTTCTTACTGTGAGTCTTTGCCCTGCTTGGACCAGCCTAGTACGAAGATACCATACGAAGATTCGTTCTTGGCTGCCTTAAAATCAAGAAAATCAAAACGTGGGTCGGACCTGGATCGAAATGATCACCCCCATCGATCAGCTACAGGTATTAGACGTCTTGGACGACCGGGGAGGGTGTAGGGCGACACACATGTCTTAATCTTTAGTTGATAGCGGCATCAAAGTTTCATTTAAGGAACTTAAAAGAACGGGAAAGATATCCCGAAAACTTGACTTGGCAAGTGATAAATAAATTTCTCATAAAGACCTATAAATAAAAATGCCTACACTTTCATCTGGGTCTCCGAACAGAACTTTTATTAAGTTTTATTATGACTGATGTGGCTACATCTATACGGGGTGGAAATTTCCTGCAAAAATATCGGTAAAGCTGCGCACAAAGAGATTAATTAACCCAATGACGAAAATTAAATCAAAGTGATATTTGCATTCAGCGGTGTAATCAAGCCCTGAAATAGCAACAATCATGGTGCTTGACGGAGGTGAAGGTAAAATATTCTCATGTAGTAAAAGAGTTTGGAGAGAACGCAAGATCTTTCTTTAATATTCTCGTGATTCATCTCATAATGCATCGTATAGTTACAGATTAACAAAAACTGCTTCAAACCTGCTCGGGACGTTTAGCGACTGAAAATCTAAATATAGCGAAGGCGGAATTTGACCAAAAACCGAATTAAAGCATTATTCAGCCATCGAAGAGTCACTGAACTCCGCTCTTTTATTTTTAGTCCCATTAAAGGAGGTGCGTAGTAGACATGTGGATAAGAACGTGCTTTGAATAACATGACAAAGCAGGACACTTTATCCCTCTTACTGATGACGTGATTTCACTAATTTACGGATATAAAATAATACTAAATTAGAACTAATGTAAGTGTCATTTCAGTGTTTCGTAAACCATACTCTACACAGATTGGAATTCGTTTTTATATAAATTTAAAATGTATTAATAGCAAGTTCCTCTCTAGAAGAACACTTAGAGCACACATTAAAAGCTTTTCAACGTTTTAGAGTATATGGCGTTGTCATTACAGCAATTAAGTTTCAGTTTGGTCTCTCCGAAGTCAATTTGTAGCACACAGGATTAAGTTAATTGGTATTGCCACGTTGCCAGTAATAAACCACTGACAATATTTGATCAATGTTACCAATCTCATATTTCTTATACCGAAATATGCTTAAACTTTCATACAGCCAGTAACACAAGTGTTAGTTTACTATAGCAAAAGAGTTTAATTTCCTGGAAAACTATTGTGTGTGTGTGTTTTAAATCTAACAGAGACGGAATCAAGGTGCAACATCTTTCATCGTGAGCCCTATTCGTCATTTTCATCCTCTTTTTGAAGGTTGAGAATTTCATATAACCATAAGAGCTGATTTTCGGCGAATTGCTTTCTCACTGCTTTTATGTACCTCTTTTTCTTTGTGTATCTCTCTCACACACACATGTCTACACAGGGGAAAACTACACCAGCGGTGGGAAAACAACGGCTTACAGGGTAGGACGTTACCCGATGATCTTATGCGGTCCGCAAAAATACAACGTTTCTTTTTAATATTCATGAATAGATTTTGGTATTGACAACAAATATGCAAACTCTGCCGGGTATAATACCTACATTGTCCAAATCGTCTTACAGCAGCAATTGTTCACCTAACAAAATGTTTAATATCTAAAAAACACTAAACTGTTAGTCTACTTCGCTCTAATCTTTTGACAGACTATGAAGATGGAGAATATTTTTCAGCATGAGGGTGCTCTTTGTCACACATCACGTGCAACCAAAAATGTTTCATGTGGATGAAGATGTTCAACTTCTGAAAGACTGGCCAGCACAAAAATCCTGATCTCAATATAATTTAAGCATTTTGTTGCGAACTGAAGACACGTATTCTCCAGTGAAAACAACGCAATCTCCAAGAGCTTTGGAATTAATGCCAAGTAGAATGGTAAAAAATTCTAAATCAGAAAATCTGGATCTTGTTCCATTTAATGCCACATCGAAGTAAGACAATTTTCCGAGCCAAAGGCGGCAACACTAATTAGGAACTCTATATTTTGACGTTTTGTAGTTTCTGTAATAATAAAGATCAATTTTTTCAATTTGATCGTAAGGTGGATTGGCAGGTTATTGTAGTTGAATATTATCTTGCTTTTTTGCACGCCCCTCGTGTCACTGCCATTACTATTATGAGCAAAGATAGAAAAAACAACAACAAAAAAAACAAAAACAAAAAACGATTTATCTTTAATCATAATTAAGTTACTGTGAAAGGATTTTCGTGACATAAGAAATCCTTACCATGTCCTTGATTAACTTCTCTTCGTTTCCTCACCGTCGGCACATCGCATGTAAGAAAAACCGGCCTGCTACCTTTACAGATGTTTTGCTCAAAATGGTCGATCATATTACAGGCATTTCTGAGGATATCAGTAGACGCTGTTAAATTATTAGGCGATGACTTCAACTGGGAATATCTTTTTGTAGTCAGAATCTTACACATATCTGTAAGCTCCTCATATGGAGAGAATGGCAGAATATGACGCCTTAGACGTGTATATGTAACCTTTTCCCTGCAGCTGTTCAAAGAGTGGGAGAGAGAGAGAGAGAGAGAGAGAGAGATGAAAAAGAGTCAAAACTAAAAAAAAAGTCAAACACATAATAAACAGTCAATAAAATTCGTATAATTTTTCAACAAGGCCCAAGAGCCACTCAAGATATAGGGTTACTGATTTGGGTGATTTGAGACGTAAGAGGGGGAGGTAGAAGTAAAAATTATGAGGATATATAGGATAGATAACGACTGACCCTAGAATTGAAAAGATTGTAGTGATCGAAGAAGCATCCTCTTGTGAGTTTGTTTAACAGAGCAGTGACTGTTGGGAAGAAGCTGTCCGAATAGAAGTTGTTTGAATATGAAGGGGATGAGGATGATTCGAATCTGTGTACGTGGCATGTCGGCTCATAACTATAAAGGTTTGAACTGGTGGAACTAATGAATGTAGCTTGTTAAAATATTTTGCATAAAATAGCAAGAAGCTTGCGACATTTCATCTGTAGGAAAGGGATTGTAAAATAATTCAACACCTACAAGGCCGTACAGACGCTTTTGAAGAATGTAAACGCTGGGTAATGAAGATTGGGACCTAATCACATTGCATATTCGTCTCTGGATATATTTAACACTTGACTGACTGAATTAATCTAATAATTTAATTGAAATGTAAATTCATTTTGTGAGCAAAATAACCCGTCTACATTATATATAATCCGATAGGAAGTTCATCTCGATCCTCACTGGGTGTCCCCTACTTTTGGCCTTGTGCAACATCTAAGCTACGTGTAGAAAATTACTATAATCCGATAGGAATGTGTTCATGTTATAATGGAAGAAGCATTTCTACTTGTGAATATCTTATGGAAAGAGAGTACAATTAAATTGCCTAAAATGGAAATTATATTGCAAATATTACTGGATCAAGGATGAAATTCTGATAAATTGTAAATCCTGCCAGTGCTGGGGAAGTCTGTTTGGACTAAATTGCATTTATTTTAAACGGAACTTTAAGCTCATCCTCAGACTCAAGAACGCAGAGCTACAGAAACGCGTGTTGTGTTCATATCTGGTTGGAAATTCGATAAAAAAAAAATCCAAAAAGAAATTGCCAATTTGGAAGTCCGTCACTACTTCATGGACACTGCCACGTGGCCCGTGTTCATTTAATAGCTTGTACTTCACATTCATTTTGTATTACTAGATTCGGTTGTAAATAATCGCAACTATATAGTCGGTTCTGAAATGGTCAGACCTTCAGAAAGAATTAAGAAAAAAGAAAACATTTAAAAAGTAAGATGGGCCATGTTCCTTTGTGATAGGTCGAATACATTTGAAATTTAAGATATTCGTCTTAGAACTATACGTATTTGAACAATATGCAAGAACTATATGTCTTAGAACTATACGTCTTTGAACAAAACACAAGAACTCTATGTTTTTGAAATATACGCCTTTGAACTACATGTAAAATCAATTTTACTTACATTATATCGTCGTCAGTATGATCAGGAACTCTGTAACTTTCCCCAATCAGGCTGAATTTTGTCGATCGGTTTGTGACATCATGTCCGTTGTCCAAACGGAAGTCATCCTGTATACCGTTACAGTCACCGCAAATGCCCTTAACTTTGCCAGCGTAACAAAGAGGAAGCTTCACTTGACCTTTCTGTTGACCATCATATGTAATTATCGCTCTGTCTTTGGTCTCCAGTTTCATAACTCCAGATTTATTTGTTATAACGAATTCGGGTTGAGTGTACGGCAGACTAACATTCGTACCATTGACCTTTTCAAATTGAATATTTTAAGATGGTCAGAAAATGTCGAAGACAAAATAATCGACATGTATTCGATTCTTTGTTTTCTGAATTTCAAAGATGAGGTATTTTAATTATTGAACGCGTTTTTCGGGTAAGTATTTCATCAATGTTTTTTAGTACAACGTTTCAACTAATCTTAATCCATTTTTCTTCAGGTCCCTATTACATTCGTTAGTCTTTTCAAATTTAGCATAACGCTTTTCTTCTATTTTTTTCTATGTAGGACACTAAGTAGAAAAATAAAAGATTTCTGTAGAACATCGGATGTAAGAATGCATCGGTCGAAACGTTGTGTGAAAAATAACAAAGATGAAAAAAATGATTTCATTAAAAGGTTCTCTCTAAAAAGAAAAGGGCGCTTTAATTTTGTATGAAATATAAAAACCAAAACAATTATTCAGAAATTTTTAAAGGCGACATTATGATAATAAATATGACAAATAATAGAAATAAATATTTCTTATTAGACTTTTAATCTGATGAAAACATTTGAATTACATTTATTATTTGTGTTTCTATGACTCCATTCTATTCGTACGACTTCTTTTGTCCACCTCCTTTTAATCTGACTAACATTTCATGAAAACGTTTTATTCATATTAACAATTTGTGTTTTTATTATATATATATATATCTTTAACGTATGTTATATTTATGAGTTCATGTTCTCAATGTCAGGGATAGAGATTATGTAAATATAAGAGTGGACATTGAGGTCAACACCCAGCGGCGACAATCTTTTTAATGCGAAATCTTCAGGCCATGTGCGTTGTATTCTGACGCGACTACTTATATATGCTGGTCGCTTGTATTATTCTAATGTCTATTGAGTTGGCGGACCGGTTATGTTTCAAATTATTCTAAGGGCTATTGAGTGGAAATAATTGTGGATCCGTATGCAGTTATGTGGCTATTCTATAGTGCTCTTAGTTAACTTTATAATCATTATATATCACTTTATTATTTGTTGTTGATAGTTATTATTATTACGTTTAATTATATTTATGTGTTGATTCGTAGTTTGTTAAATTGTTTCTTATTTACTATATTTATTTGTTTATTTACTAATTTTTTTTGTGTGTGTTGGAATCCTCACAGTATTTGGTATTGTTGAATTTATCGCTAACATTTTTGTCACTCAACGTTTCATTTAATTCAATAAACTTAATACAAAAACAAAGAATTTGCAGATATATATTTATGCGGATGTTTGTTCTTGTTAAGTGTAAAGAATTCGCCACCAAATTTTTGAAAAATATTTTTGACATTCGATTTAATTTGGCAATGAGGATTTTGATTTTTTTCAACCCATCTTCTCAGAATATTGGCGCAATCTGCTTACTGCGTGTAACCTGGCAGTAGAACCTAGAAATGAACCATGCATAAAAACGACACAGAATTATACGCAAATTAAATAATTTCTTAAAGAATAAATAAATAAATACCATCACTATTGAGCGATGCAAGAACTGGATGAATGTTTGCTCCAGGGTTATGTCAATTCGTTCCGTGTAAGGAATTTTTATATTTCCTCTTTTCTTATTTTTTACTTCCACTTTGAACATTCCCAATGTGCTTTTCGGTTTTGTTGTCATCAGTACATACTTGCAGTGACCGGCAAAAGTAATGTGTTGACCATCAAATGTTCTGTAATGAGGGTCACCAGTTACTGCACAATTACAGCTTTCTCCTAAACAATGAAAAAAAAGATGATGTGACACCATTTAACAGGACAAAAAAAAAAAAAAAAAAGAAAAGAAAGGAAAAAGAGAAAGGAAAGAAAGGAAAAGAGAGGCGAGACTTAAGCGTAGATGATAAAAAAAACCCACCCACGACCAGGGGCCTTGACAATGTTATTTTGATAAGTAGCAAATGGCGAAAAGGTGTCATTACCATTGCAGAAAAATTGGTGGATAAGGGAATCGACTATGTTCTGGCGACGAACTTGTGGTATCGGGGATAGATAACAGCCGCTTAATGCTGGCAAACATCTAATTAGCAAACCACAGACCGACTAGCTAAGAATTCCAATTGATAATGTTATTTTCATAATTGACAAAGAACAGGTGAAATACAGGGCTTTGGATAGATAAGAAAAATTAACTGTGTCGTCTGCTAAGCCGCACACGAAACCAACCCTGAGTAACGACTGACCGTTTTTTGACAAGACATCTATAGGTGTTAGAGTTCGGTTGTGATAACAAAACTATCAGAAATTGGCACCAAGAATGACTAGAACAATGGAACTGTTTTTTTCGAGACGACGGTCGACTGTGTTTTGCTGGACGACCACCCATTCTGATAATTAGCGAAAATCTGACTGACGAAGTCCAGATGAGAATAGAGGTTATCACACTACTGGTCGCATTGTTCTGTTGGCGGCCAGAGAAGATGAGAGCTGCGATTAAGGAAAGAAAAGGAAAAGAAAAAGATAATTTTTTTTGAGCAAGATATATTTTTTTTTCTTCCTGAAACAAAGCCAGCTGGATCGCACACGCCCAGCTGGATATCATTGGCCGGAGGTGATCACGTGACGCAAGGAGGGAAGCCGCCGCCGCCCATTTAGAGGATGGGTATGAGAAGTTGCTACGAAGAAGTGGGGAGGGCCGTTGACGCCCCTCTGAAGTATGGTGAGAAGGTGGGAGTAAGAGAAGACTTCCAAAAATGGAAAGAAGTGGAAAATTCCTAACCAAAAATAAAAGAAGTGGATATGTATTTAGAATTATCGAGGAACCCCCAACGCCGACAAACCCACCCCGGTTTTGGTCGGCGTCCATATAAGCAAAGTCGCAGCGTGCAGAAATCAGTAGAGTACAGCTCAGTGGAGTAGAGCCCGGCAGAGTTTCCCGAAGAGTTCAGAGTGCTCAGTTGAAGCAGGCCTCGCAGCTGACTAAGATTCGCGCAACTTCCGAACACATCTTCAATCCAAGAACAATTAATTTTGAAGAGCGACTTAGATCCATACCACCAAAATAAGTTTTTCGACTTTCGCCTGAAGACACACCAAGAACCAATTTCTTAAAGAACAGACAACTTAAAGTGTTAAAATTCGCCTAACAAAAAACAACGTGTCACAATCCATATAACGGGTCGGGAGAAAGACGCAGTCCTATGTATCCAGCAACTTGACATAAAGTATTGTTATCCTTTTTTTTGATACCTTGAACTTTTGAGTTATCATTTTATTTCTTTTATACATATTTGTGCGATACTACCCTCGCTTGAACCCAACTTGCATTACGGCCCTAACGACTGATTGATTTCGTCTGCCTAAGATCAATTCACAACGTGGGTAGGCAGACTGGAGATCAACGCAGTTACTTTGGTAACCAGACGTTGGAAGCGAGTTGGGAACGCCGAGGCTGATATCGAATCTAACCAGATTCCCATCCGAATCACCAAAAGGTTAGAACGTCACAGTTGGCGCCGCGACCAGGACCAAGCCAGTTGGTCGTCACAGGACGAGACAACACGACTGACGCAACAGGCGGACGTCACGTTTGGATCGGCGACACCCGAACGAAGCAGTGAGGAGCGAGCGAAGGCTGTGTTTAGGGACGTCACAATGATTATATTTAATGTCTTTGAATAAAAGTTAAATTTTTGAAATAATATTTTTATTTCATTCGTTACAGTTTCATTAGAACTTGTGTCATTCTCTGGAGCGATTTTGTTTATAACCTCACAAAGTTGTATGCATATTTATACAAATTTAAATGAAACTCGTCTTTTCATTCTGAAAAGACGAGTTTATTAATTTTTATTGGTCAAACATTTCAAATTTAAAAGAAGATTAATCAAGGAGATATTGCACAGTGTATAAAGACGTTAGTTAGATCCAGTGACATGACAGTGCGAGTTCAATACCCGGTTAAGGCAGTGGAAAACGTGGATAGGGGAATTAACAGGAGATAACTGACAACTGGCATCCATTCAACATGGCACGTGGAACTAGAACAGTCTACCCCAGTGAGTGAAATAAAGGGTTCAGTTCGATATTCCAACCACCTGAAGAAGGCCGAAGCGTACAACGGACGAAACTTTGTAATAAATATGGCGACAAAGATGAGGACAATAGTCCGAATAATGTAAATAGTGTACATAATACCTCATCTCAGAAACATAGACAGATACTAAAAGAAGATAGTTACCAATTAAAATGGAATAAAAATAATTTGATTGGATCGATAATTTAAAGACAACAATAAAAAAAATCACATCTTCACACATTATTGTTTGGAAGAGACAAGAATCCGGAAAGTTTGATTAAAATAAACAAAAGCAATTGGTTAGTTTGTCATCCGCCCTAACCACACATAAGGAAATGTGTTGCCACTTTTTCTTGGAGGTGAAAAATTTACACCCAAAACAATTGAAAGGCTCACAGACTGGGAGAGGAATAGAAAAAAATAGTTGAGAGTCAATTTGAAAAGACAATGTAAGATTAAAAAAAAATGTGTAAAAAATATAGGAATGGGAATTTCGCAACGGATCGAAAATAAAACGTGAGACCAGACGATACAATCACGACCCTAGCTATTGAGTAACGTTCTTGGGCTGGATGCCGAAGTAAATTTCACCCCTTAACCGACACTTAGATAGAGAAAGGCTACTCAAGTCTGGATATTTCATAGAAACCAAACTTGCTGTATTTACCTACCTTCCGTGAAAATCTATTGTTGATCCAGTTTAATTTTTGCAAAATAATGTTTTTACTCCATTTTGATCGACACTATTCTCATTTTGAAAATGAAATAGTTCAGAACAAAGGACATAAAACTGGAGCGTGTTATAATTGCCAACATCATCAAAGAACATCATCAAAGAATATCATCAAAGAATATCATCAAAGAATATTGTATATACAGAGAAAATTAGTCAGACAAACGTTTTGTAGCTCAAAACACATCGTGTGTAAAGAAAATATTTGTTATCCCAATAAACAAAAATCTTTTTTTTAGTAATTTTAGTTAATTTTTTTTTATTTGCATTTTTTTAGACATTGCAATCAGTTTAAATGAAGTAATTATTTCCACTCGGATTATTTTCCTAATCTTTGTTGTTATTATCACAACGCCTCGGCCGCTCTATCATTCGGTGCTTGTCAATCCGGGTTTACCTTCAGGGGCCGTCCTGGGTAAGACGATAAACTATATCCTCGTCCTGGGTAAGACGATAAACTATATCCTCGTCATGGGTAAGACGATAAACTACGTTCAACTGCAAAACCTCTTATCAGGAGGTTTTGAGGAGCGTGGAACCACCTCTTAATTGCTGGTATTCCCAGTTCTGCCCTGACCCGGAGTGGTAGCACCTGTTAGGGTCCCAGCTATGGGCAAATAGTTAACCCCGAAACTGGGCTAAAAAAACACAATGAAAGTGTAAAAATAGGTTTTAATACCAGAAATACTTTGTAAAAAATTATTTCCATCGATAAATTTTTGAAGAAAAAACTATTACCAGCAATATATTTTTGAAAAAAATTTACCAGCAATACGTTTTTGGAAAAATATTACCAGCTATACATTTTTCAGGAAAAAAATATTACCAGCAATAGTCTTTTGAAAAAACTTATTACCAGCAACACATTTTTGAAAAAAAACAAAAAAACAGAAATAGATTTTGATCAAAACAAAATATTACCAGCAATAAAAATATTGTTTTAATTAAATAACCCATTGAGGTTGATATGTCGTAAAACAAATCAAACCAAACCAAACCTTCAGGGGATTTCGAACTGAACTCTTTATTTAATCTATAGGGATAGATTGTTCCCGTTCCGTTGTATATCTGTAGATATATCTCGTCTTGTTTAATTCTTACTATTCAGTTATTGCACGACATGTTTTGACTGAGTTTAAGTTTACACTACTCAGCCCAGAGATTGGACTCACAATTATTATAGTACCAAATTACTACAGCACCAATGACTCAAATGTTAGAAAACATGATTTCCGGTTGAGAAATATCTCCAGTCATGGAAGAAAAATCAGATTGGAATTAATATGATGATATGCACAAGCGAATTGTCTTGTTTTTATTAAAGTTAAATATTTTAAATATTTTTTTTTAAGTCAAAAGGGTTGCTTAGTTATAATCTAAATAAATGACAAATTCTTTTATCTGTCCGTGTGTCTGAAACTCCTTTAACTTGGGCCACAATTGCTCTACATAGACATTTTTGTTGGAATCAGGATGATCCCGGAATTGAAAATCTACCCTCCATCTGGTGCTTGAACATTGGGATTTCTATCCGGAATTGGAGGCAAAAGTTAAAAATTCAAATTTGAAATAACTGAAAAAAAATTAGTGATTTAAAAAGTTTTTAATTTATATTGAATTTAAAGTAACGCAAAGACTGTGAATTTAAAAATGTTTGTTTTAAATTCAGTTTAAAATATTTTCAAAACTTTTTGAATTGAGAAAATCAATTTTATTTCTTCAAAGTGCCAAGGAATCAGAATTAAAGTGAGAAGTTTCGTAGCGTGAGGCTTTGAAGTTCCACAGAGTTTAGGATTTGTGGAAATCGACTCAATTGAAGTTCCCGGAAGTTTGTGATTTGAAGAACTCAATTTTCGGCCTGAATTCACAACAAATCTGTCTTTTCGCCGGAATTAGACATATATCCCGAATTAGAGCTCAAGTGAGGTTTTGAAATTCGATGGAATGAATTGAGGAATTCAAAGTTATTTCTTAAAATTATCATTGCTGTTTCTAAGCTGGACAAGAGATTAGTTTTGGGCCATGGAGGTTTTGCTTAAAAAGTCTGCATGAACTGCCGCTTTTGAAGGTAGTATAAAATGAAAAAACATAATTTATTCAGATATATGGAATATTGTTAATTTATGACAGAATTTTCAAGATGATTTATTATTGCCTTTCTTATGTGTTCTAGTATGCTCATTTTGGTTGCTAAAGTCGAAACATTTTGGCTGTTGTATTCTCTGATCTTCATCAGGTGTCTGACATATGCTGTAACCTTGAAATCTGTCTTTTGGTTGAAATTGGATTTATAGCTCGAATTAGAGTTCAAGTGAGATTTTGAAGTTCTATGGAATGAATTGAGGAATTCAAAGTTATTTCTTTAAAATTATAATTGCTGTTTTGTTAAGCTGGACCAGAGGTCCCTTTAATTTTAGGCCGCAGCCCTAATTACCCCCCCATCCGCAGGATCAATCTTAAAGGTTCACACAAGTGCAGCTTTTAAGTTAGTACTTAATCAATTAATATAACTTAATAATGATATACTTCATAAATAAACAGAAGATACTATAATTGTAGAATATTGTTAAATATTTTCACTTTATATTTAATATAAGATTCTTCACATATTATTGAAGAAACTGAATATACGATACTAAGAAAACTATATAGTATAGCTGGCCACTCGTATTCGAGGATACCCGTCTGCTAGAGTGGCTAGCTAATCCCTATTGCAGACACTTGCTCAGACACATTTGTGTTTATTCAACACCCATGGAGTTCACCTATCATTTATACTTCAACTATTCTGAGCAGATCTTAGTTACTGTTTCTGGGAAAGCGCGTGTTATCTAGAGTGATCAACAATTTGAACAAGTTCAGCACACTCAAACCCTCGGCCACGATGACTTGTGACTTCGTGCTAGCACAGCTATCGACGGGCCCCCAAGGGTTCCGTCTATCTACTTTCACTCACAATTTTTGGGTCAACCCATGGTTTGGTTTACAGGCACTTTCCAAAGGGATCGACCCCTCCAGTCCGATAACAAAGGGATCGACCTCTCCAGTCCGATAACAAAGGGTTAGACCCCTCCAGTCCGATAACAAAGAGATAGACCCCTCCAGTCCGATAACAAAGGGATCGACCTCTCCAGCCCTGACAAATTCGAACCCGGGTCTCATGGTCAAAATGCCAAACTTCTATCCACTTGGCCACGTGCCCATGAGGAAACTATATAAATAAACAATAAATAACATTCTTAACAAAAATACTTTATATTAATAAATTATATATTTAATAAATTAATACAACTTAGTTCTAATATTTCACAAGTCGATTTCCTTCAGAACCAGAAGAAACAAAAGTACAATTATTTTAGACGAGAGTGAACAAACATCTTAATCGCAGTTAATGTTGCTGTAATTTATTTATATCAACCTTTCATATCAGTCCACTTCAAATCTCTTCTTTCCCCAAACCTGTCAGGCATGGGGGAGTAATAGACTTTACTCTGTCACACTCCCCTATGACGTGCTGTTAGGGGGCTTCAATTCAGAGCTGACATTCTTCGAGGTTAGTTGTCCAAACACAGATAGAGAGCCCAGTCTACCTTATTATGTCGCCATAGCTAAGTAGATAAGAGTTGGATCCATTCTTTTCCAAAAGACATTAGGAAGTATTGAATGCAAAAGGCTTTATATGCCGATAACTGTCACGACCCCGCCATACTTCTGTAATAGTAGCAAGCTAACGGAAATTTTTGCACTTGTCAATAAAATCCAGAAGAAATTTATACCAGAGATATAGTCTTTATCATCGACCCAGAAGCAAATGGATTTAAACCCTATTCTTAACGAATTAGGGCACCTCGAGGTGGGATAATGGTTAGCAAGCTTGTCTTGCTAGAACAATTACGATTGAGTATTGAATTCGATCTTCACTGGGTGCCCCGTTCATTCGGCCTTGTGCCACATCTAAGCTAAGCTTGGAAAATCACTATCGTTAACGAATTATTTTTCTCGAATAAAATAAATTGACATTTTTGTGTTTCGATTAAAAGTACTTCTTTTTCTAAATTCATATTTTGAATTGAAATTGGAAACATTGAATGCAATAATATAAACGAGACCAATGGTGGAATTAAGAGCACATTTTCTACCGATGTCCGATTTAGTGATTGATTTGTTTTTACGGCTTACTAACACATTGGTGGGTCATTTAAAACCGATACATATTTTAGTTTGTAAGAATATTTCTATTTCTTGTGAGTAAATATTGCATTAACAATATTTTTGAGTTACAACAATGATTTTCCTGCTACAAGTCCTATTATTTAACTCATATCTGGTGGAGGGGATGAATTTATACCTTTTTCAAGGGTAAGTGAATGAAATTTCTCATTCCGAACTACGAAGGGATTGAAGACGAGTCCTGTGTTAGTGGACTGGCGTGTCCTAGCTGTGAAGGTCTGAACTGGTGGAACTAAAGAATATAGCTTGCTTGAACATTTGCCATGGAAATAGCGAGAGAACAGTGAGAGATTATCAACGTTTCCTCTATAGGAAAGTAGTTTTAGGGTTGAACCAACATCACCGGTAAGGCCGCAGATTTGAACACTATCAAGGCTCGAAAGTAAGCAGATCCCAGCACATATAAAAGGTAGCAAAAACTCCATTTTTAGTCTGAGCTGACTCTTGTAAAGATTAGATAAAATGATGGAACGTGGGATAAAATTTATAGACATTCAAGAACTTAACGTAAGTGCAAAGTATTTGGTCCAACAGAAAAGTTGATATTTTCCGTTATAACAAAGAGATACTTATAGTGAAACTGTAGATAAAATACTTTAAATATCGTTCAAATAATTTGGCAAAGTGAGTCGTAATATCTATATCAATAAGGAACGTCTCTGGGTATTATAAGTTGGGCGATAAAGAATAAAGTACTTACTGTCGGCCGCTAAAACTTAGGAAAAAACAAAGTGGAGATTATGAAATCATTGTATATTGTTTTAAAATGAGGCAAATAAGCATATATATATATATATATATATATATATATATATATATATATATATATATATATATAATAATAAAGAAACAATTTATATAAATAATTAAGTAGCAATATTAATGTGATTAATGGCGAAATCACTTCGCTAACAGGACTTAATGAGGCATTAACTTACTATCAATTCCTTGAATAATAAGATCCTTATATTCGAGTTGTTGTTAGATGGAAGATACATTGCAAGTACTTTCGACAATATCAAATTGTCATCTTCAGTGAGCAATATATATACAGGTATGCACTAAGACAAAATGTGTGTAGGCCGAAAGATGTTTTTTTAAAATTATGCTATTTATTTACATTTGAATATATGTTTTGGAGTGTGCGATGCCGCAACGCTAGAGTCCTTGTTCAAATCGATCAGTAAGAATTTTGTTTCAATTTTGAAAACTTATAAATCCACAAAATTTTTTTGTTATATGATATGAATCTTAAATTCTGCGGAAAACTACTAAGACATTTTTACTCTACTAATTGAATTAAAGTCAATTTCACTTTAACAGATAGATAGATATGAACTGTCTGGAAGTATATATATATATATATATATATATATATATATATATATATATATATATGTATGGATAGCTAGGAATAAGCATAATTTATATGGCATTTTAATGTATATTTTAAAAAGCTAAAAAACAACCTGTTTCGTCCCAGTCTTATCAAGTTTATTTCTGTGATATAGAAAATAAACGTGTAAATTTAATTGATATTAATGATAACCAATAGAGGCGTAAAAATATGAATTTCAACTGCTAGAGTTCAATAACATTCAGACCTAGTAAGCATTCCCTCTGTAAACAGAGGGAAGGCCCACGGGATCTGATATACAAGGACTTTAGAACCTTGAGGTGATATGAGGAGTGAGACCTTGATAAAATCGAAAAACGGTCCACCCTAAAATCAAAGACACAATTCCTACTATTTATAACATGCTCTGCAATAGAAGAGCCAGAACTATTAATTAGTTGACTTTTCCTGGCATGGTTATCATTAATATCAATTAAATTAACACGTTTATTTTTTATATCCCAGAAATAAACTTGATAAGGCCGGAACGAAACCGGTTCCTTTTTATAGCTTTTTAAAATATACATGAAAATGCCATATAAATTATGCTTATTCCTAGCTATCCTTAAATTTTGTACTACAGAAAACTTATTTAAATATGTATATATATATATTATCCCTTTAAAAATGAACTATTGCACATAGTTTTTTCTTCTATCAAAAACAAAAAAAAAAAAAAAAATGAAACAGTGGATGAAAGTTAATTTCTGAAAGCTGTCGAAATCCTCGTGCCAAATTTCCCGAAATTATTCTTGCAAAGAAATGAGTGAAATTATTGGATAAGACCGTAATATATTCTGGTGGAACTTACCGAGTTTACTGGTGAAGCCAAAATTGACTTTTATCAGCACTGAAAGACATAGAAATAAAAGCATTCTCCTAAATCCAATAAGTCTCAAAAAGTGTCGGTTAGAATTTCTTGAAAGGCACAGAACTACAGTTTATATCTCTCAAGACACAACAGTAGATGGGTGTTGATAATTTATATGGGTTAGTCGGCGAAATGATAATTAAATGGATGGAAAATATGCAATGTATATTTTATATGGAGCAGGCGATTAAAAGTGACAGAAGGAAAATAATAGAAAGTGATATATGAATAAAATGATAGTTATAAGAAGAAAAGAGAGGAAATAGAATGAAGAAGAAGAAGAAGAAGAAGAAGAAGAAGAAGAAGAAGAAAAAGAAGAAGAAGAAGAAGAAGTAAAGGGACTAAAAGTGAGAAAGAGAGAGAAATAGAGGGAAACAAATTTACAGTCACAGGAAAGCATGTGAAGGGCAGAGAGAGAGAGAGAGAGAGAGAGAGAGAGAGAGAGAAGGGGAGAGATAGACAGAATGGAAAGCCATAGAAAAGAAAGGAATGAGAAAAAAGAAGAAGAAGAAGATGATGATGATGATGATGATGATGATGATGATGATGATGATGATGATGATGAAAAGAGACTGAAAGAGAGAAAGTACATGAGAAAAAGGCAGGAAGGAGAGGAAAAAGGAAAGAAATATTTAGAATAAATTACAAAGTTTGATTGATAAGTAAGGTCTTCAATCCGATAAAACAATGAAGCAAATTTATTTCTTTTTAAAAAATTACAATATCTCCAATCCAATAAGACATGATACACTAACCTAATTGCTATCAAAATAAGTATATGCTTTTATACAGGGTGCGATAGATAAATTTTTGTCTAATTTACGCAAAAATGAAAATAACACTGACATCTCATTTTAACAGATATATTTACCAAAATTACACAAATATCTTGAAATACAAAAGACTAAATTTATTCCATAAAATCGCCATTGGCTTCAACCGCAGCCTACAGACGACTTCGGAATCTCCTGCATCTGTCCAGGAAGGTCAAACAAAAAAAAAAAACCTTCCTTGGTGAATACTGACATGATCCTTGCCTTCAGTTCATCTTTAGTGTTACAAAGAATTTTGTTGGTCACCTCACTCAACTTCGCCTCAGTCTAATAATCAATGAGGCTGCAGTCTGGAGAGTTCGCTGGCCCGATATAAGGGTTGATTTGGTCGCAGAAATTGTCTGACAGCCATGACTGTGTTCTGATTGTGTGGCTTGGTGCAGAATCTTGTAACCAGATATAGGATCTTCCATCAACCGCCATCATGTCCAAGAAAAACATCTGCTCCTCAGGGTACTTGATGAAGGCATCCGTGTTGAGTCTGAAGCCATGTGGGAAGATGAATGGAAGCATAACGCCGCCATCACTAGTTATCCATGCAAACATCAATATTAAAATCTGTCTATATTTCTGAGATGAGGTATTATGTACATTATTTACGTTATTCGAACTATTGTCCTCATCTTTGTTGCCATATTTATTACAACGTTTCGGCCTTTCAGTATCTGTCTATATTTCTGAGATGAGGTATTATGTACATTATTTACATTGTTCGAACTATTGTCCTCATCTTTGTCGCCATATTTATTACAACGTTTCGGCCTTTCAGTATCTGTCTATATTTCTGAGATGAGGTATTATGTACATTATTTACAATGTTCAGACTATTGTCCTCATCTTTGTCGCCATATTTATTACAACGTTTCGGCCTTTCAGTATCTGTCTATATTTCTTATATGAGGTATTATGTACACTATTTACATTATTCGAACTACTGTCCTCATTTTTGTCGCCATATTTATTACAACGTTTCGGCCTTTCAGTATCTGTCTATATTTCTGAGGTGAGGTATTATGTACACTATTTACATTGTTCAGACTATTGTCCTCATCTTTCTTGCCATATTTATTACAACGTTTCGGCCTTTCAGTATCTGTCTACATTTCTGAGATGAGGTATTATGTACATTATTTACGTTATTCGAACTATTGTCCTCATCTTTGTTGCCATATTTATTACAACGTTTCGGCCTTTCAGTATCTGTCTATTTTTCTGAGATGAGGTATTATGTACACTATTTACATTGTTCAGACCATTGTTCTCATCTTTGTCGCCATATTTATTACAATGTTTCGGCCTTTCAGTATCTGTCTATATTTCTGAGATGAGGTATTATGTACATTATTTACAATGTTCAGACTATTGTCCTCATTTTTGTCGCCATATTTATTACAACGTTTCGGCCTTTCAGTATCTGTCTATATTTCTGAGATGAGGTATTATGTAAACTATTTACATTATTCGAACTACTGTCCTCATTTTTGTCGCCATATTTATTACAACGTTTCGGCCTTTCAGTATCTGTCTATATTTCTGAGATGAGGTATTATGTACATTATTTACAATGTTCAGACTATTGTCCTCATCTTTGTCGCCATATTTATTACAACGTTTCGGCCTTTCAGTATCTGTCTATTTTTCTGAGATGAGGTATTATGTACACTATTTACATTGTTCGAACTATTGTCCTCATCTTTGTCGCCATATTTATTACAACGTTTCGGCCTTTCAGTATCTGTCTATATTTCTTATATGAGGTATTATGTACACTATTTACATTATTCGAACTACTGTCCTCATTTTTGTCGCCATATTTATTACAACGTTTCGGCCTTTCAGTATCTGTCTATATTTCTGATATGAGGTATTATGTACACTATTTACATTGTTCAGACCATTGTTCTCATCTTTGTCGCCATATTTATTACAATGTTTCGGCCTTTCAGTATCTGTCTACATTTCTGAGATGAGGCATTATGTACATTATTTACGTTATTCGAACTATTGTCCCCATCTTTGTTGCCATATTTATTACAACGTTTCGGCCCTTCAGTATCTGTCTATATTTCTGATATGAGGCATTATTTACACTATTTACATTATTCGGGCTATTGTCCTCATCTTTGTCGCCATATTTATTACAATATTTCGGTCACTGTACGCTCCGGCTGGAATGTTTATTTCGCTCACTGGGGTAGACTGTTCTAGTTCCACGTGCAATGTTTAATGGATGTCAGTTATCAGTTATCTCCTGTTAATTCCCCTGTCCAAAGTCTCCACCACCTTAACCAGTTATTGAACTCACACTCTTTGGGTCCTATTACTGGATGTAACGCCTTTATCCACTGTGCCATGTGTCCTTGAGGACAGTGTACCCCAGTGAGCGAAATAAAGGGTTCGGTTCGACATTCCACCCACCTGAAGAAGGCCGGAGCATACAACGGCTGAAACGTTGTAATAAATATGGCGACAAAGATGAGGACATTAGTCCGAATAAGGTAAATAGTGTTTGTTATGAGCTCTGGTAAAAACATGCAATGATAACAGCACACAATGCAATATGAGCACTGGTAAAAAAATGTTTGCTGAAGACATTAGGTTTATAATACCCAGAAATTCATACACAGATGTCCTCAAGGCTACATGGATAAAGGCGTTAGTTAGATCCAGTGACAGGACCCAAAGATTGTGAGTTCAATGGAGAACTTTCAGAGAGAAATTAACTGATAACTGACATCCATTCAAGAGCCGTATGTAGCCCTGTCGAAACACCTATTATCTACAGCTTTATGAAATGACCGTGGAGGTCACAATGGCTTTACGATCCCGACTGATAATAATAAATAATTATTTACATTATTTATCTGCCGGCTATTGTCCTCATCTTTATTGTTGTTATCACAACGTTTCGGTCGTTTTGTCTTTCTTATGTGAATGTCGGTCCAGGTAACCTAATGGGTATACGGAACTGAACCCTTTATTTCATTTAAACGAATAGATTGCTCTCGTCTAGAGATATTTCATCTAGTTCTCATAAGAACTAGGCGAGATATCTCTAGGCATGCGATGAAGATTATACTCTGCAAGAATAGAGTGTAAATAATGATAACTTAATTTAGGAATTATGTCCGAAATAATAAATATTTTCATCTGTGAATCCCAATCGAACTCTGGGCTGTTACCAAATACAGAGTGAGGTAGAAATATGTCCCACATACATCTTCCAGAAATACCTGCCACGCATACATTCTAGAAATGCCTCCCACATATCACTCCCAGAAATACCTCGCACATATACCTTCCAGAAATACTTCGCACATAAAACAGTAAGAGGTATTTCTGATATATATATATATATATATATATATATATATATATATATATATATATATATATATATATTGAACAATAAAAAAAAAATATTAAAATCTTCAGACACAGACATCTTCAGTAGATTATTCTTTCGTTTTTTTTTATTATTATTTCATTTAGATTCCTCGACTAGTTTCGGCCAAAATGGCCATCATCGGGAGAATAAATATTTCTGCTTGCTGGTAGCAGTGAATGTCTTGATGGAGAAAATGAACTTTTGTCTGTAGTTTTCATTTGTTTTTTATTGTTTTTTTATCTTTTTAACATGAATCTTTTAACATTCCTTGTGTTGGTCAAACAGTCTCTTTTAAGTTGTTATTTGAGATAAGAGCTGGATGGATCTATGCTTCTCTGAATCCCCTTGGTCAGTTTTATTGGTTTTGGAGAGGGGATGTGTCTCTGTTTAGTGTTTGTGTGTGTTATTTGGTTCTTAGGGAGTGAGTGAGTATGATATGTGTAAGTGTGTGTATTGCTGTGGGTGTGTGTTATCATTTGGCTCATTAGGGAGTGAGTGAGTATGATGTGTGTAAGTGTGTATATTCGTGTGGGTGTGTGTATAAGTGTGAGGCCTCAACACCTCCGTAAGCATGTCTGTCTTGTGTGGGTGAGAAATGTGGGTAGGTTTTGATTTGTTGAGCTATATATTAGTACTATCTATATTGTTAAATTTATGGTTTAGCCCGGCTGGATATTGTGTTTTTAGACGTTGTATCCACTTATTTTCATGGTACTCTAAAATATTTCTAATGTTATCTGCTCTAAACTTTTCTATTCTCTCAATTATAGTGAATTTGTCATGGGTTTTGAAATCGCGTTTTTCCAGGCGGAAATGTTGTTCTACAGGTAATAATTTTTCATGGGGAGTCGACTTAATTCGATTGCGATAATTATTAATTCTGTAGTGAAAGGGCCATTCAGATTTTCCTACATATTGTTTCTGGCATAGTGTGCATTCTAGGAGGTAAATTATGTTATGACTACTACAGTTAGAATCGTGGTAGATTTTGAAAGTAGATTTAGTGATTGAGCTAGTGAATGAATTCGTGTGTTTAATATGGTTGGAACATAAACTTCTTTTGTTGTTACATGGTTGGGAAAATCCTGTTGTTTATGTTCTTAGTTTATTACGGATTACCTTGTCCCCTGAAATGTGGTTACTACCTATGATTTCTTTTAGGTTCTTAGTTCTACGATATGCAAGAAGGCCGAGTTCCTTAAACAATTTTTTTTAGGTCTGGTTTGAGATGTAGTATTTCCCAGCGACGTTTGATTATTTAGGATAGTGGAGGCAGAGTGGGGTTGAAAGTGGTTACTAGAGAAATGCGGCTAGATTTATTTTTAATCTTATACATTAGGGTGTCTTTTCTAGGTGTAGAAATTGCTTTATTTATTTGTTCCCTGATTAGGTGTTGTTTATAGCCACGTGTTGTGAATTGATGCTCCAGATTTTCAATGTGTTTATTTAATTCTTCATTGTTGGAACATATCCTTCTGAGTCTAAGTGCTTGTGAATAGGGAAGGTTCTCTTTGAGTTGTTTAGGGTTGGAAGACTTAAAGTGTAGATAGTTGTGGGTGTCGGCGATTTTAGTGTGTAGTGTCGTTTGTAGTTTCCTGTTTTCATCTATGTAAATGCGGGTGTCTAAAAATGTTACTGATGTTGTGGATTTTTCATAATCAAACTTAATTGAGTCGTGCACTGTGTTTAGGTTCATAAGAAATTGGGTAAGTTTGTCATCACTACCCGTGTATACAAAGAATATATCATCGATATATCTTGCATAGAATACGCAGTCACTACCAATGATTGGATAGATATGGGTCTCCTCAAATTTTCCCATGAATATTGTAGCATATGATGGAGCTGCAATGGTGCCCATGGCACAACCTCTTATTTGAAGGTAGTGTGCTCCATTGAAGTTGAAAGTATTCAATGTAAGGACATGCTCCATGAGTTTTATGATAACTTCTGTGGGGGGGGGGTCCTGTTTTCTTCTTTTAGTAAGTGATTCCTGAATGGCGGTTAGCCCTTCGATGTGTTTAATGTTTGAATAGAGTGATCTAACGTCCATAGTCACTAGAATAGCTTTCTCTGGAACTGTTTGTATGTGATTAATTTTGTTCAGTAGATCTGTTGTGTCTCTTATGTAGGATTTTACTTCCTTAGCTAGCGGTTGCATGTAATGGTTTATGCATTTGAAAATTTTTGTCGTGTGGCAGTTGAACGATGGAATAACCAGACTTCCTGGGTTGTTGCTTTTGTGTATTTTAGGAAGGAGATAGAAACGAGCAGGTGTAATGTTTGTGGGTGTAAGTTTTGTGCATGTTTCCTTGTCGATTAAATTGTTGCGAAGCATTATGTTTAGTGAGCTAGTTAATTCTTTTTGGTATTCGGGAAGGGAATCTGTAGGTAAGCTTTTATAGGTTTCTTTGTCGGCTAGCTGTTTGTTGGGCTCTTTAATGTATTCTTCGATTCCCCAGATCACTGTCGCACCCCCTTTGTCAGCCTGTGTTATGATTAGGTCATCTCTATGTGTCAGCGTGTCGATAGAGAGAGAGAGAGAGAGAGAGAGAGAGAGAGAGAGAGAGGGGGGGGAAGAGAGGAGAGAGAGAGAGAGTTCTGAGATGAAAAAAAAACAGGGGAATGACAGAGAGGATAGAAAATTGGAAAATGGCGAGAAATGTGAAAGAAAGAGGAAAATGTAAAAAAAGAAAAAGTCATAAAAGAAGAAAATCGAAGATAAAAGAAAGAAAAAGAAAAGGAGGGAAACGTGAAAGAAGGAAATCACCACGAAAAACAGGAATGAAAAGTGAAGAAAAACAAAGAGAAAAGTAAAAAAGACGAAAAGAAGAAAAGTGAGAAACGAAAAGAAGTAAAATGTGAAGAAGAAAAAAGGAAGATGGTATGGCAAGCAAATGAAAGAAGAAAAATAGAATTGAATGAATGAAAAGGAGAAAATCAAGCGCGGTTAAATGGAAGCCTGAAACGACGAGGGAAAATATCTGATGAACTGGAGGAAGGAATAAAAGAAATCTAAGGGTGGACGATGAAAAAAATAAGGAGAAAAAGAAAGAAAACCAAAAAAGGAAAAAATTAAATGTAGCCATTATTTAGATAATGAAATGGTAAGCAAGAATGGATACTGAAAAATTAGGAAGGAAAAAAAAAAAGAATAAAAAGTAATTAGAATGTAGAGAATAAAAAGAACAAAAGAAGTATAAAAGAATGAAAAGACGAATAAAAATGAAAGAAGAAAGTTAAAAATTAAAAAAAAAAAACACCCAGAAAATGAATGAGAAGGAAAGAAGAATAAAAGGGAGACAAGAAAACGGGGGGGGGGAATAGGAAGAGAAAACAACAAGAAAGTTCAGAAAGTCTGGTGAAAGATAAGAACGAAATAAGAATGAAAGATGGATAAAGAAAATGAAAGAAAAAAATGGAAGAATGACAATAAACCGAGAATAATGAAAGGAAAGAAAGAAAACGAACAAGAAAGACAAATGAATGTAAAAAAAATGAAATATGAAGAATGAAAAGAGATGAAATAAAAGCGAGAAAAATAAAAATAAATAAAAATTTGAAAGAGTGACAAAAAAAAAATAATTGAGAAGAATAAAAAAGAATGAAAATGAAATTGAAAAACAAAAGATTGCAAGGAGAATAAGGGAATAATACGAAGCAGAAAATGATAAAATGAAAAAGAAACAGTAAAGAAAGAAAGAATAAATGAAAGAAATAATGAAGGAAGAAAGAAAATCCCGGAAAATATGAAACAGAAGGAAGAAACTGAATAATGAAAAAGGGAAAAGATATAAATATAAAGAAATGAATGTGAAAAAGACAAGAGAAAATAAAAGCAACTAAGAAAAGAAAAAGCAAAATATCTGTAATGAAGGAGATTAACAAAAAAGCCATTCAAAATGAAAGGCTAGAAAGATAAAAGAAAGAAACAAATAAATAAACATGTAAGCAAACATACATTCAGACGACTAGAAATTAAACGGAAGTTTTATAAAATTCTCATAAATCATTTTTGTCTATATTATAGCTTTTATAAATGTTCGTATGGATGAAATATCTGATTTTTCACTTGTCATGTCACCTCCCTTCGCCCGTGCCATTTTCTATTCTTTGTTTGCTTATCTTTCTGAATCTAAACAGCTAAAAATGCCTGCAGTTTTTTTGTTTTACTTCTTTCGCGTTGTCCAGGCGATATGTTGCCATTTCTGGCAGCCATGTTAAATATTTATGAATGAAAACAATACGATGACTTATTCTAAGGTTGAGAAATTCGACACGTGACTCATATATTTTATATATTATGTTTTATTTTAACCCCACTAGTCTCACAAGCACTTATTATTGTCTGCTGTTCATCTCTCACTGATATGGCAGATTTCTTTTTACTGTTAATTCACCCAATGCAAGGCCCAAGAGCCACTCCTGGTAGAAGGTTATTGAGTGAGATTGTAAGGAAGAAAGAAGTCAGAGTGGACAAGTGGGATAGATATCAGTTGACCCTGGAGCAACAGTGTAATTGTCAGAGAAGGATTCTCCTTGTTTTATTTTATCAAAGGGAATAGGGATGGTTTGCCATCGTAAACGGAGTCATAGCTGTGAATGTCTTCAGCTGGTTGAACTATGCAAATTAACTGGTCAGAACATTTGCCATAGTAACGATATACCAGTAAAAGGCTAGCAAGGTTTTATCTGTGGGATAAGAGTTGCAAGCTGGAGAATAATTCATCAATTTGCTAATACTCCATATATATATATATATATATATATATATATATATATATATATATATATATATATATATGTGTGTGTGTGTGTGTGTGTGTGTGTGTGTGTGTGTGTGTGTGTGTGTGTGCAGATAATACCACCTGCCAACTGATCTCTTATTTGTCAATGGGAAAAGATTGGCTGATACATGCAAAACTAAACACAAGACATTTCTTCACCAGCACCAAGTAGACCCTAATTTTAATGCATCTAAACAAAACTGCTGTCATTTATTCACCATAGAGAAATGTCCCTGCATCCTATCAGCCTGGTTGATGCTCAACTGCACGCGAGCGCCTCATTGCGCCTTCCTGGTCTCACGTTCTCCACTGACCTGAGGTGGAACAACTACATTGAATCAATAGCTACATCTACTGCAAGGAAAGTTGGTTCTTCTCGTTTGAGTCCATCCTTCACATCTACAAATCTACCATTCGTCCATGTATGGAATACTGTTGCCATATATGGTCTGGTGCCCCATTGCTTATCTCGAGGTTCTCGGCAAAATCCAAAGAAGGATCTGTAATGTAATCGATCCTGACGTGGCTTCCCTCTGTCTTTTCCACAAATATTTTCATGGCTACTGCTCTAACGAGCTTCCCCACCCTATTGTCACGCTTTTACTGTTGAAATTGTTAAATGTAACCGTCACTTCTACTTCAACAGTTTCTTTACGCGTACTTCCCGACATTGGAACTCACTTCCTCTTACTTGCTTCCCTGACAACGTCAATCACCATCTGTCTTCTTGAATCCCATTCATCTTTTATTCTTTCTGCAATTCCCCCAATACCCTGTTTTTCTTTCTTACTTTCACTCTGTGTAACCCCACCCCTCGGCGTACTAGTGGCACCCATGCCTTGTTTGGGGTGAAATGCTTAAAAAAATACTAAGGGAATGTTGAAGGCCGCCACCGCGAGAATGCAACTAATTCGTTCGTGTCGCCGTTTCCGAAGTCAATTAACAATTTAATTTGAAAATATGCTGATTTCTTTTTGCTAAAAACCTTTTTCTTTCTTTATAATTTGTTCATAATTATCTGGTGCGGCTCACACACATATAAGAGAATTTAATGGGAGCACACACATTCTCACACACACACTCTTTCTCACACACATACATATATATACGTAATTTAAAGACAATATATATGCACACACGCATATATATGTATAAAAGTGGACATGCATTCTATTCCTGATATTGAACAATTTAACCCATAAATATCCTCTATAAATAGGCCAACATATCCCCTATAAATATGTCAAAATATCCCCTATAAATATGTCAAAATTTAAACTATTAATATATGCAATACAATACAATAGCTACATAATCGATTACATGGATTTTTGCACAACTCTTGTTCAATTAGTTGCTTCTGATGATAGACTTTAGTCGAAACCTCTTGAGAGGTCTTGCTTAAGTTATCTCTATCGTAGTGTCAGGACGACATACGGTTTTGAATTCAGAGATTTCCTTTTTAGAGACTGATCGGCAATCACTGCTATGTCGGCCAGTTACTTCTGTATTTAACCAACACCTGGAGGAAAGAGGAGATGGCTTCATAACTTTCCCTAGAGAGTTTGCACATAAGTGCATGTAAACAACTTGACCGGAATTTAAACTGAGCTCTCCGATTTTTCATCTTCTGACTTGAATGATAAGCGACTAGGAATGAGAATTTACAATATCTAAAATTTTATATATTTAGGGTGGGTGAGGTTAGAATGATCTGTATTTATAGATATAAACACTGTAAACATAGAAATCAACAATAAATTATTCTATGTCCACACCCATACACACAACCCTGATCATTGCAGCTTAGTGTCATCATTGCCTTGCTTAGAGTGAAATGATTAACAGACTGTCGCCTCTAAATGTTGACTACAATGTTCACTTTTATGAATAATAAAATATAGTTTTATGTTATGCCAAATTTATGGGTTAAAATAGTCAATATCAGATGTACAGCATACCCCTGGAGATTGCGTTCAAGCATGAAACAGACTGTCGCCGCTCGGCGTTGACCTCACTGCCCACTAAAGCGTCTGTAACTGAATGGTACAGCACGTCAGGTTAAATGACCGTATAGTTTGTTCGATTCCTGTCGAAAAACTCATATTTTCTATGAAATTTCTCGAACATTCAGGCCGGTAAATGTAATTAATGTAATTAATATTATTTAATTAAAAACAGACCATTTACTTAAACAAATTGTATCAATAAAAATAACGTATAAACAGAATATATATATATATATATATATATATATATATATATATATATATATGTGTGTGTGTGTGTGTTCGAGTTCCACCTTTTCCTCCTCATTCATTTCATTAATTGTCTTTGTACCCATTTATATCTAATATTGCCAACGAATATCTTTGAAAAAAGCGTTGGTCGATAAGTGACTTAGATATGAGGTCCACTTTATTTAAAGATATATATATATATATATATATATATATATATATATATATATATATATAAATATATGAATTCAGATCATTTTACTGGTCAAGAATCCACAAAAGGATATAGATCCCAGTCTACCCTACAATTTAATCCATATCCGGGGGCAGAGAGAGACGGATTCATGTCTTTCCCAAGGAAAGTTGGAAAGTGAACTCAGCCGGTTAACCTGGAATCTGAACTCGACTCGCCGATTACATTTTCTGTGCAGGTAAGCGTTAAGCGACCCACGCAACCATGAAATTGCTAAAGGTTGGCGTGTTTGCGATCAGACAATACTTTAATAGGAAGTTTATCTATGGAGCAGAGCCACATTTTGGTTGTTGGGGATAATCTAAAAAGATTCAGGAATAGCCATTCGAAGGAAATCATCTTTCAAACAATTGTGAAGGAGCGAAGCAGTCATAGTGTTACAGAATCACTTTTGTTTTGTTAGCGGCCATTTGTAATTAGCTAATAGGAGCTTAAATCCTGAATGACGTCAACACAACATTTACTTAAGAAGCAAATCCTAAACACAACATTCAGCAAAGAGGACGCAACACCAATTAGCGAGTGGAAGCTGAAAATGCTGAGTTCAGCTGCGGTAAAGGTTCAATCATAACAATATCGATATATCAATCCGACATAAGAGACGAGATAAAAAAGGTAAAAGAAGAAGAAGAAGAAGAAGAAGAAGCAGAAGAAGAAGAAGAGAAAGAGAGAGAAGAATAGAGAGGTAAATGTCCAATCATAACAATATCAATATATCAATCATATATATATATATATATATATATATATATATATATATATATATATATATATAGAGAGAGAGAGAGATAAGATAATATAATATAATATATAAGAGGGTAATATATATATATATATATATACATTTTTGTATAAAAATAATTCTAAGATTGAATATATATTTTATACAAAATATATATGAATTATTTTTATGCATGTATGTATATATATATTTTATGTATGTATGTGTATATTTACCACTTATATTGTCTATCTATCTATATCTATATCTATATCTATCTATCTATATATATATTCCGAAAAGGAAAAGAAAGAGGGAGGGAGGGAGGGGGAGAGAGAGAGTAAGAGAGAAAGAGGGAAAGAGAGAGATAGGTAGAGTAAGAGGGAGAGAGAGTGGGGAGAAAGTGAGTGAGAGAGAGTAAGAAATAGATAGAGGAAGAGAGAGAGAGGGGTAAATGTCTAATAACAATATTGATATATCAATTGGAGATAAGAGACGACATGAGAAAGGGAAATGAAGGAGGGAGGGAGGAGGAGAGAGTAAGAGAGAAAGAGGGAAGGAGAGAAATAGGGAGGGAGAGAGAGGGAGAGAAAGAGAGGGAGCGAAAGAGAGAAAAAATAAGAAAAAGATAGAGGTAGAAAGAGAAAAAGAGAAGAGAGAGAGATAGAAAGAGAGAGAGAGAAAGAGAGAGACAGAGAGAAGAAAGTGAGAAAAAGGGAGAGAGAGTAAAGGAGGTGGAGAATTGATGAGAAATGTTAGTTGATAGAACAAAAGAAAAATGTCGTAAAAGGTGTTTTGGAAGGAGCTCAAAAGAAAAGAAAAAGATTCGATGTAACAGAAAGAAAGAAAGAAAGAAAGAATTAGAAAACGAATGAAGTATAAGAGAAAAGAAAGAGAAGGAAAATAAAAGAAATAGAGATGAAAGAAATTGTGTGACGAAAAATGAATGAAAAACAAAAGTAAATCAAATAAAATGAATAAAACATTGAAAAAATCTATTTGGGAAAGGCAAAAGAAGGAAAGAAAGTAAAAAATGAAGGTAGAACTAATGAAAGTAGAACGAAGGAAAAAAAGATGAATGAAATGTGTATTGTAGAAAAGGAAGAATAAAACGAAGATAGAAGCAGGTTGGAAGGAAAATGAAAGAAAGAAAACATGAATGTATATTTTGGAAAGAAAGAGGCAAAAGGAAAAACTGGAGAATAAAAATAGGAAGAACGAAGAAAAGAAAGAAAAAAATATCAAGAATAGAACGAATAAAATAGATTAAGAGGAAAGCGAAAGAGGAAGTAGAAAGAAAAAGAAAGAAACAGAGAAAGAAGAAGAACAGCGGCAAGAAAATAGAGAAGAGGAAAAATAAAGAAAGAAGAAGAAAGAAAAAGAAAGAAAGGAGAGAAGAAGAAACAAGAAAAGATAACAAATAGAACAAAGAAAACACTAACGGTGGAAAGTGAATGAAGAAGAAAGAAAGAAAGAAGAAAAGGAAGATAGAATGAAAGAAAGAAAGAAAAAAGAAAGAAAAGGAAAGACAGAATGAATGAAAGAAAGAAAGAAAGAAAAAGAAGGAAGAACGAACGAAGAAAAAAGAAAAATAAAGATAGGAAAAGAATAGAAGGAAAAAATAAATAAGGGAAAAAATGACAGACGAATAAGAAAGAAACTGGGAATGAAAAATAAGAAGAGAAAGAAAACAGATGAGGAGGAAAGTAAAGGAAAAAGAAAAAGAAAGAACGAAAAAGAATAGAAGGAAGAAAATAACTTTGATGGAAAATGGAGAAAGAAAAAAAGAAAGAAAGAAAGGAATAAAAGAAGGAAAAGAAAAAGGCAAGAAAGAAAGGAATAAAAGAACGGAAAAAGAAGAGACGAAAGAAAAAGCCATAACACACACACACACACACACACACACACACACACACACGCGCGCACACACACACACACACACACACACACACACACACACACACACACACACACACACACAAGAAAGAATAATTAAAAAAAAAAAAGAAAGCAAAGAAAAATTTACCACAGTGAACAGATGTTTGGATTTATACAAAGCTTATTATGGTTTTCTATCCGATCTGAACTAAATTAACTTCAGCCATGTTTACAAATGAAGCGCGTATGATTGTCTGTGATTTTGCGAAAAATATGTGCATAAAAGTTCGGCTTCTGTGGGTCTTTATATATACAATCATAACAGCAATTAATGTTTGAAAATTAGGTAACATTTCTGTGGCAAATTTGCATTGGGCGACCATTTGAATCGATGGCAGTTAATTAGAGATTACTGGCCGTTGTTTTCTTGCAAAGAAAATACTCAAGGACAACAACATTTTGCAGAAGAAAAAAGAAGAAAAATAGAAGAAAAACTCTGTTAGTTTTACTTTTAAAACCAGAATCCATGAAAAGTAAAAGCGTAATCATTCAAACGATTTAATAAAAAGACAAATATTGATAGAAATGTCAAAGAAAATACTTAAGGACGACAACATTTTGCATAGAAAGCAAAAGTCCCTCTTGCATGAAGTGAGTTAGTAAATTAGATTAAAAAAAAATACTCAACCTTCAGATTTTAGACCATTCTACGAAATCCAGAAGATGACGCTAAAATTTGGACCTATATTGTGCGCCTGCATGTTTGTATGCGTGTGTATGTGCCTGTATGTGTCTGCACTTGCATATATGTACTAATAGATAGATAGATAGATAGATAGATAGAGAGAGAGAGAGAGAGAGAGAGAGAGAGAGAGAGAGAGTTGTGGAACAGTCTGGTCCAATTTCAAAAGAAGAGGATAGAAAAAGTTACTGTGCCAAATTAGGAATGGAAATGTTGCTATGTACCCGGGACTCTCTGATGTCAATTGACGTAACTATTTATTTTATTCCCAAACTTGTCTTTCTCCAAGACTGGCTGCTGTTAAGGTGTAGAGAGTCCAGTCTACCATGGAGAAAGCAACATAAAACCACTTCAGTATTTCTCTCTTGAAATCATGACAATTTCCAGTTAACAAAGAAGATGATATATGCGTAGAGCCATGAAATGCAAATGATGTAAATTAATTGTATTGTCTTTGTTTTCTAAGGTGAGAAAACTATGGAAACTTGGCTTTCTAATCTTGAGCAGTAGTCACTAGAAAAAGGACAACTTCAATTCAAAATAGTGGATAACGCATCATTAACCGCCACTAACTTTCCCCAGAAGTCACGGCAGATCATAGTTAATAAAGAGGAATATGTGGAGAACCTTGATCGACGATGCCCAGAAAGTGCGAAGGCATATATTCATATCGTAGTAACAATCGTATTTTTAGCGTGTCATTTATATACAACGCTTACCTGAGGCTTTTGTTTAGACTTTTTGTATGTATTTCCTTTTGAACAATCTGTTATTTTCTTTGATTTTTGTACACACACACACACACACACACACACACACACACACACACACACACACACACGCACGCTCGCATACATTTATATGTATACACACGGACAGATGAAAATGAAACCAGTTTCTTATTGAAATTGTTGATAAAATTTTTACGTCTCTCACGTCCCATCGCCAGTCATCTAGTCATTAATGTGAATATTGTCACATTAAAATGACTTAGCGCTTTTAATTACAAAGTGCTAGTCTTAAAATTTACTGCATTTACCAATATCTGTCAAAAGTTCTTTTCACACTATAATCTTTGGAAAGGCATGAATCCAACATCCCTTTTCATCTTATTTCATTATTGCTTTGTGTAGGTCATAATGGCTGACCAGGAAAAGGGAATAGCAAATTTCCCTCTTTTATATTTTTGAGGCCCAAGGGCCACTCAAGGTATATCATTAACGTGTGGAATTGTATTTGCGTTAGAAAGGGCCAGACAGTAGGAAAGTTAGCTAATTCTAAATATGAAGAGGTTAAGATTTAATTACGGAATAAAATTTCAGGGTTCAGGTGGAGACGTAAGGATGATAGAGCTGAAGTCGACTTTAGAAGGAATCGGAAACCCAATCCTAAACATGAGTCAAGGGATGAACCTCTACTCCTGTCCAAAAGGCCAGGGAGGTATGTGAATCGGACGATAGGCAAACTTATCTGATATATGTTTGCGATTTTGAGTGCCACGGTGGGGTCAGAGTGATGTGTGGGTTCAGAAAAGAGTGAAAAGAAGGGCACAGTCTCACAAGAAGTGATCGGTCAAAAACATCAAGATGCAAATGTCGACAGAATGCGAAACTCGTTACTCGCAGATCAAAGATTAAAATTGAAGGCCCGATACTAGAAGAACTGATTATGGTTAGAGAAACAGTGCGGCAGATGCTAAAACAGGCTTTGAGAATGAGAACAAGGAAAACTCAAATTCCCCAATGAGGATTGAATTTCATCTTGTAACTCAGCCTATCATTCGATATAGTTCGTTTATTGAGAAAAGCGACAATCTTGCATTTTATCAGCACATTGTAATGTGGATTGATGATTGCATTTTGGAATGTCCTTGGACATAATTGCTTTTATCAAAGAGGTCAGTAAAGGTGGGGCGATTATATTGCGACACAGAATGGAAATTGTTACTGTCACGTTTGGCGTTTAGATTTACAACAGAAATTAACATAGAAATGACGCAATTATCGTTCAAATGAAGTCATTTGAAAATTGCGACATTTTCCTTATCGATTGAATAATCGGCATTTCGTCACTTTTTTTTTAATCTCATATCCTACTTTGATCTTTTTCTTTTTATCGACCTCAATAGTTTCTTATATCGATCTAAGTCAATATATGTAAGCCTGATCATATCTATCTATCTCATTATCTATCTATCTATCTATCTATCTATCTGTTCATTCTATCTATCTATCTTGGACACCTTACTATCAGGAAATGTTGGCAAATCGTCGGTGAAAGAGGAAGGTCTGGTAATATTCGTCGTTCCTTAGAAGAACAAACAATTGACTTTCATTGGCCGTTCTTTATAGTGATTTTCCAAGAGTAGCTTAGATGTGGCACACGGCCGAATGTAGGTGGCACCCAGTGAGAATCGAACTCACTACTCAGTCGTAATTGTTTTAGCGAGACAAGCTTGCTAACTATTACACCGCCTCGAGGTGTCCCTTTTATTTTCTAAGTGTAGCTTAGATGTGGCACAAGGCCGAAAGTGTGGGGACACTCAATGAGGATCGAACTCGCTATTCAGTCGTAATTCTTCTAGCGAGACAAGCTTGCTAACCATTACACTACGTTGAGGTGCTTAAGGCCCGTTCTTTATATGTATTAAAACCATTTTTGCCTGGAAAATAGGTTTCTTAAGTCCAGTAACTGTTATAGTCCCTGCTAGTATTGGTGGTATCTTCCTTCCTAACCTATTTTCTTTCACGTCGAGTGGATCGTCAACATTTGGATGATGTCATTATTTTCTCTTCGAGTTGTACGTGATATCCATTTTAGGTCTTGTCGTTTCAAATTCTCAAGCGATGTGACTGCTTTTTTTTTCGGTTCAGATTTTTGTTTATGATTCTTTAGTGCCAGTCCACGAGGTCCGAAGACGGATGATCTCACTAGAAACTACACATTTCATTCCCTTGAAACCATTTTTAACCATTGTTCCAAGAAAGCAGTTGTATACGATTGACAGTTTAGATATTTCTGAACGGGAATGGTGTCCTGCATGACATACATAGGAAAGTCAAACTGAGGAGTCTATAAGTCGTGTTTTCGTATTAATTAACTACCCCAAGTGCAGCCTATCCTGTGTTTAATTATATTAGCTTTATAATCAATGCCATAATTTGACCAAACAGAAAACAAAACTAATCTTTGTAAATACACAATATTTACAGAGATTTTTTAGTTCAATCCTTACTCAATTTCCCGCTTTTTTATAAGATGAATTTAAGCGTGACAGTTTAATTCCCGGAATGGCCCTGTGAAAGCAGTTTACTTGCCTGGTCACTAGGATCTTTAACTCCACAAATGGAGGTTCTTGAAGACGAAAACAACTGATAGACAAAAATTGGTTTACCCTTTCAGGATATTTTAAAGATCTGAAGCATCTGGAAATTTTTTTTCAAATACTCTGTCAGAATCTACTGAACAGGTTTCTTTATTTATATTCAATTCTATTGTCAGTCGCATATTTCAATCTGCGCACTTATTTGCATCTGTGTTTTTGGTTGCCCACATTTTGTGTCATCGTGTAAAATTTTCTGGTTCGTCTTTCAACTAAGTTTTCCACTCAAAATAACAGATATATATTTACTACAGTAGAGAGTTAGATTTATAATGGATGAAATACGCGTAATCAAGTACAAAACAAAGCTAAGCTTTCTTTATAGCACGTTCCCCATAAACTATTTTTAATTGGAATAACGTTTCACTAGAGCCTTTACCGATCTTCACGCAAAGCGTGATGTTTATCTGCTGTTCCTGATTTCTTTTCAATCATTTTCTGCCAACCGTATAACACGAACACGTATAACCCCTGCTGCTGCTCGGCAACAGATGACTCGTCTGGTGTGCGTCTCAATAAATCAAAAGTTAGAACATCGGATACAAATGAAAAAAATTGTCACACCTTGTACACATTATTGTCGTGGCGAGTAATGGGTTCTCCATATTTGTCGTTATGCAAAATAGAAAACTGGTCTTTATAAATGCGCATTAGTGAGTTCGATCCTTACTAAGATTCCCCTCAATTTTCATTGAACAAGACCAATAAGCATTAGTACTGTAAGCCCAATAGGGTTAAGCGATGGAGAAAGATGATGTTACACCAGAGTCTTCTTAATTGAACCGGCTTGTCTGCCTAGCAAATCCGCATATTGAAATCCTGTTTTTTCTCCCGGATCGAGAATCAATGACGAGTAATTAGCATAGTAATATTTGATAGCTTAAAAACACCATGTTTTTTTCCCAAATAGCTCATAAATATTTCCTGATTCTTATATATTAACATAAGATAACTAGTTAACTAAAATGAAAGTTGTCTTGAATGTCCACTCTTCTAGGTTTTTTTTTTTTTGCATAAATACAAGTATTCCCCAGAGCTGTATCATGGGACCTATATTGTTTCTTACTTTCATAAATGACCTCTCTGATGTCATCAGTTCTCAACTCATTATCTATGCCAATGACACAACTATTTATTCCTGTCGTAATAGTAATTTTGATCAGTTCGATAAGGTCTAATTTGCAGCTGATCTAAAAAAAATGACATACAAACTGTTGTCAAATAGGACAAGGAGTTACTTGTTAATTTTAACGCCTCAAAAACGAGAATGCTCTTTTTTAATCATCTGAGAGAACCATTTTTGTCGTCTATCAGCGTTTTCAGGTCTATCTAACGTTTTCCGCTGAGATGAAGTGGAAAGATTAAATTGAACCAATTGCTAAGTCTTCAGCTTAGAAAATTCGCTCACTATGTCCTGTGAGATAATTTTTTCTCGCCAGAATCTATCTTACATATTATAAGTTTATCATTCTCCTTTGCTGCCACATCTAGTCTGGTGCTCCTGCTATTGTATATTTAGAGACTCTTGGTGAAATTCAAAGGAATATCTGCCAATATTATGGGTCCTGAATTGGCACCTCGGTTTCAGCCTCTTTCTCACCGCCGTGACGTAGATTCCTTTTGCCTTTTCTATAAATATTTTCATGGTAATTGTTCTGGTGAACTTTCCTCTTCTGGTACCTAGACTTTATGAATTTAAGCTGAGTATTAGATTAGAGGCAAGGTCTTATCATTTTAGAATTGAAATAGATGTAGCCGTAAATTCTATGCTAACAGTTTATTCTATAGCATTTCCTGCTTATGATTCCAAGTCAACTTTGCACATCAAAAATTTAAATGCAATGTCAATCGTTAAATTCTGTCATCTTAATTCTTGTTCTTTTAGTGACCTCTCTCCTTTTCTCATATTTTCTAACAGTCAGTAAACCCTTGCGTCCTAGTGGCTTTATTGCCTTGCTTGGGGTGAAATGGTAAAAAGAAGCTAATATAGTAGTACTTGAGCCTAACCAAACTTGTACCTAACTTTACTTCTTAATGATGTAATATTATTAAGTACAAAGAGTTGTAAGTGTTTACAAGATGGCAGTAAGAGTCTAATATTATGAGAATATGTAGGATATATAACGCTATTAAATGCAATGCATTTGTCAGATACAAGGCGAATAATTGTTTAAGGGCATTACCAGTTTGTTGAAGAGGAATATGTTGTTTTATTTTGTATTATTAGTCATCCAATAGAAGGCCCAAGGGCTACTCAAAGTAGAGGGGTACTAAATAAGGTTGTTGTAAGGGTGTACACGTGACAGTAAGAGGTTCATATTGTGAAGATATGTAGGGTATATAGCGGTTAAGTTGGATGGAGATATATGCATATGTGATAGCGTGTAGTGGATATATTGTAATCGCATGAGGCTGTTTTTGAAACGAGATCGTGTAGTAGTAGTATTATTGAGTTGTATGCAACACATAGCTGGGGACTAAGAAGTCCCTTGGGGGATAAGTTACCGAGAGAAAGATGCTTATACACCTATACGTGAATGTAGTATTCCCTTTTGGTGATGGCCCTGGGACTACGCTCATTCACTGGCCAACGGCAACTGGTGAAACATGCAGTTTAATAAAAATTACGCATGAGAGATGAACTTTCGTGTGTTTCATTACCATTGCACGACAATAACGTTCGAGTTGTATCTTAAGTGTGTACATATAATTCAGTTAATCCAGGTACACAGGTGTTTAAGGCAAGGACAGACTTGTTTGAAATTTTAGACATCGATAAATTTAAATAAGAACTATTCTTCTGCAAAAATATTAATCATTCTGTTAACAGTGTCGCGCTGAGAGAGAAACCCAACAGAAATTTCATTGAACTACATTTCGTTTTATGAACAGATGGAAGCCTATCAGTTTGCTATGCCAAAGACAACGTGACATTTAAAAAAAATATGACAGACATTGGCGCACAAGTGCTTCTTTTGTCAATTCATGCGGTCAATTATTGCCAGTCATACAAACAGAAAGTTTCGTATATCAAGAATTAATGCTTTCATGCTATGCCTTTCAACTTATTTAAATTCTTCAGTCAGTTGATAGTAATTTGCAATATTAGACAAATCATTTTGTCAGTGTGATTTATTTTTATATAACTTGAGAAAAATCGATGTTTTTAAGTCAGTTTGTTTTGTAAATTATTGAAGACATTAAAAACTACTACTGCTACTACTACTACTACTACTATTACTACTACTGCTGATAATAATAATAACATTAAAAACGCATATCCGAAAGCTTGAAATAATAGTAGAGTCACAAGTCACAAATTATTTAGAAGGTATAGATTATTTTGGAAATTTGACTATACCTATGAAATATCCATAAAAAATCTCTTAAGATACACATATTAGAAATTTTAGGTATACTTCTCTGTCTTAAGCAAAACAGAATTTAATATCAATATAATTTTAAAAAAATCTCGTAAAAAATCAAATCAAGTAAGAAAAAAAGGTATGGTTATTTATCTTTATTTTTAAATTTTAAAATTAACTACACTGGAATTTTAAAAATCATTTCCCTCCAAGAAAGGCGAGAATGCCACTATTGCGTAGGCAGGGGGTGAGAGAAAAGAGTGAGTATAATGAGGATTGAGGAAAAGACAAACGATATCTATCGTCGGTGATATATTGGACAGCCGTGGTTCAGGTATAAAGGTAAGTTAAAGAGTAACCATTCAACTGTCAGTGTGCCTCATACTAAATTCAAGCCCTGGATAGAAATAACAGGAGATATTTGTGCCAGAGTTGTATCAGAAATTTTGATATCAATCCTGTTTACCGACTAAAAGACGAAAGGCAACAACGAAACACGTCAGCAAATATTCCTGTTGCTATGTCTCGATATCATCGCTGTTGTGGATGATGGGGATATGTATGCAGGTCACTAGCGGGAGTGAAGTGTCATATTCAACGCAAACATAAAAACTGAATGAATTTGTCGGATCCTTATACGTCGGAATCGATGGAAGGGTTCATCATATATATATATATATATATATATATATATATATAAAGAAATATAGTCTTAAGATGTGCTATATTTATGGGATAAAGTGCTCAATATCAGAGATAGAGCGTGTGTAAATATAAAAGTGAACATAGAAGTCAACACTTAGAGGCGACAGTGTGTTTCATGCTAGAGGCCACCTATATATATATATATATATATATATATATATATATATATATATATAGATTTTATTTAAAATATAATATTTTTTATTACTAGAAATATCATATTTAGTGGATACACATCGGTCTAAGAGATGTAAAACTCTGAATTTAAAACTGTATGTAACTCTGGCGAAGCATTTACTATGCAGCTAAGGAAAGGATCATTCGCATTGACTTCATGTTGATGATCTCGACTATGGTATGTCTAAGGGACTGAAATGTCACATGCGACATAAACAAAACTGAATGAACTTTACGAGAGAATCCATCATTTTTGTCTGTCTGTATACATACATATATATATATATATATATATATATATATATATATATATATATATATATATATATATATATATATATATATATATGACACAGGGATGATCTCCTGTCAATTTCGATATATATATATATATATATATATATGATGTTATTGTTAAGTTCATATGTGAACTTAAGAACGAAGTGTTTTTTTGTAGTTCATGAATTTGGTTTATGCTTTTAGCTAAGATTCCTCGCATCTACAGGTAGATGTTTTTTTTTTTTTATTTTACCAAGTCATTTCAATATCATCCAAGATCATCTTTAGGAGTGAATTGCTAAGACAAAAATTAGTGTAATTAATAGTTGGGGATTCTTTTTAATTTTTCGAAAAAATTGCAGGTTAAATATTTTTAAAATATCAGTAATATATATTCTAATTATAAGCTTTGATTAATTAGGCAAAAGGTCACGGCAATTGAGAGCAACCTCATTATAATTGCGGACCACTATTTCTCTGTGTATATCTATCTATCTATCTATCTATCTATCTATCTATCTATCTATCTATCTATCTATTTGAGATATTTTTCACTGCGGGAACAGTAAATTATATCCCATAATCCAGTCATTGTGACTTTTATTTCACGCCACTAAATAAATACAAATTTACATAAAACTAGTTAAGTGTATGAGGGTTAATATTAGATATAAATCCATGTACACCCGCGTTCTCACACAAACATACATATAAAATGACACAGGTACACACACACACGGACACACACATATACTACTTTGCTGTAACAGATATACATGAAACGTCTTGAAAAATGTTTCACATACACAAGTAACATAAAATGTCAATGACTTCTTTATGATAACCAATCGATATATTGATCATCATTTAGGCATTCAGTAATTTAATAGGACTTGTATGAATAATAATAATAATAATAATAATAATAATAATAACACGGTGCTAAAATTATTGCGGTGAAATTAAAATATAGCATGAAACTGTAGAAAACGACATGATACTTAAATCGCACCAAAGCTTCTGCCATTTCAACTGGTTTGTATATCCGATGAGGAATCTTTCAAGAAGACTCCCTGTCGCCCTTCCTGTTTTGTCTGTTCTTCATACCCATTTTGCATGAACTAAACAGTAATAACAATGGGTATAAAGTAAAAAAAGAAAATGTTTAATCACCTATTCTACATGGATGATCTCACTTTGCCAAAGACGACAATGAGTTGAAGGATCTCCTCAACACTATAAAATGTTTCAGTGATAACATAACTATGGACTTCAGATTAGATAAATGTGCAAAAGTAACATCCAAGAAAGGGAGAATTACAGAAACACCCTAAATAGATTTAGACTTTGTCACAAAGATTAGGGAACTGGAACAAGAAGAAGCCTATAGGTACCTAGAAATTATCGAAGGAGATGAACTAGAGCAGACCCAAATGAGGAAGAAATTAAGAAAAGAATATTAAAGGAGTGTGCGTCTGGTGTTAAATACCGAGTTGAATTTACAAAACGGAATATCAACCATAAATAATTTGGCTGTCCCTGTGGTTTCAACATTGTTAATTGGATCATAGATGACATTAAGCAAATGGATGTCACTTGCCACCACATGCATCGTCCTAAGGCTGATGTTGATCGTCTGTATGTGTCCAGATCCGAAAGAGGCAGAGGATTAGTTCAACTAGAACTGTCTTACAACAATAGGTCTTCAAAAATACCTGGATGATAATCTGTGTCAAAGAACATTAAATAAGAAACTTTATTCAGTAATAAGCCAAGAAATCCAAAAGGGAATTTCAAGTGGGTGAAGAAGTGCAAATAAAGCAAAATACAACGACTGCAGCAACAAAGAGCCTAAAAAAAAGAAAGCAAAAGTAAATGCAATGTACCAAATGCAGAAACGATGGTAAGATAAGCCTCTTCATGGCCAATACTCTGCCTGTACCAAAGAAACTGATGTAGACAAACCCCTTACCCATTAGTGGTTACGTAGAGCAAAGATTAAAAGCTGAAACCAAAGATTTTATACTTGCTGCACAGAACCCATGCTTGCTAACTAGAAATTACCAAGCATACATGGTGAAAAATTTTGTTAGCCCGAAATACAGATTCTGTGATAAATATCCAGAAACAATTGACCATCTTGTAAAAGGTTACACAATGTTAGCACCAATAAATATAAAACTCGGCATGATAAAGTGGGTCAATATTTACACTGGAAAATATGCAACCTTTACGGAAAGGAAACTGCAAGAAATCCGTATGAAAATCACCCAGACCCGGTTACAGAGATAAGACCTGTAATAGTTTTAATACACACAAACAGAACAATCAAATCTAATCGACCAGACATTTTGATCAAAGACCACAAGAACAGAATGTGCTTTCTTATTGACATGGCAGTCTCTGCAGATTGTAATGTATCTTTGAAGATCTTCAAAAAACATCAAAATACAAGGATCTTGAAATGGAAATCTCAAAAATGTGGGACATCAGGACATCAATAATTCAAGTTGTAGTTGGAGCCCTCGGTTTGATTGGAAAACAATTCCGATAGACTCATTGAAGGGATTCCTAGTAGCCCGTGCTTCAAAGATAAACAAAAAAAAGTAGTCACAGGTACAGCCCACACCTTATGAAGAGTTTTATCTATGTATGAGATTGTTTTTTAAATTGCTCAGTGTAAAATGCCATGATGCCACTTCTAACCTTAGGTTTTCGGTCGGGACCCGGAAAGAAATGTATACAAACCAGAAATCAAATGAAATAATAATAATAATAATAATGGCTAAAATTATCGCGGCGAAATTTGTAAGGTGAATTGTGGTAACAAGCCGAAAAGTTTTAAAATCTCTAGAGACATAGTGAAGATATATATATATATATATATATATATATATATATATATAAAAGTGAACACTCTTTTTTAAAGCGTTTCACCCCAAGCAAGGCAGGAAGCCACTAGGACACAAGGGGTTACAGAAAATTTGGAGCAAGATCAGATAGGAGTGATAGAAGAAAGGATGAGGAGAAGGGTAGTGGATAGATCAAGGCAACTGGAGATGTCGATTTATATTACATTTGAATAGCTGGAGATTATCGCTCTCAGGGAAACTGGAATAGGGAAGGGAGTTCCACAGGCGAGAGGTGCGAGACATGAAGCTATTGGAGTAGAAAAGACGGCTATATTTAGGAGTTTCGACAGTGAAAGGGTGAGAGCGGTATGCCAGCCTCGTAGGGCGCTTGAACTCATGAAGTCTGGGAACCAGCGAATGCAGCTCCTCGGAGCAATTTCCATGAAAGCATTTGTAAAACAGACAGAGAGAGGCGACGGCGCGTCTGTGAGAAAGTGACTGTAGACGAGATGCCAGAGCAGGGCCAATTATATTGCATATCCGCTCCTGGAGCCTATCAAGAACCCCGAGGCAAACAGAAGAGGCTCCAGACCATATATGGCAGCAATACTCCATGCAAGGGCGAATTGTTGATTTGTAGATCTGGAGGATCGATTCCGGGGAGAAAAATTTCATGGCGCGGCACAGGGAGCCAACTTTCCTTGCGGTGGACGAAGCAATTGACTCAATGTATTTGTTCCATCTCAGGTCAGCCGTCAACGTGAGACCGAGCAGCCGCAGAGAGGTGCTCTCGAGAAGTTGAGCGTCAGACATTCTAATGAAGGGCAGGGAAGGATCTATGTGATGATTAATCGAGAGCAGTTTTGTTTTTGAAGCATTAAAATTGACCAGCCAATTCCTGCCCCAGTTCACAACAGATTGGAGGTCCTTTTCGAGACACACGTCAGTGACACTAGATTTGTTTTTGAGGCAGGAGTAAATTGTGGTGTCATCCGCGTAGATGCCAACTTGGGAATTTATGGCGCCATGAAGGTCATTTATGTAGATAAGGAATAGAGTGGGGCCTAGGATGGAGCCTTGAGGAACACCTGTAGATCGGGCAAAGCGGAAGCCATATTGCTTGTCTGAGAGCAGATCATGGGATGTGAGGTGGTTAACTACCTCGGTATTGATTAGGGCTTCGAAGATTTTGCCGAAGAGGGGTAGGAGACTGATAGGACGGTAGTTAGAAGGGTCAGAGGGGTCGCCAGAGTTCTTGAAGACAGTAAACAATCGAAGAGGACTTCCAGCAGTCAGGAAAACAAGATTCCTTGAGGCAGTAGTTGTATAGTTTAGAAAGGGCGGGCGCCAGTTCAGGCGCGCATTTCTTCAAGACAATGGCTGGTATCCCATCTCCACCACTAGTCTTGTTGGGGTCTAAATTGGAGATAACGCCCAATATCAATGATGGGGTTATGAATAACCCACTCAATAGGGCTTCAGTTCTAAGAGGGAAGTCGGGTATGGGTACACCGGAGGAGTCGAGCATCGAGTTGACTGAAAATTTCCGAGCAAAGCATTCAGCCTTGTCGGCAGAGGAGGTCAGGACTTCGAATTGGTTGAACAATGGAGGTACAGAGAGTTTGCAATTGTTCAATACGCTCTTGCAGAGACGCCAATAATCTTTGGAGCCAAATTTGCGAGATGCAATACGTTCCTTCATCCGAGCAGCAAATAGTGTCTTAGCATCGTTGAGGACACGTTTACACTCATTACGAGCTATTCATATATATACGGGTCAGTGGTGCATTGTGGGTAATCTATTTTGGCGGTTATTTTACCGGAAGTCATTTATTTATTTATTTTTATTTTTATTTTTTGTTTTTATTTTTATTTATTTTTATTTATATTTCTTATCTTATATATTTATTTATTTTTATTTTAATCGGTGTTTCTATTAAAGTAGTAAAAATTTGTTTATATCGCTTATTTAATAGTTTTGTTTTGGCAAACCAAAACAAAACTATTAAATAAGCGATATAAACAAAGCTATTTATTCAATTTGGGGGTTGATAGTTGTAGTTTATTTTAACTATTATTTTGGCGGACATAGTTTTTAATTTGTTTATTACTTCATGTATTTATTTGGATTGATTATCTTTATTTGTTTTTTCTAATGGTTAGTTTATCGGAATCGGTTTGTTAGCTTATTTATTTATTTGGATGGATTTAGGTCAGTTTATTTTTACTTATTATTTATTTGTTATACTGAATATTTTCTCTTTTAGGTTTTCGATTTTTAAGTAACGTAGCATTTTTTTTATCGTTATATAACAGTTATAGCTATTTTTCTCGTCCGATTTTTAGTTTGATTTTTATAGTCTAACTAATATTTTGGTCATAATGGTTTGCTAATTTGTTTATTATTTACTTTATTTATTTGGGTTCATTGATTTTTTTTATTCCATTTCATCTATTCTAACAGTTGTGTTTGGTAATTTGTTTGGGTTAATTTATTTTGCTTATTTTATTGTTATTTTGTTTATTTATTTTTATTTTATTTTGTTTTTCCGTTTTCGATTTTTAAGTAACGTAGTAAAAATTTGTTTTTATGTCTGCATATTGAGTTGAGCACGGATCTTTTATTTAATAATTTATTTTGGTCTGGGAAAGTAATGATAGCTATTTTTTCCTCCAAGCAAAGTTTGCAAGTTTTTGATTAGTCGTTGTAGGCTGATGATCTTTTCCTTATTTTCCAAGATATTTTTGGTGTGATGTGTGTTTTGTTTTTAATTTCCCAGATATACTTAGAAAGCGTTGTGCTGTTCGCATATTTACTATTTGTGAAAGATGTTTTGTGTGTATAATTTCTTTGTTTCCAGGGTCCTTCAGTTACTCATATGTATACTTTTTCTTCATTATCTGGTGATTTTATCGTGGCTTGGTATTTTACGTTGTTTTGTAAACAATTACGGTTTAAGGGACATTCGTTCTTTATTCTGCAGTTGCATGTAGGTTTAATTTGTTCGTGTGGTTTGTTGATAATTTTCCTGTTGTGCTTTTCATTATTTGTGCCATGTTCTCCTACATAAAATATTCAACAAAAACACAGTAAAAATCAGCTACAGTTGCACCGAGAACAAATTTTTACGAAATCTCATTTATATCCAAAATTATAATTATCAATAGAATATCTTAGGGTGAGTAAACTTTTTTACTAGGTGGTCGGGAAGGGGTCTTTATATTAGTAAGATTAAAAATTAGTTTGACGCCAAAAACAATAGGCGAAAAAAATTTTAATTAAAAATAATCAGGTGAGTCACTTTTATCGAACAGCACTGTACATGTAAACTTTTTTTTCAAATTTATTTAAAAAGTAACAAACAAAAATGTCCAACCTGGGCACAGAAATTGACTAAGAACATTTTCGGTTTAATTTCTAAACATTTAATTAATTAGTTTAATTACTACGTTTAATTAAATTGGCTAGAAATGATAATTATGTGAACACGCAGCTTCGTAAGAAATTCGGTTAAATATTTATAACCTTCAAGTATGGTGTTCGGAGTTACTTTTAATATCAGATGTCAACAGATATTTCCTCACATAACATTTTGTTTCATTTTAATAAAAGTACTGTTAAGTCATTTAAAAGAAAGGAATTTCCAAATGTACGACCGAATTTGTTTTGTTTCTTTTATGTTTTTAGTTTATTTATTTTAAATGTTTTAAAACTTTGGTTTAGAAACCAATAATCGAAGCTTAAAGTTCGTAAAATAATGGCTTAAATGCTATTTGATATTTTGACTACATTTATGGTGTGTGGTCACATTGTAAACGAAACCTAGGAAAGTGCGAGTGGAGGTGAAAGATAATATTGTGATGAGGACCTACTTGAAAAACAGATGACAAAATCTTCTTTTTCTTTTTTATCTGATGTGTGTAATGGGGTGGAGTGACGCCGCCATTAAGCAGGTCGTCTAAGCGGGGTGGGGTGATAGTTATTATGAACAGTCTGGGATAGATAGCCCGAAGATGGGAACAGAATGGTATAGATAGCTCGATAAATATACATAGTCAACAGTCTGTAATAGATAGATAGATAGATAGATATGAATCGATAAATATAGATAGATCGATATGAATAGCCTGTAATAGATAGATAGATAGATAGATAGATAGATAGATAGATAGATAGATAGATATGAATAGTTTGGAAGTAGATAGATAGATAGATAGATAGATAGATAGATAGATAGATAGATAGATATGAAAAATCTGAGATAGATATAAATGAACCGTCTGAAAGTAGATAGATAGATAGATAGATAGATAGATAGATAGATAGATAGATAGATAGATATAAACAATCTGTGATTAATAGATAAATAGATATTGTTATGGTCGGTATTTTGCTGCGAAATACAGTTGGGTTGTCTAATTGCTTGAAGAATTTATCGTAGGAAGCGGGAGTAATTTTATTTATCAAGTCAATAAAATTCAAATAATAGTAAAAGTTTTTGTTTCCTTTTAGGAACTAAAGGGAAATTGGACAAATATTTTGTTCTTAGATGAAAAGTCGGGATTTGAAGCTTATTCTTTCTGGAAAACCTAAATGAGAAGACTGATTTCCAAAAAAAGATCATGACTCTCAACAATATATTTTAATGAATCTTATTTTAAATCATTTTAAAAGCCTCACCGTCATCACTATCATGTTCATATTTTCAATCTTTCTTTTAGTTTTTCACTTATTCAATAAATACATTTGAAATGTCTTTTTTTCTGTCTATCAACTCCTAATGATACTTGCTCACGATAAAAAAAGTAAATTGTTTAATCTTTAGAGGAATATGCCTTTTGAATAGAAAGTCCTTTGACAACGTAAATGCCAAATGCTCGTAAGTAAGTAACCAAAAGCAAAAAAAAAAAAAAAAAAACCTAAAACAAAAACAATAAAAAAAATAACGAATTTGTCCCGTTTTTAAGATCACGGTAAGAATAAAAAAGGAAAAAAACATTAAGGTTTTTTGTTGCGTAATTAATTAAATTAATTGAAATTAATTACAATTAATGACTAAAATTCATTAAATTTACATATCACCATAAAATTCTGTTTTTTTTTTTAGGGTTAGCTAATTCATAACTAATTAAATAAAATGATATTTTATAAAATGATTATTGATTGAATTGAATTAAAAAACCAGACTAGGGTTTACATTTGAAATAATACTTTTCTGAAAAAAATATACCGGCCGCTCTTGACTGGCAAACGTTTACAACCGCCACTCTAACACTTTACAAGAGGACGACTTGAAATCCTATAGAATTCAGCATAACTGAAAAATTTATAAAATACTGAAACGAATGGTGGAAAACTTGTTTTTTCTGGTGTGAAAATTAACATTAATAATTAGGATATATTCATAACATAAAATAAAATAATAAACATTTTTGGTGGAGGATAGAGAATATTTTATTATTTATTAAAATTATATTTGGTAACGTTATGAAAAAAAAAAGTAAAACAGTTTTATTTACTTTACAAAAGATCTAAAGCGTATTTTCTCTGAAATGAATTTGAGTGACCTCCCTTGTCTTTCTTAATCTTCAGAGTTAGTTCCCTTGGATAATATATCTTAATTCTAATTTTATATAAAAATGTTCTCTCTCTCTCTCTCTCTATATATATATATATATATATATATATATATTATATATATGGTAATTTATGAATAACTTAAGCATTGAACATTTAGGGGAAAAAAAGGATTGCCAGTGGCATGTATTAAGCAAAACAGTAAAATATTACTGATACTAAATAGAGTTATTTCAATCCTTTTCCCCCTATATGTCCAATGCTTAACTTATTCATAAATTACCATATCTTCATAGAATAATTTTTTAATAAAAATGTAAAGTTTGGTGATTAATACAGTTTTTTAACAGCTTAAATTTAATATATTTTTTAATGAGGAAAATAATTTAATAGTCTTGTGGGGGAGTAGCTGTTAAGACAGTGGGTAGTGATAAGGAAAGACTATGAATACTGGATTCAAAGTCAATAAGTGCTAAAATACAAGCGTTATTGAACTAATTCCACTGGAGAGAAAAGTTCTTGCTTTAACAACCAAAAAACTGTATGACTAAAAATGTCTTTGATGAGATGTCAATTTAACGTTCTGGCATGAATTATTTTTTTCTCGATCTTTCCATATATTGAAACTTTTTTAAACTGAATCTGTCTTCATACAAAATTAAATTTTACTGTTTAAATTTCGTTATCAATTTTGTTATTTAACTGTTTCCGTCAAATAACTGCTCATGTTTTGGTTAAAGCCGAGTAAAAAATAAAAAGGTCATGTAAAATGTGTTATCCGATATTTAGAATTGTATAAAAAAAAGTATTTTTCTCTCGAAGAAATGTTTGGATGTCTGCAACGCTGTGATTTCATTTAACTCTCCAAACAGCAGCAATTGTTGTGTCTCTGGAATAGAGTGACTAAAAGTTTTGACCGTCCTGGGTATGGCGATGTTTTGAGGAGCCTGGAACCACTTCTTAATTGCTGGTTTTTCTAGGTCCACCTGACCTGGAGTGGTAGCTTCTGTTATGGTCCTAGCTATGGGCAAATAGTTGACGCCCAAACTGGGGTCAAAATACTATGAAAGTGTAGAAATAGTTTTTAATATCAGAAATACTTTGTAAAAATTATTACCAGCAATAAATTTTTGAAGAAAAAGTCATTATCAGCGATACATTATTACCGGCAATACATTTAAAAAAATATTACCAGCAATACATTTTTGAAAAAAAAATATTACCAGCAAAAAGTTTTTGAAGAAAAAGTCATTAATAGCAATACATTATTACCGGCAATATATTTAAAAAATATTACCTGCAATGCATTTTTGGAAAAAAAATATTACCAGCAATAGATTTTTTGAAGGAAAAAAATATTACCAACAATACATTTTTGAAAAAAAAAAATATTACCGGCAATAAAATTTTGTCGGCATTAAATAACTCATTGAGGATGATATGTCACAAAACAAAACAAACAAACAAATCCAAGTTTTGACGAATTTCTTTAATAAATTCCCATGAAGAGCTTAAAAAATACTTGAGCCATATAGAAAGTCAGACGAATATTTTGGCGTAAAAGGTGGAAATGATTCGAATAAAAAATTAATAAACTGTCCATTTTTCTTCGTAATTGAGAGTTAAAATATTTTCTTAACAGTTTTCTGAAACGCAGTGTTTGTATTATTCCCCCTCCTCTACGCCTTTCTGACGAATACCCTTATCTATTGAACTTGCGGATATTTTCAGAACTTCTCTGATCTGATAGCTTTTATGATTCCACATATTATCTAGAGTAGTATCTTAATTTTTGTTATTTATAGCACAACGAAACGTGTCGGTTGCTAAGAATAGTTTTCCCTCTGGTCTTAATTTTCTTCCTTTACACTCTATCTGAAAATAATTTACACACAAACAATACAACATAAGAGACATGTAAATTCGTAAATAATATTGATTCTCTGTAATGTAGATCTTGTAGGGGAATTATTATTTTTGACAATGAGGTTAATGACCATTTTTGGAATATAAAACATTCCTATAACTCCTTTTCATGAGAAATTATATAAAAAAACCCCACTGAACCTTGTCAGCTGTTTTCATCGAAACTTGCATATAAGAGGGAATGCTGCCGAAATATACAATATATATATATATGTGTGTGTGTGTGTGTGTGTTGGAAACGTTTTTTTTTTCAAATATCATAGTCTCTCCTCTACATAGAACAATGTTGATTGCATTTAATTCACATTAATCTAGAAGGAAAATAAAAGCTGTACCTTAAAAATGTTAAAAAATATTTTCCCTTTGACTTATATGAAAATGAATTATAGCCATTGCAGATTCCGGTGAACGATCGATAAAACGACGCCATTTTTAGTTGTCGGAATATTAAACGTTTTTTGATATTTTACACAAACAGTCCCGAAGACTGTGTTACTCTAAGCAGGACTTTCCAAGTGGTAAGGACATATCTGGCATGAAAATCAGTTTTTGCACGGGAAAATTCTTTATTATTCCTTGTTAATAACCTTCTGTCAATTTTGGCTATAAGGGTAGCAACAATTTATTAATCCTTATTATTAAGATAAGGCAGCCATGTCTTTCTTAAGTACTTACTCATTATGTTTTTCGACAATGGCCGAGGCATGCCAGTAACGAAACATTTTGTTAATCTATCTATCTATCTATCTATCTATCTATCTATCTATCTATCTATCTATCTATCTATCTATCTCAATCTCAACGTGTATTTACACATATATATTTGCATGTGTTCTGTGTATATGGGCAGCAACTATCCCTTATGGCAAATACTATTAAAAACGACAAACATTTTGTGTTGATTAATTTTAATGGTCGACTTTTTCCAAATAAGAATAATCCTTCTCAGATAAGGAAGAAATTCCAACAGAAATTGTCCGAAGTCCGTTTCGGAAGAAAAGTACAAGAACTATGGTCCAAGCTTTCGACTTAAGATCAGCGTAGTTGGAGACAACTAGTGAGTTTCATGTAGGCGTTGTGACGTAGGCAAAGAATGTTGTGACGTAGGCAAAAAGTGTTGTGACGTTGGCAAAGAGTGTTGTGACGTAGGCAATACATTTGAGGATGCGGGCTCTATTTTTATTTATTGATCGTTGATCTTGTATGATCCAAGGATAATAGTATATGTTTTTGCTGTTTGATTTTGCTAGTATTTTGGTATTGTTTGCGAGTAGCACTCAAATGTTACTATTATCCTTATGCTATTTATTAATATGTTGTCTTATTATGGTTTTATAGAGAGGTTTGGAAGTTTGGGATATATTATTTTTAATAACTAAGTTGCTAGTTTTAAATTTTTTACAGTTAATAATAAATCTAATGATTTTATTTTTAGCGACTGGTTTTATATATCTATGTATTTGGTAATATATATTAATAGCGTTATATCAACATTATGTTTATGGCTGAGTTTTTATATTTTTTTATTATCAATCAAGTGATAACAAGAAAATTTTGTGGATTTATATCTTTTCAAAATTCAAACAAAATTCTCACTTGATTGGTTTGAACAAGAACTCTAGCATCAAAAACGCTCCAAAACATATATTTAATTGTCAATAAATAACATAATTAAAAATAATCTTTTGGTTTACACATATTTCGTCTTAGTGTTTACCTATGTATGGGAAAAATTGCGTCCTGAAGATGACAAGTTGAAATTGTCGAAAATACTTGGGATGTATCTTCTATCTAACAACTCGAATATAAGGATCTTATTATTCAAGGAATTGATCGTAAGTTAATGTCTCATTATGTCCTGTTAGCGAAGTGATTTCTCCATGAATCATATTAATATTAATTATTAATTTATTCTTTTGTATAAATTGTTTTTTTTGATATATATATATATATATATATATATATATATATATATATATATATATATATAAAAGAAAATATAGTTTTAAGGTATGCTATATTTATGGGATAAAGTGCTCAATATCAGAGATAGAGCGTATGTAAATATAAATATAAAGTGAACATTGAAGTCAACACTCAGAGGCGACAGGTTGTTTCATGCTAGACGCAATCGTCAGACTGACGATTGCGCCTAACATAAAAGAGCCTGTCGCCCTGAGTGTTTACTTTAATGTTCACTGTTATATATATATATATATATATATATATATATATATATATATATATATATATTAAAGAAAGACAGACCACTTTAAGGTTCCATTATAATAATTTATTTCACCAGCACCCTTTTAAGGGACGCTGGATCATCAGATAGGACTTCCAAAAGATGAAACGAAAGATGAAATGAAAATTCACACTTTTGACGGGTAGTATTAAGTTTATGTAATTTAACAGAGAGGGTAGCAAGGAGTGTTGTGAGAGACATGGTCGTGTTTAGAGAGGGTTTATTTTAATATTTCTTTCAATCATACTTAGTATTGGGGGGAGGAAGGACCAGACCTTGACCTATTTAAATGGTTAACTTAACGGAAGTGATATAAATACTTACACATACATTTACAAATAATTACACATATTCATATTTATATCTATTTAAATTTTTCTTTAATTTCACAATTAATATTTAACGTTAGGTGATGCCTTAAGTGTTTAAATATCAAAACAAATATTTCTAATTTTAATATTTTACTATCAATATTGATTGTTAAAGAGTAATATATTTAAATTTAAATTAAATTTAAATGAAATTACCTCCAGATGATAAACAATTTCAATCTCACAATTCTAATTAGAGAATATTAAAAGGGAAAGTAAGATTAAACATTAATAAAAGAACTTTATGTCCTTCCATTGGAATACTTTCTCTCTCTCTCTCTCTCTCTCTCTCTCTCTCTATATATATATATATATATATATATATATATATATATATATACTGATCTATACCCATAAACACCTATACATGCATATGTATTTATATTACTATATTTTACATATATTCACACATATTACAAATAGGAACTCAGAAACATTTACATTTATATATATACACATATACATATACAGACCACACGCAATCTTATATACATGGCACCATATATATATATATATATATATATATGTACAAACATACCTACCTAAACTTACGAATACACACATACACACACATATATATATTCTTTATATATATGCCTACAGTACATATATACATATATATATATACATATATACACCCCTATACAAATGCACATATATATACATACATCACATATCACATATCAATGTCCAAGTCCATCTATACACTTGTATACATACCATTATGTATCCGCATCCATGTGTGCATATAATCATTTCCAAAACTAAAAATAACATAATATTTTCCTTTCTATATAGTTATTTCTAAATATATTTAGTTAGATTGAGGTGGTTTTTATGTCTACATTTAAAAAATATATATTAATATATATATTTCTGTTTATACGTTATTTTATATATGTTTTATATATATTTTCTTTATAAGTTATTTTATATATATGTTTATATATATTTCTGTTTATACGTTATTTTTATAAATACAATTTATTTAAGCAATTGCTCTGTTTTTAATTAAACAGTATTAATTACATTTACCGGTCTGAATGTTCGCGAAATTTCGTAGGAAATATGCCTTCTTTTACAGTTGTTGAATGATTAACAACACGTCAGGCCACATGACGATTTCCGTATGGGATACAGGTTCGATTCTTGTCGGAGAATATCTCAAACATTCAGCCTGATAAATATAATTAATACTGTTTAATTAAAAACAGAGCATTTACTTAAATAAGTTGTATCCATAAAAATTAGATATAAACAAAAAATATATTAAAATCTTTATCGGATTTAATCTATTTCATCTAATATATATTTTGTATAAAGATAGCATTGAAGCGTGAAACTGATTGACACTATGAAGTGTATATTTCTATGTACAGACTATCTGTCTCGAAAGATAATAAATAAATATTGATAAAGGAAGACTGTTCGATTAACACTATTTTGAATTGTAGTCTTGAACAAGCCCAGCAACAGGTGGGAATTCGATAAAAATCATCATTTTAAAATAATTTTGTACAAACAAAGGATGTTACAAATTCAATTCTAATGCTTTTTATGATAAGTCATGTGCACGAAATAGCAGGGCTGACTAGGCTCTTTAGCCTTGGTTAGCAACCAGTCTAGGGAAAGTACAATTAAATTGCTTTCAGGAAGAAACACGAATAAACAGGGTTGAATTTGTTTCGCTGTTTATTTCATTTCGATGAAAATGTGCCCGGCTCTGATTTTTACAAAATAATCCGAAGACGAATGCCAACAGTATAATGGATCCCCTCCTTATCTTCCAATTTTTTCTCATTTCCTTTCATCTGCAGACAAAATATTTTCATCTATTTATTCAGATTAATTAACTTAATCGACAAATGAAATGATTTCGTCAGAAGCAGAAAAATGGCCGTATGAATAATTTTTTTTTTCTGCAAATAGTAAAAACGTGTATGCCATGTTACGGTGGTATGGAACCGTTAGCCATAAGACGCTTCAGTCGAGTTGGAATTTGAGAGAGAGAGAGAGAGAGAGAGAGAGAGAGAGAGAGAGAGAGAGAGAGAGAGCTTGATAGAGTGAGATTGATAGAAAGAGATTGAGAGAGATTTTAAGAAAAATTGAGAGAGAAAGATTGAGAGAGAGAGAGAGATTGAGATTGAGAGAGAGAGATTGAGATTGAGAGAGAGAGAGAGATTGAGAGAGATTGAGAGAGATATTGAGATTGAGAGAGACAGATTTATAGAAAGAGATTTTGAGAGAGATTGAGAGAGAAAAATTGAGAGAGAGATTGAGAGAGACTGAGAGAGAGAGAGAGAGAGAGAGAGAGAGAGAGAGAGAGAGAGAGAGAGAGTTAAAACTGCTTTCCGTGGTTTTGTTTTTAAGAAAACCTGGGAAGCTTTGCTTTAAGATTGTGTAATATTTCTCAACATCTGAAATACAAAATATTGTATTAATGAGTGTTAGTCACAGATAGAAAAATGATTTCAATAATTTTGTAAGAAAGTCCATCATTTACATTAGGCTTCCGATGAAAAACTTGGCAAATGAATCTATCAAGCAGTAGGAAAAAATGAACTATTTTATAATATACAATTTGAATGCGACGTTTATATGGATCGGTTTCGCAGCCTGATTTCCATTTTTTAGTAATAAGATATTCATGTGCATAGAAGAAGTATTGCCAATAAGCAAACGAACGTTGTGTTACCATAATAACGTGATATCTTATAAGTAGAGGAGATAAAGTTTCTAATATATTTCTTTATTTCTAATTTATTTCGTGTTAGCTTTCTGTGTATATTTTTGATTTTTAATAATTTGAAATACAGAATTAATTTTTATATTGAAAAATAGGTTTGTAAGGGTATAGGTAAAATTCTAGATTACTCACGAAGAAAATAGAACCAATGTAATAATTTAAATTCTTACATCATTTTTTCACAGAATGGGAAATAACCAGTATCAGACCGATTTGAAAAAAAATGAGAATAATTTGTTTGGTTTTGTAAGAGGAATTGTGAACAGATTTATTAATTCAGATGCTGACATAAGACTGTTGGTTATATGATCGTGTGAATCTGCCAGTCGTGATGCAGTGTTGATATGCATGGCCACACTGTTTACAGCTACAAATTCCCGATATTGAATCCTCTTCCCATCCCGAAAATATAACAAATATCATACGTTCTTTTTATAGATACAAATATTTAAGTAAATGTTCTGTTTATAATAAACAGTATTAACGACATTTACCGGCCTGAATATCCGAGAAATTTTCATAGAAAATATGCGTCGTCCGACAGGAAATGAACCTGTATCCTACACGAAACCGTCATATAGCCTGACGCGCAGGAGCATCGTTTCGGTTAGCAAGGTCGATTTTACTGTTTTTAAACTACAATTCTCCATGATATTCTATCATACATTCATATCTGCTCGATGCGTATCCAAATGTAAACAAATGACGTCACACATTATGAAATGGACAATTATTTTAAGACATTATATATATATATATATATATATATATATATATATATATATATATATATATATATAGGTTATATATAGTTTTAATATTTATATTTATGGGTTAAGGTGCTCGATATGAGTAATAGAGCGTATGTAAATATAAAAGTGGAAACTGAGATCAACACCGAACGGCGACACTCTGTTTTTTAGCTTAAACGCTATCTTCACCCCCCCCACACATATATATATATATATATATATATATAAACAGATATTGTTAAATATAACAGACAACGAATGTCTATTATGTTTGATCATGCGCCGTTCTAAGCTTCGTATATTTCCTTTAATTTCGGGAGAAAATATAAACAAAAATTGTCCAACATTTGGATATTTTTATCATGCTGTTCCTTGATCTAACCTTTCGGCTCAAATGAGTTATCTTCAGAGTCGTTAGACGGATATTCAAACGAAGATATCCACCATCAAAGATGATATTCTGTTATGTTGAAGATTGCTAAGCGACGATAACGATCGCCGAATAGCAGACACAGGTAGTATGATACGGTTCTATGATGTCCTACCAATATATGTATATATATATATATATATTTAATTATTTATTCGAAAATAATAACATAAATATGTTATAAAATCACTACAAAAAGAGTCATTTTGTTTATAAAGCACTTAAATTTAAAAGTAGAATCCGTTTACTAACACTTTTAAATTTGAGTATTTCTTGGTTGGTATATGTGCATGTCTCTCTTAATGCATGTGTGTGTAATCGCTTATATCGCTTTATCAAGGTATGTGCGTATAATCGTTTATATGTGCCTTTCATTGTATGTATATGCTGTAGTTTTTGTTTAAGGTCGTGGACATATTTCCTATCTCGTCGCTTATTTTCGTGTGAATAATCGAAGTATAAAATTGATATTGGCCATTCTTGTTATTGGTACTCTGGCATTGAGATTTGGAAAATAATTCTATGTTTTCAAGGCTGAATGTAACGAGTCACGTCACTGGCGCTAATAAATCTTCCCCGTCATGCATGCCACTTGATTTTAGGATTTCTAACTCCCTAAAATAAAAATACTAACGGGGATAAGTTTATGGAAATTCCCAACAAGAGGGCCGCGGATCTTATGGACAGGTTCGCAACTATGACGTCTTCAGATTCCCTTAAGTTCCCAACCAGGGGCTTATTGACCCACAAAACTTAATTTGGTATTCTTGAGCGATAGAAACTCTCTCTCTCTTTCTCTCTCTGAGAGAGAGAGAGAGAGAGAGAGAAAGAAAGAGAGAGAGAGAGAGAGTGAGAGAGAGAGAGAGGCAAGATTTCGAACATGTCCCAGTCCTTTGTATTTATAAAGTACGTCTTTAATAAAGCAAAATTCAAGAGTAATTTAGAAAAAAATAGAATATCCACTTCTCAAAATGCTGGAGGAAAACGTGGAAAGCATCAATTAATTTTTATTCGTTAATTCAGCATCATAATACGGGAATTCACTTTGCGAGACGGTCGGCAACCCTACCATATTTCTGAAGAGAACCCCTCTCCACTTGAAGCATCACCACCTTTTCCTATCAATCCTGCTTTAGAATTTCTTAAATCAACTTCTCCTCTAGTGGCTTCACTCACACTCACCAGTCCTTTCCTACACTCACCAGTCCTTTCTCCCACTCACCAGTCTTCACTCACATTTATCAGTCATCACTCACACTCATCGGTCCTCCCTCACATCAGTCATCACTTATACTCACGATCTCCCTCACACTCACTAGTCCTCAGTCACACTCACCGGTCCTCCCTCACACTCACCAGTCATCACTCATACTCATGACCTCCCTCTCTCTCACTAGTTCTCACTCACACTCACCGGTCCTCCTTCACACTCACTAGTCATCACTCACACTCACCAGTCTTCACTCACACTCACCAATCCTTATTCACACTCACAAGTTTTCACTCACACTCTTCAGTTATCACTCACACTCGCGTCCTTCCTAACACACAAGTCTTCACTCACACTCTCGTCCTCCCTCGCACTCACCAGTCATCACTCATAGTCACGACCTCCTTTACACTCACAAGTCCTCCCTCACACTCTTCGATCCTCCCTCACACTCACCAGTCTTCACTCACACTCATCAGTCTTCCTCGACATTAGGCCTAACATTTGATTTCGTAAGAGAGCAACCTTCACATAGTGGTATCGCTCAACTTCATTGTTCTTTAACTAAATTTAATCCCTGCTTTCTCAAGAGAACGTTCCTTTTTTAATCATTCATTCTCAACAATGTTCCATATCCAGCCGAACCCATGATTTCATCAGAGAATTTTTATTTCATGTGACATCATTCATCCCCATTAGCTTTCCATATCACGTATGAATCATAATATTTAAGAGAACATCTATCCTCTTCTCTCATTACTTTTCATCATCAAACTATTATTTTCTTGTCTGACGCACGATTTAGTAAAAGAACGTTTCGAAGTAATTCAGAACGCCACATTTCCGCCATATTTAACAAGCATTTATTCGCTCTTTTCTTTCTTCCTACCACCTTTCTTGACGAAGTAAATGTGGTTTTGTCATTTAATTTAGCAAAATGAATTCGTAGAACTATAAGAAAGTTAAGCTGCTTGAGCGTGTATCGTCTGCTTTTCTGATAGAAAACAGATGCTTAAACTTTTGAATTTCAAAAATATCTTAGTACATTTCGAGTTATGGGTAAAATATCTGCGTTTTGTTTTTCATTCGGAACCAATCAAAAGGTTTCCCTCCAAATTTCGAGAAGTGAATCTTGAGCCTATCTGGATGAATAAATAGAGGGCCAGGAATTGAATTCGAGGAGTCGACTAACAGCTGCTGCATGAACCCAGGTCGCCCCGGTGCGGGAAGAAAAAAAAAAAAAAAACACAGAAGAAATTTGACAACCACCAGACGAGAATTGAAATGAACATCAAAGAAATTTCTTCGGCTGGTTTGATTGCTCTATTCTTCACTGTTACCACGGACTTTGCTTCGAAAATTGTACCTATTCTTTGAAAAGTATTCAGAGAAGTACTTCCCCCTTTCTTCATTTATTTTTATGTTGTTTACCTTTTCTGAGGACCTTATGCTGCATTGTAATTTTTATTGCAAATAAGGAATATTTTATATGCATTGATTATTTTTAAATACATCTTATTGACCATCCTTTGGCATATAAAGCACTTAAATTGTAGTACAATAAATTTCAGGCTAAATTAATTCATATTTTCCCCCTTTCAAGGTTTACTTTGAATTCATTTTTAATTCATGTCATTAGAAGCGAAAATAATCAACATGGTGACTTCCTACCGCCATCATCATCCTTAGTCCCACGACGTGTGTAGTCGTCAAACACCTGGCCAGTTCCCTCCAACTACAGTTAACTTTCTACCCTACCTTAAACATAAGTTAAGGAAGGACCACCCGTCAATACTAGAAAGGGCAATAACAGTGAACTTTTCCTGAAAAACTGTTCCAAAAGAAATATTTAGAAATTTTAAAGCAAAATAACTGTTACCTATTTACACTGTTTATATTCGGACTATTCTCCTCATCATTGTTGTTGCTATCACAACGTTTCGGCCATTGTGCCTTCCGGCCTTCAGGTGTATATCGATCTACAGGGAATTCTAAACCGAAACCATTAATTAATCTACGGGGGTAGACTGATATTGTTCGACTGCCCTGTCTAGGGGTATCAGGTTTAGTTTAGCTATTGCTTACCCGTTTCTACTGAATGCAAGTACACACTGCCAGGCCCAGGGATTGATGACTTACTGTCATTTTGTTAAAGACAAAGTCTTCACACGCAGTAGCAGCAAGAATCTAAACATAGGAAGACAGAAGCAGCAGTTGCGACCTTATCAGCAGCTAGGTTAGGTTTAAGGCTGTAAGTTTTCTACAGCAAATTGTCTTAGTGGGTGGATAAAAGCGTTGGTTTGTGAATCTGGTGACAGAGGTTCTGAGTTCAATCCCTGGGTCGGGCAGTGTGTACTTGCACTCACTGGAAACTGGCGAACCAAATAAAATCAGAACTAGGCACGAGATCTCATAGACACCAGATCTCATAGACACGAGGTCTCATAGACACGAGAATTCTGCGAAAGCTGATTAAATAAATGGTTCAGTTCAGGATTTCATGTATGTTACCCAGATCGATATACACCCGAGGAAGGCCAGAGGACACAACGGCCGAAACGGTGTGATAACAACAACAACAAAGATGAGGACAATTGTCGGACTATAAATAGTGTAAATAATAACAACTCGTCACCGCAGAAAATTAGACAAAAATTAACTGATTAGTCAATGAATGCCTAATGTTTCTTGAATGGAAACGGCAATTTTTATCATCAACGTTACCAATTGTTTTAGTTTTAAATCTTTATTTGATTTCAAATGAACTTATTTTTATTTCAAATCAGGAAGTATTATTGCATCACGTGTATTTTTAGTTTATCCTTTTATGTTCTAGAACTATAAATTTTTAACCTTTTAAAGTAATTTTTTCTCAAGAGAAAGAAATAGATGAGAACAATAATGGAATATCTATAAAATAAGAATTTCTATGTCCTGTAGCAACGGCCAGGCCATTTCAGTTAAAAAATACCTTACTACACCTTTGTATAAATTAATGGAAACATCCATTTTAGTTTCCTTTCTTTCAGCATACGGTCAGTTTTAAACCCACTGGAGTGGCAGGGTGTAATCGATTTCTAATTTTTCCCCAGATTAGGTCATTTTCAATGGTGTGCAGTAATATGAATCAATTTTCGGGTTGTATGATTAAATTTGTTTGACCTTGAAAAATATTGCGTCATCCGTGATTGCATCAGATTTTTATGACGCCCTGGCACTATTATCTCGACTGTCGATTAGTTGTCGTACAGTCATTGTTTCACGAACACAATGGTAAGCCTTATCAGTGATCAAATCAAAGTACTATCGACTTGTTCGGAAACTCTCCTGATTTAAATCCAATCAAGAATCTGTCGTCAATCTGCAAGAAAAGATTTCATGGAATGGACATACAAAGATAAAAAATGTGCGCTGGGTCATGTTTAGGGTTAGGGAAAATACGAAAAAAGAGTAAATAATAATGGAATTATTCGTTTTTTCCCCAATTAATTTGCACAAAGGTGTGTGTTTATAAATATGGAAGATCAAAATGTTAAAGAAAATGATGTTTTTTAAACTCTTCATAATCCTTTTGATTTTGAAATAAGATTTTTTTTTCAATTGCTGAAATCGTCTAAATGAAATCGTTTATAAACGAAAGAAAAGTCCAATGTCGATCGAAGTTTCGACTGCTTTAATCAACTAAACGAATTTATTGTTCATAGCACAATTAACACAGAGAAAAAAATAACGAGACAAACATTTTTAGTTCATGAGTTTATTTGGACTAATATCACCATCTTTGTTGTTTTCATTATCACGACACTTCGATTCCTTCATTTTCCGATAGTCTTCAGGCAAGGGAATTATTTCCTCACATGATCAACGTCTGCGCCCGGGCGAAAATGTTGACGCAAATAGATGATAGCATGAATCAATTGGGTACCTCGTGGACCCCGAAGACCACCAGAGAACATAACAATCGAATAAGATTGAAAAATAAAAATAGCAAAATTAGAAATATTAGCTCAAGTAAGCGCATAAATTGTGATACCGTCTTGAAAAATCGATTATTTTTTTTTATTTTGATTTGAAACCGAAATTATTTGAAAAAAAATCGAAGCAAGTAAAATTGCTTTATTTAAAAACTGTGGCTTTAATTATTTATTTAAAAGTTTTGCTATTAGAGAAGCCCAGATAATATTTATTGAAAAAGAATTAAAAATGTGCAATTTTGATATTTGCTCAAATCAGAACGGATATGTATGAAATGTAATGCTCTCCTGATCAATTTCGATTTTCATTGACAAACAATATTAAATAAGTCAATTAATAAATAAAAAAGTAAATAAATGAATACACACACACACACACACACACATGTACATGTGTAGAAAGAAAGTAATTCGGAAAAAAAAAACTGTTTGCTGATTATCAATATTTGCTTAAAAAGTAATGTGCTGATGATTATTATTTAGGAGTGTAATTTCCTCCAAAAGTCTGCTGTTAAATATATTTTTAAAAGAATTGTTCAGTTATAATCTAAAGGAAATATGCTAGACAATGTCTATGTATCGCCTGATGAGTCTAGTGTTCAGATTTGACAGTCATTCGATGGAAAGGCAGCATACGGTCTATAAAGCTGTGTTTTACAAGCCTTCGACGAGTTGATATTCGAAGATGTCAAGTCACGACAAAAAGAGCGAGATCTGATAGTAACCATTTATTCGGAAGTTGCCTTCGTATGGGAAGCAGCCATATTGTTCTGATAGCAGCCATTTTCAATTCTCTCTAAAAGAGAACGCTGTTTCATTGAACGTATTTAGCCAATAAGAAAAAATAGTCGAAACACAACAAATCTGTAAAATATTTCGATGAGCATGATTGGAAAAATATGTGAAAAAAATTAAATTTCTTAGAAACAAATATTAATTTCAAGTAAACATATTTTCATGTATTACTTTCTCTTTATAATGCATACATATTCCCACAAGTATATATATATATATATATATATATATATATATATATATATATATATATATATATATTAAGAAAGAGGAAGAACAGATGTAGTTGGAATCCACAGTTTTAGCATTGACTTTTTAAAAAGTACTTAATCAACGTAGAGCAAAATATTATTAAAATATTTTTGTTATAATAGATTGCAATAAAAGCATTTTACATCACTAGACAAAAACTTTCATGTTTCGGATCTATAATCTTTCCTCTTCGGGCGATGGTAGAGAATATATAATAAAAATGATTTATTAAAAATGATTTATTTTTATTATATGTTATCTACCATCGCCTGAATTTAACGATGTAAAATGTTCTTATTGTAATCTATTATAATAAAAAAAATATTTTATATATATAATATATATATATATATATATATATATATATATATATATATATGACAAAGAAAAACATATTTAAGCCGACGATTGGACTTTACCGTGGCAAACGTAAGGATTTTATTTTTACAAGTATACAGAAGTAAAAAATATCGTTATTTTTTTTTTTCAGAATTTTTTAAATTAAGAACGTTCATAAATATAAAAAATCAAATTCTGAAAAATTACCAACAAAACTATTTATACTAATATATTTATCATTAGTATAAATTCTAGCTCTGTTAAATCTAACTCTGTTAATATACATCGACATTATTTTACCATGATAAATGAAAAGAGGTTATGAATTTAACTTTTTTCATTTCTTATCGAAAATATTTAATACATAAATTAATATATAATATATAATGCATAATATATAATACATATATATATAATACACAAATTAATCTAAAACTAGAATAATATAAATAAGAATTAAATTATTAAACAAAAATTCAACATCATTTACTCACTTTCGTTTATTTGACATTAAGTTATATCACTTAGCATCTTCCATAATTTAACGAGACATTTCAGTTAACCTGATGAATATTTTGAAACGTCTCTTAAATTTAAACATTTTGAAAGACTATCAACATTGTTACTTTTGTTAATAGATATTAAAATTGCAAAATAAAATCCATACATTTGTCTTGACAAAGTTCACCAGAAGACGAAACGCGTTGGCTACGATAAGTTTTCCTTTTGACTTTTATTCATTTTTCAGATATATTTTTCGTTAAATCTGAAATTTTACATACATATGTGTGTGTGTGTGTGTGTTTAATACTGAAATAATAACGTAGACATACAATATATCGGCATGATTTCTAACTCATACTAAAACATGAATGGGTGTAAAAACATTTTTATATATTGGCAATTTTAACTTTTACTTATACAGTAAAAGAATTAATAAAACAATAAAATATTAATAAAATCATAAGCAAGCAAGCAAGAAGCAAAAATACGCCCCCACCAAAATAAAGCAATTCAAATTCCTCCATAGTTTATTATGTCGTCATTTTTTATGGCGCTGTTGTTGAATGTGTTAGAAATATTATCATAAGGGCACGATGGAAATGTAATTAAGTTTGGGGACCATTTTAGGTCAGGTGACATGCATTCTTGATAAAAATAGTGAATTTGATATTAGAAAAATTAATAATCATAATAACAATAGTAGTAATAATAATAATAAAAAAACCCTGCTTCTCTAGCGTGGAATGTATGTAAGATAAAAAATATTACGAGGGCGGGCAAAGTTTTAGGCTGCTTGATGGAATAGCGGAAGTGACACATTTTTTTCTATATTTCCGCTTTTTTCATTAGACTGTTCCCCTCCCCAGTAACTATTTACTAATGTTTGATTTTATTTAAACATTGGAATATAAAAAAAAGTTTCTGACTATTATGAAGATATTTCTTGGTGTTGAAACGATGCAAATAAAAGCTAGCTAGTAGTGAAATCCTCAAGGAATTAAATGTGTGACAGAACAAAGAAAATTAGGCAAGTCTCTAAATAATATATATATATATATGCGTGTAATATATATTTATATATTTACTATGTTTCTTTTAATTTCTATTCTTTTTTTATATAAATATAGATATTACATTTCATTGTGTGTCTGCCTGTTCGTAAGTCGGTGCATGAATATATGACTGTAAGTTTTTAAAAAGGGATTTAAGTTAAAATAAAATATTATGAATTTGTTTTATTTTTTTTTTTTGATAATCTACCATTGTTTTTTTTAATCAACCATTTTAAATCTATTTTAAATGTTTCCCTCTCCAAATTTATTCTCGATCTGTCACAATTGGAAGGTAGAAGGGCAGCGATATCTGTCTTTGTCTTGTTTTAAATCTGATCTTGAAACTCTTTGAACAACCAACATTTCCAGTAGCTGAAAAAGGCTAAAAATGTTTCATACAACCAATGAAAAATATTAAATAAACTAAACAAATATATATATATATATATATATATATATATATATATATATATATATATATATATATATATATATATATGTGTGTGTGTGTAGCAATGAAATCATAGCAACAAACAATGAAATGTAAAATTTGAAACGAACAGTTATTAACCAAAAGCTGAGCAAAACCCTCAACAACCCACCTATTAAAAAAAAACAAACAATTTTTTACAAAATCTAATTCCATAAAAATGCTTAACCTTTTCAAATGACGTAACAATCTTCTCTAATTTTTTTGTTAGTTCAAATGAAAGTAAATGCTGGTTGAGAAGAATGTGTTGCGCCAATTGTTCCAAGGATGAAGGCCTACCTACCTTGAAAATTAACTTTCAAAATCCAATTTTTTTTTATCTGGGTCCAAATATCGATCACTGATGTTATGCAACAAAAGCAGGCACCTCGACCTTGAAGGCCTAACGTTCATTCTTTCTCAGTGTTATATATACTGTATATGAATTCTGGAAATATATATATATATATATATATATATATATATATATATATATATATATATATATATATATATATATATATACGTATTGATCAATATATATATATATATAATGTTGCTGAATAATATAAATATATATTCTGTTATATATAAATATATTAATCATTATGGACATAATTTGTATGTTTATGTATATAAACATGAATGCGTTTTTATGATATATATATATATATATATATATATATATATATATATATATATATATATATATATGAACGTAAGAGTGGAGGGAAGAAGTGTGGATTGTTTGAAGTCTTTTTTCGTTTTTCTTTTCTGTCTCATTTTCTAATATATTTTTTTTTACAAAAGAAAAAGCAAGAAAAAAAATGTCCCCTAAAATAAAACAAAAGACCCCATCCCTAAATAAGCTGATTTTTTACAATGCAGAAAAAAAAAAAAAAAAAAAAAGGAAAGAAAGAAACGAATCCTTTTTCCTATTTGTTGGTTATCGGCAATAATATCTTTCTTCAGGGGAAGAGAAGCAAAACAGAAGAAAAAAAGTTTTCGTTTTCTTCCTCAAAAAAAACCATTGTTTTTCTTTCTTATTTTTTATTATTTTACCTTCTCTTTCATTTTCCTTAATATATTTCTATTCTTTTCTGTCGATCTTTTTCTTTGTTTCCAGTGCGTCCAGGTCTTAAAATCTAGTCTTCTTTTCTTGCTTTAAATGTTTTTTCCTTTTTCTCCAAACGAAATTGACTGTTTTGTCTATCTTTGAGTTACCAATCAATATTAGCAGATAACAATTCAAGCAAACAGTTTTTCAATGTGTATCCTGAGATTTTAGAAATGACATCACTTGAAAAGTCTGTCCCATTTTTTCTTCTGGCACATTTATCAAAAAAAAAAAAAAAAATTGGATGGATGTCGGACTGGTGTGTGTGGAAAGTGAAATCATCCGTGGTCTTTTGGGAACCGGAGTAACGCATGAATGAACACAGCCACCCACCCTCGTTTTGGATGTGTCTTGACACATTTTGTGAAATGCACAAACTTCGACATATATATATATATATATATATATATATATATATATATATATATATATATATATATATATATATATATAAATAGACTGAAAGAAACATGCAGTTCGATTAAAAAACTACGATAAACGTACGCACGCACACACACACCCATACACATATACATATATAAGCAAGAATTAAGGCATTCAAGGGCGCCTCGGCATGGGGTACTGGTTAGCGATTCTGGGTTGGTTGACCATTACTAATGTACCTTTGAAACTCATGAGGGGCACGATGCAAAATTTGACCCAAGAAAAGTTAGCACGTAAAATGAACCAACCAAAAAGGCATTCGAAAGTTTGAAAATAAATCTGATCCATGTTTAATTACCTTTGAAAAACAAATCAGAGTAACACATTTATGAGAGGAATTATATATATATAACCAGGTTAATATATATATATATATATATATATATATATATATATATATATATACACTTTAAATATCCTGATTTTTAAAGACAAATGCTCTACATATAATTTTACTTTTTTTTTTTTAATACTACTGTTTCCTGGTCTGATTCGGCTTTGACATTTAACCTCTTAGGTATTATATATATATATATATATATATATATATATATATATATATATATATATAGCAATTTCCACTTTTTTTGACAGAAAACTCTCTCTTTAAAATTTGATCGAGCGACCGTCAGTCAACGGAGAAGACCCATTTTTTTTACTTCGGCAGGCTTTTCTACAAATATGCGTTGGTTTGGTTTGGCTGGTTGTTTTACTTTAGCGACATATCAACACCTCTATGGGTTATTTAATTCCGAAATCTAAATTATTGTACGCAATTTTTCTTCATTTACTATTGTTTTTAGATAATAATAGTTTAGTGATAGACGTCTTACTAATTAACACCTAGCTGGGGGGAGAAGAGTCGGAGTCATACCTTTGCCAATGATATTTGGGCGTAAGTGACTATAACGAACCCGACTGGAATTGAAACTCGGCTCTCTTAACAATTCCGATCCATTATCCATTACACCACCAACACATTCAAGATTACAGCAAGCAGTCACCCATCTAGGTAATGATCAGGCTGGATGTTGCTTAACTTCCGTGATCGTATAGTAACCGGTGTTTCAACGTGATGTAACCGTAACGTGATATATAGTATATATAGCAGTCGAATATTTCTATTTATCCAGTACAGATGTACTCTATTTGGACTAAAGAGACCCGCCGCTGATCCACTAACTTGACATAATTCGTCGTCAGATAGAAAATTGTGTGGACATAGAAATGAACATTGCATGTTGATTGGTTATTTCACACTTTAAGCAATCATCAGACCATAATTGCAGTAGGCTGTTAGACGAGCTCGTTAACCATAATCCACACCATGAGCATAGTGAAGTTCCTGTATTGATATTATATATATATATATATATATATATATATATATATATATATATATATATATGTATATACAACAAGGACACATAGCTGAGTGGATAAAATCGTTGGTTAAGTAATCCCCAAAAAATATATATATATATATATATATATATATATATATATATATATATATATATATATATCATGTCTATTCATTTTATTTTAATCCTCTCGAGTTCTTTTAATGTTGATATTAAATTCATTAAGGAAGGCACCGTAGATTTTTCATTTCTTTTATTTTCCCAAATATTTTCGATGTGATCTAAATTCCTCTCATAGGGGAAACTAACTAGCATAAACACGTGCACTCTAAACTATAAAAGTGAATGTCCTAATTATTACAAAACAGCTATTATACAAAATTTAATAAAGCGTGCAAAAGTTAACTCCTCCACAAAACTCATTAATAATGATTTCCTAATTACGTTGTTGATGAAGAAATTCGACGAGCTATTATTAGAAATTAAATAAAAAACAAACATAATTCCTCAAATAACCCTAAACATATCAACTTAATATACCACAATCAAATACACTTTAACTACAAACAAGAATAAAAAAATGCTAAAAAACTCCTAAGTACTAATGTATCTCATAATGAACCCAGTAAAAAAATAAAACTAATTATATACTATACTAAATTTTATACAACAAACTTAATCATCCGTAATGATCCTTCTTCGTTGACTAATGTTTTTGAAAAGACCAACATTGTATATGAATTTAAATTTCTTTGGGAGATTGTATCTCTGACAAAAATGGAAATATATATGTTGGCTTCACGACAATAACGTTATCAAGGAGACGTACACTACATATGCCGGATTAAAGTTTGATTGCACAACATTTAAAGGGACATTCCAGAGCACATTCACGATTTAGATAAATATTAATTGACAATAAAAGTATACTCCACTATGAAAATCAAAAACAAAAACTTAAAATTCTTGAAGCCCTCTATATAAGAAAAATACAACCAACACTAAATAAAGTTAATTATGGGTATAGTAATAATGTTTTAAGATGTCTATAACAGTAATTAAAAAAATCATAATTCTATAAAATTACCTCCCTTAGATAAAACAATATCGCTGTAACAGTTAATTTTTAAGTTAATTATAACGGTGTGCGTTCATACTTGTTCATAATTATAACAGAGCGCGTTTCATGCGCATTTACAAAAAAGATCACAACTTTCAATTACATTATTTTTTTTGTCTTAGCAATTCACCCCGGAAGATGATCTTGAATGAGATTGAAAATACTTGGGAAAATAAAAGAAATGAAGAAAAACTACGGCGCCTTCCTTAATGAATTTTATGTCAACATTAAGAAGTTGATGCGAGAATTCGAGAGGATTAAAATACAGATTATTCAGCCAAACATGCTTAAATGAAAATATGCTGCCTATATATATATATATATATATATATATATATATATATATCAGAAGGACACATGGCCCAGTGGACTTGAACCAAAGAGTTGTGAGTTCAATACCTAGCCACAGCAAAGGAAACAAAAAGATAGTGAGTTGAATTACTAAAGGGAATTAACTGATACTATGATATCCAAAATGGCATGCCACGTGTAATTAAACAATCTATCCCCATGGACTAAATAAAGGGTCTAAAAAGTGCCAAGTAAAGTTTTGTTTGGTACAAGTGCATCATAATGAAGCAGCTAGTAACGTTTGAATTTATTTAATTAGTAATGTCTTACTAGCAGCTTGCTAACAATTGCTCCACGTCGAGGCGATTTATTTTTCAAATTACTCCGTGTTTCGTTTTTAACGCAACATTTCGGCTTTTATATTCCCCGGCCTTACCTGGGTGCAGGCAGTGTCCAGTTTAGTATTTGTTTCGTCCATATTTTGCCATATCTAATGACCACAAACGGTAACAACTTGAAAAATATATAAGCCAAAATGTTGTGCTCAAAAAATCATAGAAGTATAATCATCGGTTTTGATATGCTGGGAAAAGAATATGACAAGATGAAAATAACGTATAAGAAAGTATGTGCAGTAATGAAAATCCTATTAAAATTTCCGAAAACACTCTGGACAAGAATATTAATGAAATATTGGTGCTAAAGTCAGTGATTGGCTTGGATATCGATTCTGTTCCGTTTATTTATATCTTCTTCTGTTTCAAAGAATTGTTTTAGGTAATTCTTAGATGAAGTATCCGTGCAGACATCCATTAAAAGTTTCTTTGTAAACCTGAAGAAGTCTCAAACGGTATCATTTACTTTATGGACAGAGACAGACAGAGAAATCGCTACATAATTGGTAAGTATTGTAGGTATAAGATTACCTACTTGCAATTGTGTTGATGCATTCAATTTGTTTATGGAGTGCAACAATTAATATACATATTATGAGTCATTTATGTAATTTCGTCTGAATATTGATAGATAAATACATATTTACAGAAAATTTTAAGATGTAAACATTAAGTATCTGTATTTGTATAGACGGGCTAAACTTTTACAGAGTGCAACACCATATATATATATATATATATATATATATATATATATATATATATATATATATATATATATAATTATTAAGAAAACAGACAACTTTAAGTTTTACATGATTATAATTTATTTCCCCAGGACCGAGATTCGATCCTAATTCCTCAGATCGTTCATTTCCATACAAATAAATCTTAGATTTATTTGTATGAAAATGGTCGATATGTGGAATTAGGATCGAATCTCGGTCCTGAGGAAATAAATTATAATTATACATCTTTTAAGTTGTTTGTTTCTTAATAATAATTAATGCTTGCTCTGTTCTTACATTGAGCTCTCTGGATTATATTCTCTTTGGAATTATCCATACGGATTACCAAACAATATCATTAACTATATATGTATATATACTTCGTCCTCAGATCAAAGCGAATCTGAGTCATACTTTTGCAACAAGTATTTATAAACTTAAATAAGTTTTTCAATTTTAAAAATTAAGAACAGTCATAAATATTAAAAAAAATGAAAAATTCTGAAAAACTAACGCCATTTTTACTTCTGTTTAAAAATTAATTGTTGCAAAATAAAATCCTTACATTTGCTTTGAAAAAGTCCATCACAAGACGAAACGCGTCGGCTAAGATAAGTTTTCCTTTTGTTGTTATTCATATTGTATTTTTACAGATATACATTTTAGTTATGCCTGTAATTTTACACACAGACACAGATACAGACATATACACACATACACACACATACACACACACATACGTTTTTAGGAAATGGATTAAATCTGACATATTTGTAATTTATATATATATAGAGAGATATATATAATATATTTTATTGTTATACTTTATTATTATAGACACGAATATTGAAATAAATCCTCTGTTTATAATAAACAGTATTAACAACATTTACCGACCTGAATGTCCGAGAAAATTCATAGAAAATATGTGCCCTTCAACAGAAATCTAACCTCTATTCTACATAGAATAGTTATATAACCTGGCGTGCTATACCACTTTAGCTACGAAGGAGCGTATGGGTTAGTAAGGTCTTTAAATTACAAACTTCCCATGACGGTTCCGTATAGGATACAGGTTCGATTCCTGTCGGAGGACGCATACTTTCTTTGAGATTTCTCGGACATTCAGGCCGGAAAAATTGTTAATACTGTTTATTATAAACAGAGCATTTACTTAAATATTGGTGTATGTATAGATAACGTATAGCAATAAAATATATTAAATTAATTGTTGAACTTAGTCCATTTCGTGTATATATATATATATATATATATATATATATATATATATGTGTGTGTGTGTGCGTGTGTGTGTATATATGTGTGTGTGTCTAAAATTTTATTAAAAATTCTGTGTATACGTCTTGTATTTTTTCTTCAAAAGGAGAACACTGGAAACCTATAAATACCAGATACATATTAGAAAACTACACACATTTACACAGTTTATATATATATATATATATATATATATATATATATATATATATATGCGCGGTGCTTTTTAGAAAGTGCATAAAATGTGATGATCGCAAAAGCGTGAAACCCAGGATCACAAACTCATATCCATACAACTGAATATATATATATATATATATATATATATATATATATATATATATATATATATATATATATATATATATATATGAAGACGTGTGAATTAGTAGGTGTAATATGTAATCAAATCTTTATATTCGCATGATCTATATCATTGATGCTCTCACGATATCATTTATACGCCTAAAATATGTCTCCCTCGTGACAGATGTCAAAATATATCTCCCTCACGACAGACATCATACGTGTGTCTTTTGTCTGGCAGTAAACTCCACCCGAGTAAGGCTACCTGTGATTTTACTTTCATTATTCTTTTGCCTGTATGCGGCTACTTCTTAATATTGCTATTATTATTATTCTGTTCATATCAATACTCATGGGCCTGGAGCAAAGGGTATCTAGTACAACCAAGAACTGAGTGAAGAAATGTATGAGTGTGAATAAGAAAGTTCTGAACCTCGATAAATGTCTTGAAAGGCCCTGAAAATTGTAATATCTTGTAAAGCTCTAACACCCCGAAGAGTACAAAGATTTGAAAGGCTCTCAGACTCAGAAGAGTGCGATGCTTTGAAAATTCCCTTACAACTAAGGGCGCAAGACCTTGAAAAGCTCTCTCATATCCCTAAGGGTACAAGTTCTTGAAAGATTCTCATGCTCTTAAAGTTACAAGAAATCGAAAAACGTTTATACACCTAAGGATACAAGACCTTGAAAGGCTCTTATACCCTTACGGGCACAAGATGAAAGGCTTTCATAGTCTGAAGAGCCCGAAAATTCTCATATTATTAAAGGTACTAGTTCTTGAAAGTTACGCATAACCCTAAGGGTATAAGGCCTTGAAAAACACCCAGACTCCTAAGGATACAAGTTCTTGAAAGGCTTTGATACACCTAAGGGTATTAGGACTTAAAAAAGCTCTCAAACTCCTAAGAGTACAAGTTCTTGAAAGGCTTTCATACCCCTAAGGATATAAGGCTTTGAAAAGTTCTGGGATGGCTGTGATACCCCTAAGAGTATAAGGCCTTGAAAAGCTCCCAGACTCCTAAGGGTACAATTTCTGAAAGGCTTTCATATCGATAAGGGTATAAGGCATTGAAAAGCTAAGAAACCCTTAAGGGTACAAATTCTTGAAAAGCTCTCATATCCCTAAGGGTAAAAGGCTTTGAAAATCTCTCAAACTCCTAAGGGTACAAGTACATGAAAGGCTTTCATACCCCTAAAGATATAAGGCTTATCAAAGCTCCCAGATTACTAAGGGCATATGTTCTTGAAAGCTTTCATACCCCTATGGATATAAGGCCTTGAAAAGCTCTCAGATTCCTAAGGGTACAAGTTCTGGAATGGCTTTGATACCCCTAAGTGTATAAGGCCTTGAAAAGCTCCAAACTCCAAAGGGTGCAAGTTCTTGATAGGCTTTCATACCTCTAAAGGTATAAGGCCTTGAAAAGCTACCAAACTCCTAAGGATACAAATTCTTGAAAAACTTTCATACCCCTAAAGGTATAACGTCTTGAAAAGCTCTCAAACTCCTAAAGGTACAACATCTTGAAAGGCTCTCATACCCCAAAAGGTATAAGGCCTTGAAAAGTTGCAAACCTCTAAGGGTACAAGTTCTTGAAAGGCTTTCATACCCATACGGGTATAAGGCCTTGAAAAGCTCCCCGATTCCTAAGGGTACAAGTTCTTGAAAGGCTCTCATACCCCTAAGCGTATAAGGCCTTGGAAACCTCTCATATTACTAAGGGTACAAGTTCTTGAAGGGCTCTGATAGCCCGAAGGGTATAAGGTCTTGAAAATCTCTCAAACTCCTAAGGGTACAAGTTCTTGAAAGGCTCTGATAGCCCGAAGGGTATAAGGTCTTGAAAATCTCTCAAACTTCTAAGGGTACAAGTTCTTGAAAGGCTCTCATTCCCCTAAGAGTACAAGGTATTGAAAGGTTCTCAAATCTCGAAAAATACAAGATTGTAAATGGCTCTCTTATCCTGTCTTGAAAGGCTCCGAATAATAAAACTTAAACCCGGAGCAGTATTAAGATGCATATATTAAACCAATCGAAATAAAAATAACAATGAATTGGAAAATGTAAAAAAAACATTTGAACTTTCTTATGTTAATTTCAATGCTTGTATAAGTATATAGGCAGTTATAGAAAGCGTCTGGTGTTATTTGGGAGAGAGAACAAACGCTGGCCAAAGTTCACTTTATTGGCGGGAGATGTAGACACAAGACATCCACGAATACGAAGAATCGACCTTAGACATATACACAAAACAATTATGCATACAATATCTACATGCATGCCTTCTTTCTGGCGTTCGTGTTCTTTCATGGGTGTAATCTCAATAAAGAAGTTAAATAAGTATGCAAACACCCCTGTTTTCCTTTTTCCTCACCAACGGACGAGCACACTCACCCACATATCTATATCTGCATACATATATATATATATATATATATATATATATATATATATATATATATATGCAAACACATACATATATATCTGAATATAAGAGTATACATATAAACACCTGTGCTTATATATATATATATATATATATATATATATAGGTATATATATATATATATGTGGACATATATATACATCTATATATATATATATATATATATATATATATATATATATATATATATATATATATATATATATATATATATATATATATATAATGAAGGAATAAAAGTAACCCTGAAAGAAATATGTTAATGTAGTTAATATTTGAGTATAGAGTAAGATAGTGTTGTTGTATTGTTTACATTCAATGTTACTTTATCATGATCGCCAGGATATTTTTGGCGGGAAAGGAAATTGATGCCGGAACATTGGAGCATTCACAAAATTCATTTCACCTTCCTGGTTGTTATTCAAATATCGATGACTCATAAGTAAGATTTTTCAGAGTTACTTTCATCCTACTCATTGAATATATATATATATATATATATATATATATATATATATATATATATATATATATAGGTGTGTGTATTCGTGCGTGCATTTGTTTACTAATAATGTAATGAGTCTTTTTTTTCTGTCATAAATCTCACTTATTTGTTACGTAACTGCTACGTTATTTGTGACAGATCTTGTCGCACAGAGTATTTTATGTGCCGCCTGGTTTCTATTCTGCGAACTTTCTGAACTAGAACCTTCTTCAACCTTGATCTCTTCATCAAAAGTCTCTTTATCGTCTGAACACATTAAGCATAGTGGTGTTTGTTCGTCACTTATCGGTGACGGGT
>CAHIKZ030000395.1:525000-537500 GCA_903632075.3 Acanthosepion pharaonis
ATTTGACCCTATGCTGGACTAATTTAAATTGTTCATCGGAGGTAGTGCGCTGGACACTAATATTGGCCTGCAATTTGCATTCCGGGACTAATTACTCCGAGGCAGATGCCAGCCTTCATTAACAAGTCATTAAGTTAATCAACATAAAGATTACTAATTAGGTAGGTGATCTTTTGCGTTATTTACGATACTAAAAGTTCGGTCCTAGAGTTTGATCATTTTCGCTGCTGGGTAGTATTTGGTCGATTCCCTTATTTGGTTGAGTAAATATGTATTAAGCTAGATCAGTCTGGCAAAAGGCCAAGATTCTAGAACGCTCGGGGAAGACTGACCTCACGAGACTAGCTAGCTAACTTACCCTAATCGCTGTGAGTAGGTAAATGCAAACTTTTAATATTGCATGATTACCTACACCGTCAGGAAAAATTGTAAGAAAAAAAAGAAAAAAAAAAAGAAGCTAATAACGATCTGTCCAATTTATCCTAATTCATCGATCTGATTCTGCTTATGCATGTTTATGGATCGATCTCAGTGTGTCTACTGATACAAGATTTCTCTGTAAAGTTGAATATCGTGTAAATTGGTTGCGCGGACTTGATGGAACTTGGCAATCAATCTGAAGGAATCTTACTCAGTTGGTAGCGAGATGCTACATAAAATGAATATTCGGATCCACCGGTCTAAGCAATCGAAAGTCTTAATAAAAAAATCCGCCTCTCAGCAGGCATCAAACCTGTGTTTATATATATATATATATATATATATAAAACTTTTACATTTTATTTATAAATTCAGACATGAAAACAAATTTTTACTACGTTACTTAAAAATCGAAAACTGAAAAGAATAAATAAAAATAAACCAAAAAACGAGTCAAATAAATTAACCCAAGCTAATAATAAACAAATTAACAAACCAGTCCCGTTAGAATAGACGAAATAGAACAAATAAAAATAAAAAGGAAGCCCATAAAATACAAGTCAAAATAATCAATTCAAATAAATAAAGTAAATAATAAACAAATTAACAAACCAATAACCATTAGAATAGACTACAACAATCAATCCAAAAATTAGACGAGAAAATAGCTATAACTGCTATATAACGAGAAACAAAATCGAAAACTGAATAAATAGAAATATACAAAATAAGCAAATAAATAAGAAAAAAAATAATCCTAATAAATAAATAAATAAATGAACAAATTAACAAATCGCTCCCGCTAAAATAACCGTTAGAACTAATAAAAATAAACATAAATAAGCAAAAACAAGTAAAAATGATAAATCCAAATACATAAATAAATAAAATAATAAACAAATTAAAAACTGTACCCGCCAGAATAGCAGAATAAACTACGGTAATCAATCCAAAAATTGGATGAATAAATAGCTTTATCTTCCCACACCAAATATATATTAAATAAGTGACAAATCCCCAAAATTTTTTTACTACGTTAATAAAACGTCGAAAACCGAAAAGAATAAATAAATATAAAATAAAAAATAAAAAACAAGTAAAATAAATTAACCAAAATAAATAAATAAATAAATAAACAAGCCAAAATAACCGCCAGAATGGATTACCCACAATGCACCACTGACCCATATATATATAAATAGTCATGAAAAATCCAACCCTCGCGGCCTGATTGCGTCTAGCATGAAAAAGCCTGTCGCCACTGAGTGTTGACTTCAATGTTCACTTTTTATCTATATTTACATACGCTCTTTCTCTGATATTGAGCACTTTATCCCATAAATAAAACAAACCTTAAAACTATATATATATATATATATATATATATATATATATATATATATATATATATATATACAGACTGGGTTCTATAGCCTTGAATAGCCTCTATAGCCTAACTGGTCTAGGAGAAGGACAACTCTGAATTCAAAACCTGCGGAGTGCCGTTTGGGGACCTTGTGCACCAGGTCTTTGTATTCGGCTCCTGTGCTTGGTCCTGCACAAACTCTTCACCACTATAATCAAATCATATGTACAGGTTTTTGATTATAGGTCCCTGGGAACTAAGTTGCTTGACCCTCATACGTCGATAAACTGTCTTGTATGGCGATGAATGTTTCCAGATGTATACGCCCAGATGCTACATCTTGTAATTAGGATTTGAGCTGATACCACTGTCCCATCTATATTAGCGGTCGGTGTTCAAGTTCAGCTAAAAACAATGACTCTAAATGCTGATTTTCAAGAAAGGTAAGTCGTCTTCATTTGAAAGATTGGCTTAATCTTCTTATAACAGCGCCTTTTTATGCTAGACTAACACAAGCGTCGTAAATATCTACTGATTGAATTATATACACGAGTCAGCCAGAAATTTTACATAAATTTGTTATTCTATGCATTTTTATAAATATGTATAAATGATTCTTTTGGCATTTATAAGATCTACACGCATTTATGCGTCGAAAGAAATTTAACGGATTTCATAAAGCAACTGATCCTTGTTTTTATTTCGTTTAAAATTCTTCCAGCCGATTTGCTTGCAAACTGATGATGCCGCTTTCAGGAAAAATCGATTTATAGTTTTTCCCATTACCTAACGTCGGCATTCGCTATATTTTTTATTCCTTTCTAACAAAATTCTGACACATTCTTTCAGAATAATAAGAGAAAACAAATCAAGCATGCGAGAAGCATTTAGAGAAGTAATTTATTTCTATTTTATAATTCTGAATTTTCGGATGGCTTACGAAAAATATAATCATTGTAGTTAGTGTATTTGTTCCATAGATCCTCTGTCGCGAGTTCGATCCTAATAGTTGTCGTCTAATGCGCTGAACAAAAATAATTTTCTGGAAAATGATTCAGGTCGTAATGATATATATTTTAGAATTGCAATCTCAAAAGGAATATCTAATAAGTCTTATTCGTGCTGCTTAATTAAGATTAGGAATCAAATTAAAGGCCAATTATCTTGTTGTTTGTTAATTCGTCTGGCGCCAATTGAAATAACCTAAATTTTAGACGTCAAATAGCAGGGGAGAAATCTGTCTACATCGTGGGTATTAATCGTCGTCTAAGGGACTTCCTGATCAACAGAAAAGTGCTTATTGCAAGATGTTATCCACGCCCGCCTCAGTGCAGAGTATAGGGTGAAAGCATCACCCTGTTAGGTGTTGTTACTGTTATTTCTCTCGTGAGTAGTTTTTTTTATCGATTAGAATTTGCAACACGCTGACACGTGTTTAATTCTTACAGCATTTAGTATTGCTGCAGTTATCGCTAACATTTTTGTCAACATTTAAAAACTCTACGTTTCGTTCAATTTTACAAACCAATCGATGAAGTCTAAATAGGCTGAAAAATTTTTTTTTTTCCTTTTTGATAGCGAAGAATAAATTTTTAGGATTTCTTACTCTTCAGCATGCAACATACAAATGACCACGCGTAAATATTTTTTTCTGGAGCCAAATTTCAACTTTTTGAAGCGTTTGGTCTTGTGATTTGTTTATAGTTTTCGTAAACGCAGGGCGAGCTGGAAATTTTTTTTTTAATAGTGGGCGTATTTTCTATGTTACATGATAAAATTTTTAATTTTTCCAAAAAGATTAATGAGAATTTATTATACTAATCTACGCACCCTGGTAAGACCTACTGTAATTTGCACCCTCTAAATGTTGGCACAAAATTTGGTTTCGATCGGTCAATGTATAGCTATATTAGGGGGTGTAAGGGACAGACGGGCTAACGGAAGTCACAGAATTATATATATATATATATATATATATATATATATATATATATATATATGGATTAAATTAGTACATATACGCGTACCTACGTTTATGGTGGCAACTGTAGTTTTGCTGGGTGGTGTTCTCAGTTCATCGTCCATGGGGTCTATGTTGCATAAATAAATTTCATGCATAAATTTAACGATTATTCATTTGTTTGCCTGCATATGCAAACCAGCACACGCGTACACACCTGCTTATATTTGGCCGTTTCATTTATCCAATCTACAACTATATATATATATATATATATAAATATAAATAACAATAGGAAAACTGTAGTTATTACTTCGTTTCGTCCAATGTGGATTTATAAATATTGACTTTTCTACAGGTTAACTCTGAGAAAATTTCATATATATATATATATATATATATATATATATATATATATATATATAATTATGTATAGATAGATAGATTGGAGTTGTCAGTCCCGCACCCAACCTGTTTTGAAATCAAAGTTTCCTTCTCTTTTTTGTTCTTTTTACAGAATGGGTGACCCTGTACAAAGCCCGGGGGCATCTTGAGGTAGAGGGTTACATTAAGGGGTAGTTTATACGGACAGGAGGGGAAGATAACGGTTAACTCTAGACTAAGATTCCAGTGATCGAGGAAATATCCTCTTGGGAGTTGGTTCCAGAGAGTAGTGATTGGCAGGAAGAAGCTGTTTGAGTGGAATGCGTGGGGCGGGCGGAAACTGGGGTTTGTAATTACTTTTATTCCCCAAGTACTTTCTATCTCTTTCTGGGATCATCATCAGGGGTGCAACCATTATGGCAAAGCAAATGATGGAATGTACTTGGGAAATAAAAGTCATTTTCACTGTTACAGTGCATTTCTTGCATCATTTGATTGTAAAACACGGAAAAATATCCGTGAATATGAACGGATTATGCTAAAAATAAGTTTGTAATTTATTTAATGAAACATGCCTAAAAAAGAGTTTGCTACCTAAATACACACACACACACACACACACACACACACACACATATATATATATATATATAGTCCGCCCCCAAAATGTATACACACTTTAGAAAAGGATAATTTGTATAGATATTTTGGTACTAAATGTATTCAGATATTACGAGATTAATACAAGGTACCTTTGGACTCTTCAATCACAAGATATGCTCAAAATGGTGGCATTTAGCCTCCAGACATTTATCAGTACGGCTGCTGGGGGCACGTTGGCAAAGTACCCCGTGGGATTGCTGCATATCAATTTTCAATTTCTTGTCTAAGGGCCGACAATGTAGACGATTTTCTGCGGTACGCAACATCCTTTAGACCCCCCCCCACCCGGTAAGTAAAAGTCTGCATGTGGTAAATCAGAAAAATATCGACTACAGTAAAAAAAGTATTATTATAATTTGATAAAACTACGAAAGACAATTCTTCCAATTCCTTAAGTATGTATACATATTTTTGGTGGACTCTGTTATATATAAGTTATAGACTACAAACATTGAGTTATTTTTTATTTTTTATTTAGCAACAAAAAGAAATTAATCAAAAAGTAAGAATAGTAATTAAAAAAATTTATAAATTTTTCAAAAAAAAGAACGAGTCATTTCTTTGTAGTATTTCCAAATCTAGAGTTTTTCTTTGATCTTAATTTTAGTGTCTTTTTATCGCAATCTTTTCAGTTAATAGCACAGCTCGCCAATAAATATGCTCACTGCGTGATTCGAACTCGCATCCATCTGTTTCAAAATGCTTGACGAATCGCTTGTCTTTCGACTGAATTTTATTTTAAGCGTTTCACCCCAAGCAAGGCGGGAAGCCACTAGCACGCAAGGGGTTACAGAGAGTTGGAGCTAGAGCAAATAGGAGTGATAGAAGAAAGAATGAAGAGAAAGTTAGGAGATAGATCAGGGCATCTGGAGACGTCGATTGACATTACATTTGAATAGTTGGAGATTATAGCTATCAGGGAAACAAATTTCTGAGGGGAGGGAGTTCCACAGGCGAAAGATGCGAGACATGAATCTATTGGAGTAGAAGAGACGGCTACATTTAACAGTTTCGACAGTGAAAGGGTGAGAGCGAGATGCAAGCCTAGTAGAACGCTTAAATTCATGAAATCGCAGGAGTTACTATAAAAGTATTGATAAAAAAGACAGAGGGAGGCAACGGCACGTCTGTGAGAGAGCGACTGCAGATGAGATGCCAGATCAGGGCCAATTACATTGCATATCCGTCACTGAAGAATAACAACGTGATACGTGTTACAATTCCCCCTGGTCTTCCCGAACTGCCAAATTTAATGACGACCGCAGATTGACGATTTGAGCAGCTGCGATAAAAAGCAAGTGAAATGAAGATAAACAGAAATACATGTCAAAAATGAAAAATGGACAGAAATTCCAGAAATTCAGATAAAAAATATCACATACCTTAATTGTAGGTTTTTAATTCGACTCAACATGTCCACGTGGCCAGCCGAGTATTGTTCAATGACATCTTTAACATCGTACGGCCGTAAAGCTTCTCGAAATTTGCGTCTGGCTACGAAATATTTAATTTTCCGTATGGCTCGGATGGCGGCTTTGTGAGTATCTGTCAGTTGGGTGACACGCGGGGATAGATCTGGTTCTTCTGAAAGTAACCGTAAACACTATCAAAATGCAAGGCCAATTTAACCGCTTCCAGAAACGATGCTATTACAACACCGCTCCTTCCCAACCCCAACCCAACCAAACTTACTCTTTGCCCTGAGGGGCGGGGGGGGGTTTCGCATGACAAGGCGTGCGTGAAAGCTGGGGTGTCAGAAAGTGTTGGGAAGTGGAATAAAGCCTGAAAAACCTTCAATGACATGCGTGCGTCGAAATGTCGTTTGCGCATGCGCACAATATGAGTGGTTGAAAGTTCATCGTATTCGTTGAGTTTCTTGAAGATGGATAAACTTTTTACATACACAGCGACATACATACATACATACACATATACATACATACATACATACATACATATATATATATATATATATATATATATATATATATATATATATATATATATTGTGTATGGGGAAAAATATTTCCATTTTGTAAATTTTATGAGATAAGAATAAACAAAAGACGTTAATATCAAGCCTCTCAGGGAATTTCCTGTATTTTTTTTCTGTCTGCCTGCCTGTCTGTCTGTCATTGCCTACACTTTTCTCTGTGTCTCTCTTTGGTTATCTCACTCTATCTTTTATTGCTATCTTATATATATATATATATATATATATATATATATATATATATATATATATATATATATTTATTTGTTTTTTTTGGGGGGGGGCCTTTTGTTTATTTGGTCTTGCCTTTTCATTTTGTTTTATTTTCTCCCTTGCAGTCTATTCATTTGACAGGCTACCGAAACGAAAACCGCAGATTTTACCATTATTTGAAGTGATCTATCTATCCATCTATCTATGGCGGCGGTTCAAATAATTACAAGCATAATCACTATATATATATATATATATATATATATATATATATATATATATATATATATATATATATATATACATAATATTAAAACGCAGTTTTGTACAGTTATACCGTTTAAAAGATACATATTTAAACATTTATTCGCTAAATATAACTTTAAAGGTAATAAATCCGTTGGTATATAATCCAAGTGGATCCTAGTAATATAAAATATTAAAACTGTTCCATAAAAAATCACAATGTATTTATTATGTCAGAGCTAATAAATATTATTAGTCTATCGACATTGAATAAGACTGACTAAGTTTTCGTCGTTTGAATTAGATCTATCCACCATATGAGGCAATTTGGGATTTTGTTGTGTAATGCTATATATATATATATATATATATATATATATATATATATATATATATATATATATATATATATATATATCGCACATATAGTGCTGGTGTCAATAAAACAGTCCTGTATACTCAGCACCTGAAGATCGAATTGTGCATGAAACTCCGAACTACGCTATCGGAGAGTGATAATATATATATATATATATATATATATATATATATATATATATATATATATATATATGCGAACACAAATGTCAACCCAAAGCCGGTTACATGCTGGAACGCAATCATCTGGCCTTAGTATATACTTTTTTACTTAAAACTACATTCTTATCATATATATATATATAATCGACTCTCCTGTCGAGATTCGACGTATGAGGGTCAAGCAGATCAGTTTCAGGAAACCGACAGCCCGACACCGGCACATGAGATTTGATTATAATGGTGAAGGCCTCGTGCAGGACCATCCACACTTTTGAAGGGACGAATACAGAGACCTGGTGCAACTGAATGCCACAAGGTTCCCAAACGACCGCATATATATATATATATATATATATATATATATATATATATATATATATATATATATATATATATATATATTTCATTAAAAACGACAGACAAGGTACTACGGTTGAGCTTTTATTATTTAATTTTTCTTGTGTTCTGACAAGAGCTTTCTTTTCTGGACAAAGAGTGTGTAAGAACTGTCCGAATGTTCTGTATTTCCGAGCGCTTTGGCTATATCTTTTAGCCATTATCAAGGATGATTCAATATCAGCTTAGTAGAGTGTGTATGTTCTGTGTATGTTCAGTGTGTGGTAGTGATGTTTTTAGTTTCCGAATACGGTTAGCACATTGTGGCTTTGTTCATAGTTAATATTGTTAAGAGTTGGCTTTTTTTTTTTTTTATTATTAGAGCTTCCATTATTTTTAGTCTTTTTTGCAAGTGGATGCAGTTAATATATTTGTGTTTTCTACTAGTATGTTCCTAATAGTGTCGGGTAAATCTGAGTGTGTGTTTAAATGTGTTCTGATGGAACTGTGATCAGATAGGTGTAATGTAAGACGTCTGGATAAACATGTGGTTGTGTAGCCGATGTAATTATTTATGAGTCTGGTTTGGTGAGGAACGCAGTTCCTTAAAGGGCATTTGAACTCATAGATAATGTTTGTTCTTTTGTAATTTTGACTTAGTTGGTGTGTTGTTATTTTTGAGGATAAGGTTGGCTGTCTTAAATTTTTTTTTATAATAGATAATAAGTTTGATTTTTTTTATTAGGATCAATAGGAGTAGTATATTTCTTTATAATATGTCTTAGAGAAGATTCATCTTGTTTGTAATTAATATGCATTTGGTTTTTGTAATAAATGTGTATGTGATTTTTAGTTGTGTGTTCGCTATCGTTATTACTCGCTTTGGGGAGGAATAGTCTAATTTGTTGGTCTATAAGGTAGTTAGGGAAACCGTTGTTAATTAGTGTTTGTTTAACGTTGTTAAGTTCTTTGAGAAAGAGTAGTCGAGATGATGAGTTCTGGTGGGCCTCTATTTAGAAAGTTTTTTACTACGGCTATTTTGTACCTAAGTGGGCATTCGCTTTTGAAATTAAGGTGGCACGAGTTTTTGCTGGTGGGTTTTTTGTATAATGATGTAATGAAAGTGTTATTGTTGTGTTCGACGAGGATATCTAAGAATGGGAGTTTGTTTTTTTGGCTAAGTTCATATGTGAAATTAAGGACGGAGTTTTTCTCAAATGTGGTCTTAAGTGTCTCTATTTCTTTAATGTTATCAGCTAAAATGCAGATATCATCTACGTAGCGAACATAGATTTTCGGTTTGTGGACCTGTGTAAATATAGCATTTTCTAGGACATATAATAGTTGGAGAAGCATGGACCCAGTGGATTTCCCATACTAACACCATTAGTTTGGGTATAAATATTGCCATTATGGTCATAGAAGGACTTTGGTTGTGCATGCGTGTAGTAATTTTTTAGGATGGGTGGTTTGATGGATGGCGGAGGGATGGAATTATTATTGTAAACGGAGTTGAGGATAATATCGATAGTTTGGTCGACAGGACGTTTGTAAATAAGTTTTCAACGTCCAGTGACGCTATTATACCTTGGTTTGTTCCTTTGTAGTTTTAAAATTTGTAGGAATTCGTGGGTGGAGGTGATGCTGTAATTGGTAGGTAGGTATGGAGTGATGATGTCGTTAAGGAATTTTGATAGCTCGTAGATGGGTGTTGGTATCTGGGAAATAATTGGTCGTAGTGGGTATCCGGTTTATTTGTTTTTATGTTTCCATATAGGTATATACAAAAAACCCACCAGCAAAAACTCGTGCCACCTTAATTTCAAAAGCGAATGCCCACTTAGGTACAAAATAGCCGTAGTAAAAAACTTTCTAAATAGAGCCCACCAGAACTCATCCTCTCGACTACTCTTTCTCAAAGAACTTAACAACGTTAAACAAACACTAATTAACAACGGTTTCCTAACTACCTTATAGACCAACAAATTAGACTATTCCTCCCCAAAGCGAGTAATAACGATAGCGAACACACAACTAAAAATCACATACACATTTATTACAAAAACCAAATGCATATTAATTACAAACAAGATGAATCTTCTCTAAGACATATTATAAAGAAATATACTACTCCTATTGATCCTAATAAAAAAATCAAACTTATTATCTATTATAAAAATTTAAGACGGCCAACCTTATCCTCAAAAAATAACAACACACCAACTAAGTCAAAATTACAAAGAACAAACATTATCTATGAGTTCAATGCCCTTTAAGGAACTGCGTTCCTCACCAAACCGGACTCATAAATAATTACATCGGCTACACAACCACATATTTATCCAGACGTCTTACATTACACCTATCTGATCACAGTTCCATCAGAACACATTTAAACACACACTCAGATTTACCTGACACTATTAGGAACATACTAGTAGAAAACAAATATATTAACTGCATCCACTTGCAAAAAAAGACTAAAATAATGGAAGCTCTAATAATAAAAAAAGAAAAAGCCAACTCTTAACAATATTAACTATGAACAAAGCCACAATGTGCTAACCGTATTCGGAAACTAAAAACATCACTACCACACACTGAACATACACAGAACATACACAGAACACACACACTCTACTAAGCTGATATTGAATCATCCTTGATAATGGCTAAAGATATAGCCGAAAGCGCTCGGAAATACAGAACATTCGGACAGTTCTTACACACTCTTTGTCCAGAAAAGAAAGCTCTTGTCAGAACACAAGAAAAATTAAATAATAAGCTCAACCGTAGTACCTTTTGTCTGTCGTTTTTAATGAAACATGCATAAAGGAAGGATTGCTGCCTAAAATATAAATATATATATATATATATATATATATATATATATATATATATATATATATATATATATCTTCAGGCAGGTTTTGTTAAATAATTTAGACACTTCTGTCTACTTATTTTCGTTAAGATCTCTTCATATTCGCTTTCATAAGCTTTTCTGTGTGGTTGTTAAAAGACAAGAGGAAAATACCGTGTTGGTTCATATTGTATTTATTCCGAGTACTTTCGATATAGTATAATGTCAAGGGTATTGATAAATATAGAGCAAGTATTTAGTGTTCATGATTGTGAAGGCCAAAATTTGTTGTGGTCATCCGAAGATTACCATTTTTATATGTAGAATCACGAACGCTGTTATTTGAATTATCCCGGCCACTTGCAGAAAACCAACACCGTTTATAAATTTAAATGTCCTCTTGAAGAATGCATCTCCAACGTTAAAAATAATATCTATGTTGGACACACGACAACAACGCTTTCACGTAGGCTAAGTCTTCACCTGAATAATACTTTTAATATTTCGAAACACTTACAACATATCTGTCCACACTCGCAATTCAGAAAAATCCTCGTCGTAAATACCTCCATACTTTTCCACGAAAAGAATAAACACAAACAAAAAATTCTCGAAGCTATTTATATCAAAAAATTATAACAAACCTCAATAAAATTAATTACGAATACTCCACAAACATTTTAAAATGTGTACAATAGATAGTCCTTAAGTGTCATCGCTTGTCATTAATAGTTTTCCCTTTATCTAGCAATTACTCAAGCCTGGAATTTTTTCAGTATACCTAGTTACCTCCCCTTAAACTGTGTCCGTCACCCAAGCCAGGACACTGCCTTCTTGACTTCACATATAAAATGGTAATCTTCGGAGGGCCACAACAATTTTTGTCCTTCACAAGTATGAACACTAAATACTTCCTCTGTATTTACCAATACCCTGATGATGACATTATGCTATGTCGAAAGTACTCGGAATTAGAGACAACCAGAGAGACTTTGATCTGAAGAGTGAATATCTTCGATATTCACGAAATAAATTATAACCAAAATGAATATTTAAGGTTTTTCTTGATTATATATATATATATATATATATATATATATATATATATATATATATATATATATATATATGGGTGTATGCATGGGTACCCATCTGAGTAACGCAATTCCGTAGAAGTGTGTAAAAGAAGTGTTCAGTGAGAAGTGCTACAACATAAAAACATGCTAAAGTTATTTTCAATGTCAATGTTTTTGTTAACATCTTTTTATTTGGTTTCTTTCCATGCAAAAATTAGCGAATTTAAAAGACAAGTCGTAATGCCGAGTACAAATTACATTTAGAACAAGAAATGTAATTCTTTTCCACTTGGTAGGACTCTCTCTCTCTCTCTCTCTCTCTCACACACACACACACACACACACAGAGACTGCGATGGATAAAATGTCGTCTAAATGACGCCAAAATGAAAATAACACTGACATCTCATTTTAACAAATATATTTACCGAACTTACACG